>JAYDZK010000056.1:9631276-9749685 GCA_034509185.1 Euphonia xanthogaster | reverse complement strand
AAGAGAAGAGAAGAGAAGAGAAGAGAAGAGAAGAGAAGAGAAGAGAAGAGAAGAGAAGAGAAGAGAAGAGAAGAAGACAAATATCCACGCTAATTTAAATGATCAGAAGCAGTGATAAAAAGAGAGCTTCATACAGCTCAGCTTTTGCTTCCACTTCTGCAGGACTCTACCTGACTCTCCATTGCAGGATATATTTTATTTAACGCAGATATTTGCAGGTCAGCTTCTTCTCCAGGTTTCTTCAACAATCTAACGTTTCTATGCAGTTGCGTGCTTAGAACTTTATTTCCTTTTTGAAAACCCTAGAAATGTAATTTCTTGCCATTCATTCCAGGGATAGGATTTTTTTTTTTAATTCAAGTCTTTCAATATAGACCTCTAAAGCAATTTTTCTCTGTCAATCTCCAGACCCTTTCTCCTTTGAAGTTTAGATTTGCAGCAGATTCAAAGCATTCCCAGGGTGTTAAGAAAGATTTTATAAGGCAATAGCGTGATGACATATTAAATTTGGGTCTGGAGAGGAGAGAGGGAGGAGCAGAAGAGCTGGCAATGAATATAAGCCCCATTTTTAGAAAAAAAAAAAAATCCTCATTTTTTATTTTATAATTGCTTACTTTGGGCAAATGGGACAGAAATGGAAGAAGTCAAACCAGCAGGGTAAATTTTTATATGAGTTAAGAAATGCTTTGTGCCTACAGCACCGCAGCACTTCCAGGAAGAAAGAATTAGAGCCTCGATGTGGAGCCAGTAATTTTCAATATATCTTGTACACAGGAAGTAAACTAGATAAAAGACAGGTAAGCACCAATGCAGAAACACTGAATGGAAATATTTACCCTGTAAGATAAGAAAAAGTTAGATACACAATGTGCTAAGACATTATATTTAAAAGTATTCTTGTTTTATAGTATATGGAAATATTAAGCTAAAGGGAATGGCAGCAGCAGGAAGTATCACTTCAAAACTCAGTAAATGGCAAACAAGGTTTCCCTTTATGGAATTAAACCAAAAAAACATAAGTAGCAATCAAAAGTAAGAAGAGTATTAACTATTTAAGCACCAAGTTAATTTCTTGCATATTGAATAAATTGGTACTTGTGCTTAATTTTACAGGGTGATGTTTATATTTATAAGCCTCTGTTATAATTATTTAAATTTAAAAAAAAAAGATGTGTTATATAAGCAATGCTGAACCATCAAAAATCACTAAAGATTTAGACTGGAATGAATTGGCCTTCATGAGCACTTTCACCACAATTTTGCCAGGGACTAAGTTGTGACTGTGCAGACATTGGTTGCCTGGACTCTCCTTGTCCTTACAGATCACAAGCAGTAAATTTTCTTTTTCTGTGCCCATAAGCTTAAAAAACAAACCTTCTGCACCACCCACCTATGTGCCCTCGTGGTCTGCTCTTTAGTGCTGGTAAGCCATTATTTTGCCTTTAGCATCCTTCACCAAAGCAAATCAAACCGAATCAAGGTTTGGACTTCCCAATTCCATCCCTATGTGATCCTTCTACATTTCTTATGGGCAGACCCTCCCTGCTTCTGCCCTCTCCACATTTTCTTTTTGCCTTTCCTCTGTCATCCTCCATTCAGCTAAGCTGGCATCCTGCTGTTCTTCACAGGGAGTTTCTTGTAAATAAACAGTTCTATATTACAATAGACTGTTTTTCACAGCTTTCAGTCACAGGGGCAGATACTAACATCAGTTAAGCTGCTTAAATCCACTGAGTTCAGTGAAGGTACTCAGTTTGTGCCAGCTCCAAATCTGGGTCATTCACAGGGTTTTAATCAATTACCATTTACAGTGTGAAATTATGTTGTTAATGAAATACTGTGCAAAATGTATTTACAATGTTTTTCATGCAGTACTTTGGTGTAAGAGTTGATACACTGAAGCATCAAAGTAAGAATATGTGGTTCTGTGAAATACATGACTGCATTTTGCAATATATTCCCTAAGCTTGATTTTTTTTTATGTGTGTATGTGTGTGTGTGTGTGTGTTAGAGCATTTAATAGAATTATTTATTAGCATAAAAATTATTAGAATAGTTATTTCTATTTTAGTTTGAAAATGAATTTTTAGTTCGTTTTATAGTCATAGTAAGATCTATCCTTAACATGTATACATTTGCTACCTCCTTCTTAGCAGTATGGGTTTGCATATATCTGCAGGCACAGATATGAAATTATCTACTCTGAATCCTCAGAAAATGGAAGATACTTACATATCCTGCACAAAATTTTTTTCAGTCTATGGCATAATATCATATTACTGCAATTGTGGTTTTCACACACATAGTTCTCCATTTGAACAAAACAATAATGGTCTGCAGATTTTTGCAATTGTAAAATTAAGTATTCAATGGCATATAATGGATCTTTATATGTGAGAAAAAAATCAGTGTCTCTCCCTATTATGTTGTTCTATTGCTAAAAATTTGTTTCTGTTCCTTAACAAAACCATGGAAATACAGAACTTGGGGAGATCATATTCATACTCACCATGCCTAATTGCAGTGTTGCATTGTAGTAATTTTACTTCTGTAAAAGATTTAGAATTATTATTATTGTTATCCACCTATTAGTTGACATCAGAAGGTTGATTGTGTTGACAGCAAAGATGGCCTTGTGTCTGATGGAATCAGATTTACTAACAATACTCCAATCTACACTTTTAGCTAGAGAGACAATTGAGAATCAGTTTTGTTTTTCAGTGTAATTATTATTGTTTATATATACCTGGCAGCATAAAGAAACAGTACATATTTTACTGATTTTAATTATAGAGTAAGATTTTTAAAATGGGCTAATTTAACTTTAAAGATAGCTGTAATATGCAACTTTGAATATACTTATTTTACCAGAATTATAAACCATCATTTTTTTGTCATATTTAGATGATTACACTATCAAATGAAGCTGTACAGATTTTTAAAAATGCATATTGTCTGTACATCTAGTTCTATAAAATTTACCGTTTCCTCAATTTCTACCTGTAGCAGTTCAGCTTATAAAACCTGGCCACTTCTAATATCCAAATATGAGTCTCCCAAACAGGGAATCTGTGCAGCTATTGTCAAAAACACGTAAACACTGGCAGCCTGTTCATTAACACAAATCTCTTACAAATAACTATGTCAGTCATGAGGATTATACATACTGAGAGACAGCTCAATGCAAAATGCAGGAAAAATCTGACAAAAAATGATTGCTGGGCAAATAAAGGAATAGTAACAATAAAAAGAATAATGATAACAATAATTTTTAAAATTGCCTTTGCACCTTCTCAGCAGCCCTGAAATGAGACCAGTTGTTTATCTCCTGCCTGCCTTGCTCCCAGGTGTACTTTTATGCATTTCTTTGAACACATCACATCTCCTGCCCTGACAGTGGTGAGCAGCACCTCCGCAGGCAGCAGGAGCCTGTGGGGCTCCCCAGGGAGGGATTCTGCAGGACAGCTGTGGAGCCTGCTCAGCCTCAGCCCCGGGCTGAACACAGCTCCCCCTGACACACTATTCCAACGAGACTAATGCTGCCAGAGTTTTGGCAGCTCGACCTTAACACTGCAACCTCTCAGCCTGCACTCCTCATCAAAAAAAGACCCCAAAGTGCCCTAAATTCTTTAACAATTGCCCTGTGTCCAGATCCATTTAGCTAGTTTAAATTAAAGCAATCCCCACTTAGAAATATGCCACATTAAACTAACTAATGGATGCTTTGCTCCTTATACAAATTAAAAATACATTCCCATTATTAATAATCTGCAAAAAAATATATCAGCAATTTCCATGTTCACTAGCAGGAGGTACTATAAAAATACATTAATAATTTTATTGATCCCTGATGTTTGCTTTTTACTTTTGCTCTTTGCAGTATTTGCCTCAATTGTGACAAATTGTCTTCTATGGCTTGGGGGAGTGTGGGTGGGGGTGAGGGTGGAGGAATAATGCCCTTACACATAAGGCACTGTTGTGAAGAATATGGGAGCATAGTGTATTATTCTTGGACAAATACCTGTAGGAAAAATGCAAAACAATTGAGGTAATGACTTTACTCAAAGACAATTAATTTGAAGAAGGTGATAGGACAAATATCATGTTTTTTATAGATGCACGTGAGAATATTATGCTTAATTTGTGAGTTATCTTTTCATCTTGCTTCCCCACCAGCACAAAAATCCTTTGGGGCTTCTGGAGTTGTAAGTCAATGACCGCCACTGTTTAATTTTACATAAAGGTGCAATGAATAAACCTATTTCCACCTACATTTTTGGAATCAACCCACTTGGCTCCAGCGATGTCTGAAATTCCAGCCAAGATGCAAGCTTTGTTTTCCTCTTTGAAGTGGGGTTAAAGACATTTTTACTATTTAAAAGCCTTGTATTGCAATCATCTGGTGTAGCTCATCGGTGAGTAGATGGCACATGGAAATGTATGTGCACCAGGGAAATGGAATGTTCTACTTTACTGACAGGCTTTAGAGAAAAGTTCATTTAGACAAGTCAACCAAGAGGCTCTGGTATGAAATGTAAAAGGCTTTTTTGAGGGGGAGAATGAGTGGGTTTTCTTGGTTTTTTTTCCATTATTAGTGCTATTTTTTCACCATGGGAAAACTTTCATGACCATTTCCACTTTACACATAAATACATTTCAGCTGCAAGGTGGGAGAATTTGTATCCTCTAATAATTTCCAAGGCTTGAAAATTACCCATTTGTTTGTAATAGGATCCTTCCATCAGACACATAAATCATCAGTGTATGTTTAAACTGCATCCCAGCAAATATGTCTGAATTGTAATTTAAATCTTTAGACTAGATCTATGGCAATAATTTAATCAAATTAATTTCTTTTTTCAGGCCCTTAGATCCAGCAGATTATTGTGAATAGGATTTTTACTGGACTTTGAGCTGGGCTAAATATTGATATTTGAAAAACATATGGAAGACTCTCCTCCTTGCATCTAAGTTTTATCAGGCATGATTGTAGAATGATCCTACTCCTATTTGAACTTCTTTTCTATGAAACTGAAATGCTTTCACCGTTAATACACACAGCAAAGTCCTTTCTTCTACAAAGACAGATATAGACATGCTTTACTTTGCACAAATGTGCTTAAATGTGCATCATTGGAATCATCTGGACTATTTAGACACCATAACTTTAGAAAAACATATAATTCTTTGCTGGGCTGTGGCTTAACCATATACATAAGTCTGTAATTCATCACAGCTTTATAAAGTCCCACTTTAACTGAGTTGCTTGTAACACTTAAAATATAAAAAGAGACAGAAAGCAAAGGAAAATCCTTCAGACTTAAGCAGATGCTTGGCAGGAGCAAGTTGCAGCAAAATCTTGAAGTCTGGTAAAATTATAATAGGATGACCAAAGTTCCCAAACTTTCAAGTATTAGCCAATGTTAAATGGATTTTCCCACTGCCATAATGATAATTAGTAGGTGGAATAGGTTACCAAATATCAGTATGATTTATATTACATTATTGTTCCCCCACATCCACAGCAACAGAAACACATGTTTTATTAATGATAATACCTTTAATTTAATTGACTACTTTGGAGTCAGTGCAAAAGTTATGGACACTTAGGAAATAATCAGTTTGTAATTCCATATGCTTAATATTAAAATAAAGTGCCTCACATTGGTACTCTGGTAGATGTCACTTCACAGTGAATTAAAGTTGCTTTAGACCTCAAGAATCAAAGAAGAATTGAAAATTATTCAGCTATACAGTCACACTCACAGATATAATTAAAGGTCTGTCAGCACTTTCATTACATAAAGCCATTTTTAAGCAGTTGGCCATGACATTTTGCTTAAAGTTGGAAATGGGCTGTGAATTTCCTGGCTGGAAGTGAAGTTTTGTTTCTTATGAATGTAATTAGAATCAGATTATTTTCCTGTGTTTCCTACCCATGACAAAGGGGTTAAAGATTATTGTCTGTTTTTTACGTTCCTGACACACATTCAAATGCCTCTGCACTTCAGATAAGCACCTTGCAGACAATGAGGCTCCATCAATATATAGGCAAATAAAACTCATCCCGGGCACAGGCTAGATCCCTGACCCACTGACATGCACTGTTTAATGTACAGCCCTGGAAGGGGTTTTTCCCACCTCAGCTGGGGCTTTCCCAATGTCCAGAAGCCCTTTGGGGAATCACACAGTTAAGGTAGTTTTGATGCAGCCGTGCACTTTAGGAGGTTTGGGGGAAAGAGCTTAAGTCATGCCTCTGATGTAAAGTATGACAAGACATTTGGCCTTAGGGCCAGAGAAGAACCATTTTGTCTGCATTTTTGTAGATATAAAGTAGATAAGCCTGTTTTATTTACCAGTATGGACATATCCTTAAAGTACTTTTCAGACACAAATTGGGCCAAGGTGTTTCCAATTTGGCATGTGCTCACCATGCTGGCTGATACCTGCAAGTCTATGACCATCTAAGATACCAGTTTGGTTTGATCTTAATTATAGATAATAAAGAATCAATTTCCATGGAAGGTTTAAAACACAGAATAAAAATGCTCAGCTATTAATACCAGGATATATCCAAAATGCATGATTATTCAGGCAGAGTTTCAAGAAAATCAAAGTCTGACATTATGACAGGATTATTTAAAGTAGGACAGTTCACAGATATGCTGCTTAATTGACTGCTGTGAGCTTTGGAGGTCAAAGTCAAGATGGATACATGCACAGTCACTGCCAAGGAATCCATTGAAAGGAAAGTGCTTGCTCATTCCCGAGAGAAATCACAAGATTATTGAAGAGGTTAAAAGAGCTCAGCATGCCCATCCTCCATCCAGACAAATCTTTCTCAGTGTATGGAGTATTTCCATCATTTCTCTCATCACCTTGAATTGCATCCCAAGTGGATCACAAGTTGTTCTCATGACTGAGAGATAAGCAGTACAGACTTTATTTATTTATGTGAAAGTGTCATCACAAATCAGGAAGTATGACTGAAATGTTTTAATTTCATTAGAAGTCAGAGCAATTTTTTAATCATAAAACTCACAAAGAATAAAATTTTTGGTGAGAAGGTTACCATAGCCTTTTCCATCTCTACAGCTGGTTGAGAAGGTAACCAGTTCTCTGAGAGAAGCTGTGTCAGGAAGGTCAACAAAGAAATCTTAAATAAGACATTCCAAAAGCTATCAACAGCATAAGCTTTGTCAATCTTGTAAACATATGCACAGTAATTCAACTTTTACACTTTCTACCAAGAAAATAACAATACTAATATGGTCTTACCAGTTTACCTAAGATGGAAGGAAATTATCTGCCTCCACTGAGAATGAATTTCTGTAAATAAATTCAGATTGTGAAGAAGGTAGAGCCCAGATATAAAAGTATCACCGTTACTATCAGCAAAAAAAAAAAAAACCAAACCAAAATCAAAAAACCAAAAGACCCCAAACAAAACAAAAAGAAGAAAACCCCAAAGCAAACAACAAAAACAAAGCACAAGCAAGCAAAAACAAACCAAAGAAAAATAATAGAAAATTCTCCTTCAGAAAAAAAAATTATGGACATTTTCTGTTAATATTGGGAGCATCATAACAAAAATAATCTAGTAACAAAAAGCCAAACAAACTAAAAAGAAAGAAATAAGCAGAAAGAAAAAACCCCACATGATCAAGGATCTCTGGAAATGTAGTCCTCCAGTGTTTCTTTACATTCAAGGCATATAATAGGAATTAGGACTGAGGACGACTGAGTAAGAACTGGCTGGATAACATCAGGTTTTGCCTTCAAAAAGATCACATCAAGCTGCACCTACCCTTTCTGAGCAGTGGTGATGGCCTGGAGGAGCAAGCAGCAGGGCTCAAAAGTAAAATTCTCCATTCCGGGTTGCTTTGCCAGTGACACTAACTAGAGAATTAAAGAAATATGAAGATTTGGCTTAAGACTGTCACTTCAAGTTACTGGAAACCCCAGATCAAGTGAATTATGGGTTCCATCTGCTGTGATTGATTTGCAGTGAGCTGCAAGGAAATAAAATCTCTATTTTATGCAGATAAACCATGAGGTTTTCTTGCTGTTTTCTCCATGTTCTCAAAAATTCTTAATGCAAAATATGGTGATCGTCTTTGACTGACATTTCAACTGGCTGTGCAGTGACACAACACAGGAGATTTCTGCAAAGGAAGGGGAAGGTTATTGTCTACATCCTTTGAAATAATAGGAACTTCGCAGTGAGATGCATTCTGTGACTCTCACTGCCTCAGACAGCTGAAGCCCTCTGGTGAGGAGCAGCAAGGTCATCATAGTTCAAGGTGACTGTGGCCTAATGGTACCTCAGTCAAAGGTATTTTGAAAATATAATTAATTAGATAAACCAGAAGGGACATTAGGAAAAGTTTATGTGAGCTATCTTGTACAGCGCCAAAAAAGAAAGTAGAATACTAGACTCAAGGAACAATTGAAATGGGAACAGAGGTATCTTGCCATTGTTGAATTCTTTGAGATAGATTTCTGGAAATAGAAAAAAAAGTTACAAAGTACATCTGAGATCTGGTCCTGGAAATAATTAGGTGTGAAGGATCCATGCAAACTGGCCTTTAGACTCTGGAAAGAAACTGACATTGGAGGAAGCTTAGCCATAGCATGGCTTCACCTTCACATGTCCTAACACTTCCAGAAAACTTCCCAACTGAGAGAGACCAAGTGAGGAACAAGCAGGCTGATGCTGCTGGAAATAATTTCACTTCTTCCTTTACTCTAATAAAGAGTTAGTGAAGGGCTGTTCTGCACATGGGCAGTTATTTTGAGTTCACATCGTTGTGCTCATTGAGGACTAGAAGAGAAAAAGAAGAAAAAGTGTACATGACAATCATAATCTTAGTTGAATTTTATATTTAATCTTTCTGTTTAATGCATGCATTTTGACAAAAAAGAACATTATTGACTCCAGGAATTGCTCTTGATTTTTTCAAATCTATCCTTGGGAAGTCTAAGGTGGTGGGGGTTGTGGAGCATAGTCTCAGCCAGCATGGCTGAGTCCATACTAAAAGGAGAAATGCATGATTCCTTAGTCCATATTAAAGTCAATAGAAGTAACTTATGGACTAAGGAATCATTTCTTTCTCCATTTATTCTATTTTGAGGCTAACACTTTCATGAATTTATGAAGGGTGTTTTAGGCACCATCCTAGGTGACTTGGAGGGTCGTATGTGCACTGTCACTGTACTGCGAAAGAAGATATTTTAAAATATGCAGATTTTGAATCTGAAACAAATGGTTTTGAATCTTCCTTTTGGGAACATATTTTTTTATTAGTTCACCAGTTCTAGTATTCTAAGAATATTAAACAATACTTAAATAATTGATTTTATAACACAGTTTATAGATAATAAACTTTCAAGCTCTTGGAAATATTTTTCTCATGAAACAGCTTAGTGAAATGAAAAGGCATGTTTTGACTCTGTCACACACCCCCCATGTGACTCAGCAATTGCACAATATTTTCCTTTTAAGTCTCTGTAAAATTATCCCAGGTATGGTATAATGAATACTACCATCTTAAAGAAAATGAAACTTCAGCTTAAGCTTCATGATAATGTATTCCAAAATAAATGTTTTATTGCATATTCTTTCTTAAAATAAAGTAGGTCAAGCTACTATAAAAGTAATACCCCTTTATTACTGATTGTCTTCCCCAGTCCTTAGCCAGTTCAAAGTTATTTTCTTATTTTTAGGCCAACTGGCTGATTGGCAAGAAAACCACACAGCTGCAAGGCCTGCTGGCTTCAGCTTAAACTCTGAGTGCTCAGCTCTTCTAAAAATCAGGTCAGAGAGCTGAGGTAAGTGTCTGGGCTGCTATCAGTTCCCTACTTTCCTGGTTTGCACTGTGGTAAAGAAAACTCAGACTGCCTGACTGAAGAAGCCTCCTCTGATTTTAAAGCTTGTATAATGATTGTTAAGAGGTAGTAGTGCTTTGGTTTTGTTTTGCTTTGCTTTTTTTCAAAACACAAGGACCCAACTGACTTGTTTCAAGGTGGAAATAAGTGTAAATAAAACCAGCATTTTGACCTAATACTCTGATTTACATTCTCCAGGTTCATGTAAATGATATTGATCCTGAGGTTATTATTATTGCAAACAACCAATCAGAATTACTTTGCCAGAACACCTTTGAGTAAGGGAAGTTCTGTTTGAACTGAAAATTCTTCATTTTCTTGAATTTATTTTTTTGCAAAAAAGATATTTCTCAATTAAAGTGTTTTCACTTGGAAAATGGGAAACTTGAAATTTTTTTTGTTTCTTGGATTACTTCACTTCATTAGACAGATACAAGTGCAGGGAAAAAAAAAATTTAGAAGTATGAGAAGTTTCTCACAGTCTGCAAATTTATCCAAAAGCAAAAAGCTTGGATTCTTTGCTGAACAAACCTTGCAGAATTTTCAGTCAAAAAACTTAATATTTTTCAGGAAAAACAAAATTTTTGCAAAGCAGAAATTATAAATTCCAGCTGTTCTGCTCGTGTTCCAAACTTTTCTCAGCTCATGAGCTAAGTGTTTTATTGAGTACACCATCCAGTTTTCTGCCCCTCTAGTTCTTATTTCAAAAGCCTGCTTTCATTAAAAACACAACATTACTGTGCAGATGCACAGCATTACAGGAGACACCTTTATGTGTTTATATTCAAAGTATTCTAAGAGAGTGGATCTTTTTTACATTAGAAAAAGTCTGTATGATTTCTTTTTAAAACCTGTCTACTTTTTGAAAACTAGATACTTCTTGTCTGACTAAGTTAGAAAAGTTGCTCAAAAAAAATTGAAGGAAAACCAGACTGGTTAACTCCAAGTATGGGGCTATTCTATTTAGTTTGAAGAACTATAGTAAACAAGGTCTTTATACTGAGCTGTCTACCAAGAAAAAGCTGCAGTCATTGTGATTAAATTACAGGTCACATTACACACTCAGTTTTGGATTTGCAATGAATGTGTTCATTTTCCTAGTCCAGGTTTTCCATACCCTAAAAATAAATTGGAATATGTAGAGCATTATGCACTTGAGATCTACTCTTTCGTTTTGTGTTGTAAGCAACACTATTTACCAAAAAGCAGCACAATGTATTAGTTCTGATTAGATAAATCACTTTTTCTTCCGAAATTGCTCTCCATGTTAAATGTATGCACATACAATCTTTGCAGCATTTTCATAATACAGTTTTTGTATAGGATTTTAATCTCTGTTGTATAAGTGAAACTCCAGATTTAGATGTACACCTGCATGTTTGCCTGAGCTAATCAGAAGAGAAAATAATTCTATATTTTTATTAGTCTTAACAGCTTGAAAAGCGCCGTTTTAAAACCATATAGCATCTTACATCATGAAACAAAAGAGGAGGTTGTTGAAGGCAAAATAATATGTCCAAAAGAGTGGTTTTGAGGCAGTCATTGAATGTAACATTGAGATTATATTTCTTCTGTCTATTAGAAAGAACTCCCCAGGCACATGGAAAACCAGACTTTATCATTTGATTTTCACTCCTGAACTCCAGAATCATGATCAGCACCTAAAATGTCACCTTTAATATTCTTTAACTTCTGTATTCGTGTTTGATTATAAATAAGTCTTCATATTTTTAAATATTCTTGGCCTATGTAGTGATAGGTTGAACTTGACTGACCTGTTTCTTATTGATTCATTTTTGTTGTCTGTCCCAGTCATGACCATCTGATCTGCTTTATTCACTCCTGAGATTGGCCTTATTAGCACTGCTTGCAGCTCTGCTATGCATATCACTGGCCAGCACATTTGAATTAATTATGTTTTTCTGAAGAAGAAATGGGACAAGAAACTAGGCCAATTATTCACTGTTAACCAACAGAAAACATTCACACTAGTGGTCCCAAATGTTCCCAGCGCCTCTGTTTAAAATTAATCCATCAGAAAATCACAGGGAGGATGCTCAAGACCCCCCTCCAATTATTTAAAATCATGTCATTAAATCAGACAAATGCTGGCACTGCAACTCAGCAGGCGTTAATTTAACCCATATGCTTTGGGTCTGTTCCTACATCCTTTTGTCTTAGCCAGAATTTATGCAAGAGTTATTTTTTTTCCTATAAAATAAAATTGTATTATAAGATCACTGAATAATTTTAAGCCCAATGGGTTCTAAATAGAAGCTGGATAAATATGAAAAAACTTTAGCTCAGCAAAACACATAATGACTTCTTAGAGACTAATATTATAGAAAGGAAGATCCAAAAAGTGCCAAAAATCTGAAGACTGGGACCCAAGCGTGGAAGTCCAACCACCATGGAATTATGTTCCACAATGAAAATAATCAAGATATATTCCTACGGATACATGACAATATTCTGAAATACCCTAGTAAAATTTTTAAATTTGTCCTTCCATCTCAGGAAGGACAAATTTAAAATTTGTCATTATCACCTTACTTGTTTTTCTGCACTTCTTTCTTTCCTTTTTTGATTCTGTTTTTTCTTCATTTTTTCATGCTTTGTCACTTTTTTAATATCTTCCCATATCTTTTAATGTCTTTTAATATTTCTCTTCTGTTTTATCTCTCAGATTATTTCTCATTATTTCCCATGTTTATTATACTTTAAAATCTGTGTTTGAAAATAAAAGGACAAAACAAAGCTTAACATCATTTGGATTTGACTAAAATGATATTGTCATTATGCTCTATAGATAGCCTATACATCAGCTTTTCATACTGTGCTCATTACAAAAGAAGTGCTGATTTTATTATCATATTTATTTGTATGTGATTTATAAGGGAAACTGTAATTTTTTATATTTGAAATAATATATGGTCACAATAATGGTTAAAAAGCACTAAAATTCTGTATTTGCTACAACTCCAATTAGAAGAAGAAGAAATGAGCTTTTCCAGTGTAATCACAGCAGTGACACCACTCTGTTGGCCATTTATTATGTGGTTAAATGTGTTTCAGTGCAGTAAGAGATTCCAAGAGATTGTGAGGGAAGCACTTACCTGAATTGGAAAAAAAAATTCCTAAGTCCTCGTTATTTATTTCTTTCATTCATGTTGTGTTTTTTCCAATGTATGATATAAGAATTTTATATGTGTATCTTTTTTGTTTTTGTGTCTGTCACAGCAACTTACCATCTGGAAATGCTAAAAGTGCATAAAAGAAATAGGATTTATATGCAGAAACAATAACTCCTTCAAACTTTCTTCAGTCTGAGCTATGCTTTTGAATACAAGTCGCCCTTTTCAACTGTCATTTGCTTTTTGTTTTTGTAACTGGTCATCACCATGAAACTAGTCTATAAATCCCTGAACACTTCTGTGTATAAAAGAGTGCTTCAATTGATTAAAGAATAGCCCTTTTCACAGGAAACTCAAGGGATGCTTGCAGTTCAGACTGAAATACTTTCATTTTTGTAAGCAAACTGGGAATTGCTAGGAACTTTTATTCAAGAAAAATCAAAATGCAATATTAGCAAAGCAACCTCATGCTTTGGACTATGCAATTTTCTATGAATTTGGCATTCTTATCAATGTCATGCCACTGAAAACTGTGAACTTGATAAAACTTGGTCACAAAATAGGATGTTTGTGTTCAGAATCTTCCTGCCACAAGGGAGAAGTTCCTTCAGGCACAAACTTTGGAATCGCATCTTGGGATAGCCTGTTCTCTGGCTAAAAGAGTTTTGAAGCTCTTGCAGCCTATTTGCCAGCGGAGTTCTTGAAGCTTTAACTGGCAAAACCTTCCCCTGCTGCCTTTTCAAAGTATGAGGTGACCATTAATCTCCTCTTACCCTGATCAGTCATGTCCTTACTGGTTGACATAGAGGCAAAAAAGGCAATGACAGAGGAAACTGCACTTAAATGAAGTAATTGATCTGTATTTACAGGCATTTCCAAAGGAAATTCCCAGAGGTGAATTGGCTGAACCAACAGCATAAAAAGCTGAGGGATGAAGGCTTTACAGAAGTGGCAGGGGGAGCAGAGGAAACAGTTCATAGGAGTGGAGCCTTGGGGGCTAAAAGGCCACAGACTGTGTAAGTGACACATTGCTGATGGATAGATGGATGCATTTGCAGAGTTCCCAGGAAATATCAGACAGAATAGAGAACACCTTTAACTGGAGATCTGCAGGAATGTTTGTTTGATGATTCTTTTTCCCTCCACTTTGACTCGCAGATGAACAGGATGTTTGGTGTGATCTTTCCAGTGTATTGGCTCTACAAGATGTGCTCCTGCTCAGTTTTTCTGCTTGATTATCAAAGTGTGGTATGACTAAGAGAACTGTGCAGTCAGGAGTCTCTGCATAAAGACCAGCACTGAAATGGTCCATAAACCAGTCCTGCTGTGATAACTTGAAAGCTACAGATTGCTTTCGAAAGAGGAAACTAGAAAAGCAAATAATTCAGGTCTCAGTCAGGACAACTCTAAACTGCTATCAGATGCCCATTTTCCTTCACCAACCCGGGGAACATGTACGTCTAAAGAATTCCCCTGCATAGATGATTTCCCAGGGTAGAAATGAAAAATAAAAAAATGCACTGAACATTTTATTTGTGTTAGTTAAATCATGACTGAATTGTGCATATCTACCAGAGTAATTAATGTTGAACCCAGAAGAACCCGTACAAGCCAGAATAGCAAAGCCATATGATAATTTATACAGTTTTTCTGAAAATATTTACATTTTCCCCCTCTTTTGCCCCCTCCCCTCGGAGCAGCTGTAAACCATTCTTTCATTCCCTTCCTGTGCCTAGTGAGATCCAGGAGGTAAAGCATCCTCAGCTTTGCCTCAGGGGACACATGGCAAGACACACTTGTGTGACATGCATATGCTGGCATGCATGCCTCCATGAAGATTAGTATATATTATCTAGTCAAAAAAAGCTCCCTTTAGAGCTAGTAAAAAGAATTAGGCCCCCCAAAATTAGATTAATGTAATAAATAGGTGATACACCTCACAGTTGTTTATTTTACTCCATTGAATATAAGTGAGGATTATTAAGCTCAAAATTAAATACCTTATTATCATAAATTCAGTTACATGTTTCCAAGCATGTGTTTTCTTCTCCATGTCTGTGTTGTATTCCCCAAGATACTTTGGGTTATTTTGTACTTGCCACAGTGAGGAGCTTCTGGAAGGCAATAAATAATCATTCTAGTGATTATCAGGTTCTTGACAGAATCCGATTAGAGGTGGTGTTAAATATCTTATGGCTCAGTTTGAATCCCAATGAAATCAACAGAAAGTCTCCCAAGTATATCCACTGGAATTGTATTTTAAATTTGTTATTCTAAGCTGTGATATTTTCAAAAAAAATCTCTTCTCAATTTCAGTTTAAAGGAGATGGTAGTGAAAAAATGCATTTTAGTGTACAGTTTTGGACTAAGAACATGCTTCTATAAATATCAATTTCTCTTACTTGTTAACAGCTTAGCTGCAAAGTAAATTTCATATATAAGAAGAAGCTGTGGAAATTGTAGAAGTGAATTCTTTCTGAAGACTTGCCACTCCTATTGTCTAATTCTCTTCCCCTCCCCACAGGACTTTTATTGCTCAAAATACCTTAAAGCAAAATTAATCTTTAAAATCAATAGAAAGTAATAGGAAGAGTTTAACAAAGAGACCATCTTTTTTGGAATAAACATTGTTTGCAGATCATTTTGTAGTCTTACTTTATGGTCAGTTTCATAACTCAAAGCTGGTTCAGAGATTTTATAAATCATCCACTATCTGGATTCACTAAAAAGAATGTAGTTGTTTTAGCTAAAGAATGCATCCGAGAAAAAATAAAAACAAAATAGTTAAATGGGCAACATGATCTTTTTTCTTTTGCCTTTTGAAAAAGTACTTTTAAAAATAACATGCTGTGAGCTAATATTAATCATATGCAGAGGGATCACGTAAACAAAGCCTATCAAGTGATCTAGTTCCAAACTTCAGAAGAACTGTGAATCCTGTTAAATTTTCATTTTTATACATCCAAACCATTTTTCTAATGTAAAATTTATTTCTGATAATTCTTAGAACTATAAATCAGTTCACTTTACAGCCCTGTAGTCTTAGGATTTACAAATACAGCACAAAATCTGTTTCCTATTTGTATCCTCCACTGTTTGGAATTACATGCTAGCTGTAGAAAATCTGCCCTTATACAAATGTGATAAAACAAAAATACATGAATGTGTCCTTGCTTAGGTATGACTAGTCAGGCTCAGCTGGTGTGTAAAGTTACTTGAACTATATAATGATAAATAAAGTTCTTGGCTCACAAGAAGAGGAATGTTATAACATGAGCCATATACTTTATTCTGTTTCTGTTTTGTGCCTGTAATTCATTGTAAGACACAAAGACTGAGGATCAAGTGTTCCAAATTTAACATAAATTTACATCACCTTAATTCCCAGTGAGTTCCCAGTCTGGGCACAATTTGTCTTAGGTGTAAATTCCTTTCTTTGGTTCAGACCAAAATTCTACTGTGCACTTAAGCTACTGTTTTCCAAAGGGAGATCCTATGCATTCAAGTATTTCTCACATCAGAAAAATAAAAGCATTAATCAAAAAATTCTCAGCATCCTGTAGTTGAATGCAAAGAAGCTTTCTGCTTTTTAAATACAGCACACACACACAGTGAATGTACTTTTTGCATCAGTACAAAAATGCCTCCAAATAGCAATGGGCCTAAATTATTTAAGAGCTTTATTTTTATCCTAATAATCTTGAAAAATATATAATTTGGAAGAAAATGTGTGTAATTTATGTAGACTTTGACAGAACTAGATATTTAGAGCAGAATCAACATGCTTCCGCAACCACTGACTTTACAAATATATGTGATCTTCTTTTACACACTGAAAATTTAGGTCCATGGACAAGGAATCGGCCAAATAACATCAACAGTCGCTTAGGTATCTGGCCAAGGTAATGAAGGGAAGACAAATTAATCTCTGAAGAAAGTGACATACAAGAGAATGTAAGTCTCTTCATTTTACAGTCTCTTTTCCTATGGGAGTTCGTAGGAAAAAATCCAACGTGGTTACTTGAGATTTCTTTCAATAACATTTCAAGAACATACCTTTAGACTTAGACATATCAACCATCCTCCTGCTGTGAGCCAAAGAAATTTCACAAGAGCAGTGAGCTTTGCAAATCAGCCCTGATGGACTAGGCCAAGGGAAGAAAGATGGGAACACATAACATCAAAAAGAAAACTCTCCCGGGTCAGGGTTATTTTCCTGTTTTGATGTTATGAGAACACTAATACCAGCTAGGAATGCTGGCAGAATTTCCCAGGTGTTGACTGTACAGTGACTTCTGCAGGACAGTTTCATGTGCCTACAGAAGACCTACTGAAGTCCAAGAATTGCAATCAAACACAAATTCTTCCAATTGAAGCACCTTAGTAGCAAAGAAAATGTAAACAAAAAATGCTTATTTTTCAGAAGAATAGTTAAAAGAACTGACATTTTAATTCATTTGATTACATATATAATTAGCTAAAAATGCATTCTCAAAGCAGTGTTTATCTCTCAAAATATATGAGTGTTATTGTGTTCCATACTAAATGAATGCCTTAATACTTACATTTAAATGACATTCCTCTTCAATTATCCATCTGCTCAAAAAAGCCTTCAATCAGTGGTTCTCAAGTTCAGTCTGACAGATCAAAACAGCTCCACCCATCTTTGCAGGGATACCCCTCTTCCTCAAGGATTTAGATGGATTTCTGTTTATCTTCAGCTTTCCTCAGGGAAAAGTCATTCCTAGGCCATTCCTACCCTACATAATGTGCCACGTGTCCAGAAGTCCCTTCTGGAGAAGGTTCATCTCTCATCAGTTCAACAATTTTTCCAGGAATTTTCACTGAGAAATCATAAAAAGGTGCATCTCTGTTGATTATGTAGGACATTTTATTCATTAGGCTTTATAATTTATTTCAAGAGTTTCTTCAGGATAAGGATCTCTTGTAAGAACTGTATAGACAGCTACTGAAATAGTACATATTTTAGGAATTGACACTGATGTGTTTAGGCCATAAAATAAAAATAAGAAAAATCACTTGGACAGATCAAAGTTTTCACAATTTTTCGAATTTTCAGATTTTATTTAAATATGAGTATGCATTACAATAAAGTTGTCAGCACTGGCTAGCTATATTCTTAGACAAAAGATAACATTAGTTGATTTCAACAAAGTTAACTTTTTTTTCCTAAAAAGACATTTTTAGAAAATGTCTAATTTTTAATTAAAAAATTTAATTAACTTCAAGCAGAAAAATTAATATTCACCCATGCATAGTTACATATCTTTGTCTGACAAAGGCCACATGTTTTTTAAAATGTATCAAGAGCTACTTAAGAGTCTGAGGTCAAAAGCTGGTGTTGTATTGATTTGTATTCATCCCTGAAGCGCAGTCTTTCACTGGAATTATTTCACCTTAATGTCTCTCAGAAGACAAAGTCAAGAACAATAAAGGAATGAGGAGCTAGAACGGACCTTTCAGTTGTCTACTGTACATTAGGAAATGGTTCTTTGCATAGCCTTTTCTGGTTAGATAAAAGTATATTCACTCTGAAGGCTCATCCTATTCCCAGTTTTTCCCAATTATCCTTTAGATATTAATTGCTGTAGAAATTTTCCTACTCACTATCATGGTAAACTTCTTTGGTTTAGTTTTTTTCCTGTGATTTACCATGTGTAAGTAGCCTTTTTTCTTGTCCTGTACTCTCCATTTGAGACTGTTCTTTTGCCCTGGGACACCTGGCACACTATTATTCTGATCCATTGGCCCAAGTGCTATTTAACATAAGGTGTTCATTAATTTCTCATTAATAAATAAACCCTCTGCCTGCCTAGCTAGATACCCTGCATCCACAGCAGTGAAAGAGTTAGCTGAAAGTGTGCATGAAAAATATCACATTTACCAAATGCCAAAAACAATGTGAATTGTGCAGATAAACCAGAAAGTGCCTATAGGAAGGGTTTGCATAGCATACTTGTTTTTTGCACCCTAGAAACATTCTCCAAGCCAAATCTACATTGGCTGCTACAGAAGGTTGGCTTAATACCTAAGAAGAGCGTCCAGGGCACTTGTTCAAACATATCCAGTACCCCTGGCTCTCAGCACAGCCTGCAGGAGAGGGAGCCAGGCTGTGTTTTGAAAAGCAGCTGTGAACTGAGGGGTTATGCAAAAGGCATGTGCTCTGACTCTCCTCTTGGCAGGGGTGACTTCCAGATCCTCAGTTCCTTTGCACTCCACCTAAACAGATTCAAGCTACTGCAAATTTATGTGACTAGACCTAATTTTTCTCAAGGCACTGGCTGAACAGTCATGATGAAAGAGAGTAGGCATAGGAACATCAGCTTTCATTGTTTCTTTGCCACACAGCATGCTATAGGGTCTGCTCTCGGCTTGCCATATCCACCATCGATTGTGTCACTGCAACTTTACTCTCTGTAACACAGGCAACACAAGCTTTATTAAAAGGTTATATTTTATAAATTTTATCGTCCTTGCACACAAACTTCTAATTTTTTCACACTTTTTTCCTACAAAATGTACTTTGAAGTTCAATGCTATCTTGTCTGCTTGCATAGAAAAGCTTGGTTTACATTCACATTAGTCCAAAGTATCACTGGTTTGTAGAAGGCATATTTCAATCCTCTCTCAGTTTTAGAGGTATGGGGTTGACTTTGGGCTT
The DNA here is from genome assembly GCA_034509185.1 of Euphonia xanthogaster. Taxonomy (NCBI): domain Eukaryota; kingdom Metazoa; phylum Chordata; class Aves; order Passeriformes; family Fringillidae; genus Euphonia; species Euphonia xanthogaster. The sequence continues at coordinate 9,729,981 of JAYDZK010000056.1, read as the reverse complement.
CTCAACACTTTTGAACAGGCTAAAGAATCATGGCTGGATATTTTGGGGTAAATCTGTTTGCCTGTTTGTTTCATGTTTTGCTCATTTTTTAAGAACGGAAAACAAACAAGATCTCATTGAAGCCCACCATTTATTGCTACTATCATGGCAACAATTTTATCTGTTTCATATATCTATAAAAGACAACCTAACACTATTTATTAATTACCTATTTTAAAAATAAAATTCTAATATTGGTTTAGAATACAATAGGAAAAAATAAATCTCAGAATGTGGCTTGTAAAGAGAAGATGTAAATACAGAAATCAGGCAATAGGTTTTAGAAGTAGTCTAGTTAAAATCCAAAAAACTGCTGAGACTAAAACTAAAATTTATCAAGAATGTTTATATCGAAAGAGAAATTTCAAGGATTGATAATGAATATAGCAGGTCCTTGTGTTGCATAACCCAGCTTGACAACTAAGGCTCTTTCACAGTGGAGAAATTTGCAGGTAGTCTCTAGTCAATACTGCTGCTTTATATTATTTCCAGGGTCTAAGGCTGAAACTTAACTATTCTTCAAAGGTTCTAGTTAGGGAGTGTGTTGTGGTGGAAATAGCCAGGGGCTATCATCCATTAATGTGATTTTTTGAAATATTTGTGAGCATAAGTCCCAAACATATACACATTATTATTGCCAATGTTCTCTTTGGTGAAATCTCTGTGAGCCTTGGTAGCAGTCAAGTACAAAAACAGGAGAGCAAATGAAAACAGTAGTATGAATTTTCCCTTCAGTACTAATTTTTTTTTTATTGAAGTCCTTAACTGAAATCTATTTTATTAAAGCATTAAATAATCCTCAGAACTGAAGAAATCCACATTTAAAACTAAGAATATGCTGAAAAATAATAATTTTATCCGTGATCCAAAATCAAAATAATAATGAGCCAAAGTTTCAGGATCGCAGAACTAAAAACTAAAATATGACAGAATCTGGGATAAAAATCTAATTTATTTTGAAGATACAAAAACACTGTAGTAAAATAAGATCTGAGCTGGCAGAAGATTTCCAGACTAAAAGGAACATGTGAGAAGTGACGTAAGAAGCGTGAATAGCTGGATTGAAAACATACAGGATGAACAGCAGCTTATAACACTGCTTCAGAAACAGTGGAAGACATCTGGGTTTCAGAAAATCATGATGAAGAAAGGAGATAAATTTAAAAATTGATCAGAGGAGATGATATTTCAGCAACTTTCTAGGGTGGTTCCACAGCCAGAGCTCCTCCTCATATTGTTCTAATTCTGCTGATTTTCAGCAACAATAAACACCTGCCAAAATCAACCTGAAATCTATTTTGGATACAAAATATAAGATTCCCAACAGTGTTAAAAGAACAATCCCAAAAATATGCTTTTAAAATTTCAAGAACCATGATATTTTGGATTCTATCCATATGAAATGCTGGTCTTTTTCAAATATGTGAGAGCATTTACTGGTATTAAAAAGCTCTGGGAATTGTCACTGTCACGAAGGAGATTAGTGTCTTGTGCTCTTCTTATGGTATTTTCAACTTCTGAACCAGCCTGTGACTAAATTTCTATAATGAAAAACGTTTGCAGTACTGATGCTGACCTCATTTGTCTCTTAAATGCTAAATGAACTTTACCCTTATGAATCTAAAAATTTTTCTGTAGAAACAAAAATCTGATATGTAGGAATGGAAAATATTGGACTTACTAGCATCCAAGTAAAACACCGTAGCAGAGAAAATGAACAGGTGATAATATTATTTACCTTTTTTTTTAAATCTTGTTAGATTCCTTCCAGCTGATTTATTTTCAGTTACATTCATAGAGCACAAAGGAACAGTCTGCCCCAAGCTTTATTTACTTAAATTTTGTAGCTTGATAACTGTGAATTTTATCAGGTAGGATGAAGTGGCTTTGAACTTTAAATAATCTCTATTCTACATACTCTGCAATTCTTAGTCATCATTATCAAAAAACTACAATTCAACATTCCTCAAGACATTGAGGAAGGAAGAACAAATTCTCTAGAAGAATAAATTTATTCTAAGTGACATGGGTGGGCACAGTGGGCACGAAGAGAAATGTAGGATGTCTTGCCTGAATTTCAGCAATTACTTTTTTACTGGGTGGATGTCTGAACACTGGCAGAGGTCGCCCTGGGCAGGCGTGGAGCCTTCCTTGTTAGAGATTATCAAAAGCCTCCTGGACTTGGCCCTGGGCAGCAACTGTTAGGAGATCCTGCTTGAGCAGGGAGGTTGGGCAAACTGACCTTCAGAGGTCTCTTACAAACTCAGCCATTCTGTGATTCTGTCTCATTCTGAGGATATTGTGTCTGTGGGTACTCTTACTGCAAATTTCTGTTTCCCCAGTACTTCCAAAAGAGTGGATAACTAATTGCGTACAACATTCTCTTTCAGACATTACGGAAAGTTAAATTTCTGAAACTGAAGAGTTAAATTTCTCCCTTCATCATTTATCTGTCACCATTTTCAATATCATCAGCTGTACTGGAAAGTCTTTAGATGGAGTAAAAACTGGATTATTCTCATTAATATCTCTTTTGGCTTTAAACCAAAGCTAAAACCTGGTTTAGTTTGGCTTGTTTTTCAAATTGTTCATAGGTAGTACAGTAAAATATGAGCCATGCAGAAAAATTTGTATCTGTCTCTTGTTTCAAATTCCTCTGAAGCTATGTTTTGAAAAATGTTTCAGAAGTTCAGTCCAAGAGGAAAGTATTTTTCAATATTCTGGTACTTATTTTAACCTTTTGCATTGGAAATCCTTTCAAAGTTGACCTGGACAGATTCTACAACTGGCCAAGGCCTAATTCTAACATTTTCCTGCCTGTTTTTAACATGACAATTTCAATTATAACCTTAGTCACCGGTGAATTTTGGTTAATTCTAGCCAATCTCACTGTATTTTTTATTTTCCAAAGAAAAGGTTTTCATTTTATGCCAATCCAAATTTACCCTTCTCTAAACCTTAAAAAGAATGAACAAAAGGCTTATTTTCCATTCAATTTAGTTTTAACTGGTTTTCATTTATCAAATTCTGTCCTGAACTGTATCCATGATAATAGAGTAGGGAGTTATTGACATGGTTTTCCACTGATACATAGACTATTCTAAAAATAAACTTAATCTATACAATAACATAAACAATCTGAAGCTACTTTAACATAAATAAGTAATCCAGAAAAATAATTATTTTTTCTTGGTTTCTAAGTGGTTTCTTCCAATTCTGATGCCAGTGGGGGAAGATGTGTTTCATTATAATGAGCACTAATTGACAACATTTTCTGACCATTCTCAAAGACAAGTCAAAATCTGGCTGCTCATGGAGTCTGAAGTTTTTCCTGTGCAGGGAAAAGGTTCCCTGGCTTAGGTTTGAGATGTGGTAGCAGAAAGTGAGCAGATATTTTAACACTTTAATTGTGTGTTAATACTTCATTGGAGTTATAGATTCTGCAGAATTGGCCTGAGTCAAAGCTGATGACCAGATTTTCACTTCTGTTCCTTACTCACCTTCAGTAGCACACTCCTGGCCAGTGTTTTTATGCCAAGGGAACCCAGCTGTACTTGCTCCTAAATTTTAATTCAATATTGTCTTTTGACTGACTTAAAGCATGACAAGATGCATTCTCAGGGCCCTGTCCTAAGGGAGTCCCTTGAAAGGATGTGATATATGTCTCTGAAAAAAGGCAGGCAGGTGACAAAAAGCAGACGGGTTTTTTTTTTTTTTCTCTCAGAAAACCCTTGTCATTCATATTTCACCAGTTACAGAGAAAAGGGTTTGGGAGAAAAAGCATCACCAGTCACATGCTCCTTTAATAAATTTTAAATCAGTTATATCTGGGGTTTTCAGCAAACTAGAAAATATTTATTGTGAATTGTTCTCTTTGCCCATGAAGGAATAAATCTTTCAAGTCATTATTCCTATCTCTTTAATCCAGTTTCAGAAGTGAATGTGTTGTCATTTGTAATGACACCAGCACCTGGAAAAAAGCACAGATAAACATGCTTATGTAATTTGTATCCTTTCCTCAAGGTAAGAAAAATTATTTTCCTTGAAAAAAGTATTCTCAAGGTGTTCCCCTGCATGCCTGATATTTTGACAGTTCATATTTACAAATGCAACTTCTGTGGAATGTAATTAAACAGAATAAGGCATAAGATCACTGTATTAATGAATGGAAGAATTTTGGGGCACAAATGGAAGGTAAGTTTTTTCTTTTCTCTTGGTGAAAGAGTTGCATGATGTTATTTTGAATTATGTGTAAATGACATATTCTATCACGGGTTAATCTGGATTAGTTTTTAATTATAAACTGTCATTTTAACCTATCTCAGAACCCCATGTTTTAAGAAAGTGAAAATTCATAAAGTCAAGAGTTAATAGAACATTGGCTCATTAAAAGGACTTTTGTCTACTGCTATCAGTTCTGTTTAAATATATATAAACAGTTTCCTTTATTGAAGTACATTGTGGTGGAATAGGAACATGTTTTATTTGATCATGCTTGTGGAATGTCTTTTGTAAAAGAAACTATTTTGGAAGCTACATCTATGGAATGAACACTGATTTCAAATCCATCTCTGTCCAGTGAAATGCTAATCAGAAATGTGCTTAAGTGATTGAGCAGAAAGAAAGTTGGGAACTCACTCAAGTCAGTGGTAAATTCTTGCTGGTTTCCAACAGCTTGGTAAGATTTTTTTTGCTGCCAGCAGCAATAGGATCATACGTTCGGCTTACTTCTGTGGCAAAAGGTTTGATCTTAGCAAGATTCACCGAGCTAGTGATAAATACAAGTTCAGCTGTGATCTTAGAAGACAAGATAAAAAAAGAGTCTGGAGCAAGTGAGCACCTTTCTAAAGGCAGAGAAAATTAATGATATCTTTGCAACATAACACGTGAACTGATCTTCACTGTTGGAAGTTCTTCCCTATAGCATTACTTGAGTCTCTTCGCTGAACATCGTATTTAGGCATTGACTCCCAAAGCAGACCAAACAGCTTCATCAGTTTAAGATATAAACCCCTCAAATTTCTGCTTGTTTTTTTTCTGACAGCAGTTATGCTGTGGGACTGGGGTAATAGAAATGAATATTCTTAAACCTCAGTAGAAGTGGTGCAATTCTGCCCATTTTAGCCTCAAATGTGCAAAAACACTTTGTCACCCCTTTTCACATTATCCAGGACGGTGGTAAGGGGAAAACTGCTTCCAGCCACCAGAGCTAGACTTACAAAAGGTTTTGGTCCTGCTCTTCTTAGTGATTCTTCTAAATCACCTTATTGTTAATCCCTTTTTAATGTTCCACTTTTTCTGTAGCTTCTCTTGGTACATAAGTCAACAGTCCTGACTGCAATTTTCACCAAAAAGTTTCAATTTTAACAGGACAGCACATGAGAAAGTATATTTCCAATTTGATTTATGCAGAGCTGTTCTGTCTGCTATTGAAATCAGAAAATTGATAAAGACTCAGTTTGTATTTTCTAGCAAACTCATTCAGCACTTTATGACAACAAGGGAAAAAGTTCTGATGTTCATGTCCACTATTTTTTCCTCTAGTTCAGCTAAAAGAAGTTAAATTCCAAAAGCAAATGACTACCTAACCTCTGTCAGTAAAAGTGAAGACATACATCAGGAATTTGCAGCAGAAAGTGAACAAACTGAAGCTGGTGTGCTGATATCTCCAAGACAAGATTTTTTTTATTCATTCTCAGAATATCTACGCTTTCATAAACAAGATCAGTGATATGTTCCGGGCCTTGTTGCCACAGATCTAAAGCACTTGGACAAAATGAAACACATTGGGCCAGGTCCTTAGCAGAGTTTCAAGGAAACAAAACAACTTGGGCCAGCTCAACATGTACTATTTCTTTTGGATGTTTTTAAGCATAATTTACTTTTTTTTTTTTTTTTGGACAGATAGAAATTCTCTGTCTTCAAAGTGCACCTAAATGATCCTATGATTATCCAGAGAACAGGAAAAATAATGTTTCAAAACTTAATTCAAACCTTTTCCTGCATGAGGTGCAGGAGCAACTCAATGAGAACTTATAGTTTCTCCTGCTTCCTTTACATGAAATTGCTTAGAAACAGAACACACTTGAAACAAACACTTCTGTAAGCTCCTTGAAATTACCCAAAGCCAGAATTTTTTTTTTTTTTTGCTAAGTAGCTGCAAACACTTAGGTCATATTACAGTTGATAGCAGTTTGTTTTGTTTGTCTGCCATAGCTGCAGATGACAGAGATCCAAGAGCCGTTGACTTGAATAGCTTTGGATTGACTGTGGGGAAAGGATTTCCACTGGAGATAGGAATGCTTGAAACATAATCATTTAAGGCTTCAGTTTCAGAAAAAATATTTCAGCCTCTTTCTTTCTCTCTTGCATATGTACACATTTGCTTAGGATCAAATTCTCTCTCCTTTGTTCATATTAGATAACCATAAAACACCCAAAGCCATTCAAAGAGCAAGGTGTAATAAAAGCTTTAAATACTTGCCTAGAGGTGGGAATTTCCCCTTCAGGCCTTGTTGAAAAGCTGTCAGGCATGCTCTCAAACAAGGTCAGCAGATTACTACTCCTTTTTACGTACAGCATTGTCATCAAAACCCCACTTGTACTAATATATTAATGATTGCAGTCAGTTATTCCATGGCTAGAGAGTGCCAGGGCTGGGGCTGCACTTTCTTTGCCAGAGAGAAACAACTTAGCCTCAGGCTGGCTGTGCTTTTCCAGACTATAACTCACAGGTGCAGAGTGACTGGTCCAGACAGCACTCACCAACACATGCGTGTCTCAGACTTCCTCAGAACAGCTGAAAGCAGGATTAATTCAGTTACCAAGAAAAGAGGACCAAGGCATAGCGGCCAAGTCGCTTGCTGCTATCATTTATTCTAAACTTTCAAAAGAAAAGAAATAATTTAGGAGGGCCAGGAGTGCATGAGAGAAGGAGAGTGATGGGGAGGGAGAGAGAAAAAAGGAGAAAGAAAAGGGAGCTCTGACTCAGCCAGTGAATCACTTTTTTATTCCCCTCTGAATAAAAGTTCAGACTTATCATGAACAACTCAAGATCTACTGAACTGATAACCAAAGTATACCAAGAGGACAAACAGTAATTTTTAGTTTAATCTTTTTTTTGTCCCTGTGATAATGCAAACAGGTAATGGCCATGGGTTTCATTAAATCCACAAATTTCTGTATTAACCATATAGTAATGTAATAAGATAGTACATAAATTACTTGGAATGGGGAAAAAGAAAGGAAGATGTAACGTATTTTTTGCAAACAAAAATATGAAATATCATGCTGAACATAAATTCTCTAATTTCTGAATTACCTTATGTAGTACAGAAATTGAAAAGACATGGAGTAAATGAAGTCCTTGCAAGGTGATGTGGTGCAGCCAACAGGACTTGCAGGGGATTCTGGGCACCTAGGTGCTCTTCCTGGCTCTTTCATTTGCTTGTTGGGTTAATATGGACTACTCACTTCTGTTTCTGCCAGTTTCCTAATTCCCTTTGCAACTGATGGCATTATACGAGAAAGGTTTCCCTCAATACTTTAAAATATCCACACCTTAAGAATCAGTAGATGAAATGGATGTTGTTGTTGGTCTTTCCAAAACCCAGTAGAATTTAAATATAGGGCAGGTTTCCCTGCAGGGGCACTGAGACACGCCTGTGAAGCACAGCAGGGAAACATCTGACATCTGCACCATTTGAAGTTTGAAAATCAAAATATCAAGCTTGTGGCAATCATAATTTAAAAAGCAACAGAGTTTTAGTTTATAGAATTAAAATCATATCAGCAAATTTTAGCTAGGGCATCAATTCAGATTCAAAACTATTTTTTCAAGTCTGAACTTAATTCACTCATCAACCAATGATAATTATTCTCTCATTAGGTAATGGTGCAAATTAAATTAAGTTTAGAGTGGGAACAGGTCAACATTTCACAGTTTACATACTGCAGTTCATAGACATTTTCCATCATTTTAGACAGCTAATATTTATTTTTATTCAGAAATCTTTATTAAAACTTCTTATGAAATATAATTTCCCATAGCCCTTCTTTATTTTTAATTTTTATAAACATAAATGTCGCAAGTATACTCCCATTCTTATCACTTCTCTCAGTAAATAAAGAGAATTAACTGAGTTAACTCTAAATAACTTCTGTTGTTATTCTAGACATTATTTTGTAAAATAGAACACAGTTTGAACTCAAGGCTACCTAATTAAAAAATGGTGTTCTATTGTATCCTGGTGATACTTGTATTACAAAGATACATGATTTCAGTACTATGGACTACATATGAATTAAACATCTGTCTAGTATTTATTATAACATCAATGCAAAAAACTATTAGAGCATCAAATTATCATGTTACAAAGCTGTGAGATTCATCCTGCCTCTGGGGATATTCAGATATTAGACTGATGCAATACTTGTTCTTGGCCAAGTAAACTCTGTGCTCTTTCCTTTGTTTCATTATGTATAAATATGTACATGCATTGTTTATAGATTGTGTGTACTAAGCAAGGCCAGGTCTGATGCACAGCTGTGAAATTAATCGTGTTCTATGTACAGGGGATTTCAGGGAAAATTGTTTTGTATCAGTACTCTGACTCTTCACAGTGTTTCCTTTTTATGTGGTAAATATTTAAGGCCAGGCACTGTAACTGGTAAATTAAATCTATGATTATATAACGGGCTCAAAGAACAGAAGATTAAAAAGTGAAAGAAAAAAAAAAGAGCACAGTAACATAGAACATATTGAAACATAAACATACAGCATTCACAGCATAAATCAACAGCTTAATGTATTAACTACTTGGCATAAGAAAGACATTTACCCTTTTAACTATTTCCTCTGCAATTTCCTTCTATGATGCAAATAGCAGTGTACAACAATGTAAAGTTGGCAGTCTTTCCAGACATATGACATGAAACACGTGACAGGAGCTCAAATGGAAAAGGATCAGTGAGTACCTCTCAAAGTGTGAATCCAGATTTATTTGTAAACAGCTTCCATGCATCATAACAGCAGAAAATGCTTTTTCATAGCCTGTACTGACATTCTTAGAGTTGTCCCATTGCAGGTATTCTAAAATTATTTTGACCACAAGTGAGCACAAACCAAAGAGATTAAAATTTGTCTTTCTTTTACAATCAGTGAAATAAAAATTTAGGGATCTGAACATTAAAAAAAAAAACAAACAACAAAACAAAACAAAAACCACCAAAAAACCAAAAAAACCAAAACAGTCAAGTAACATCTGTATCTTTCAAATGTGGAAGAAGTTCTACTTCCAGATATGTCATGTGGCATTACTGAGAAAGAATTCAGCAATCAGCATGTAGAGCTGTTCAAGGGGATTTACTGCCAGCACCTCATAACACCACAGGAAATGCAATGCCACCAGACCTGTGGGACTGGCACTCCTCTGGAAAAGAGGTTATGGACTGAGCAGGGACCCCATTGCACTGGACATGACACTAGGCACTAGGCAATGAAGAAAACTGAGTTCTGCACATCAGCTCTTGATTTTTGCCAAAGGGGCATTGAGAGACCTTTCCAGAGACTTCTCCAGATGTAGAAGGAGTGGATTGCAGAGCTTCTGGCAATTTGTGCAAAATATGTTCTTCCCTTGCTGTGATTTTTCAACTTTCTACTCAAGAAAGACATCTTCAGAAGTCCTCTGGGTCAGAGAGTGCTATGTGAAAGGGAGCAAATTGTTCCACTGACAACTATGTTTAAGAAAAGAAAAAAAAAACAAAACAAAACAAGAAAAAAAAAAAAACACACTTTTCACCTAAACCTTAAAAAGAATTTCAAGAATTAAACTGTAGTTTCATAGACTTTCTTGACTGCAGTCTTGAGTTGTGTACCAAAACATTCTCGTGAAAGAATCTCAAAGACATCTGCTGCTTTGACAACTCCTATCAACTGCTGTAGAGCTGCTGAGGCAGTTTTCAGAGCCTCTCTGAGAACACAGGACACAGAGCAAGATCTGCCTACCCCCCACACTTAGGGCACCCAAGTTTTAGGCACTGCAGTGCTTACTTGAACCAGCCCCTAAGTCCTACCTGAAATGCAAGTATACCAAAGAGAAAAAAAAAAAAAAGACTCATTGAATTTTGGTTTCAGAAACTCTAAATATTGTATTAGATGCATTTTTTGTGTAAGTTCTCTTTTTAACCTTTTTTTTTTACAGGAAGACCTAGGTTTCTAGTTGCAAAGTAGAGTGAGAAATATCTTAAGAAGAAGAGTAAATCATAAACTTTACTGAAATTTTTATAACTCATTGTTCCTCCTGAAGGCATCGGCCCACATAGGCTCACGTAGGGAACAAGACATCGTTAAAATTAATATATTTCCATTCCATTACCCATACTAGTTTCAGGATTTTACTGTTTCAGACTTTTGAATCCAATTTGTACTGAAATGATGATGTGCCATACAAAATAGTAATTGAGACAAGCTTATGTTTTTGAATCATGACAGTTAAGTAGGTGAAACCATCCTGTTTTAATTAGAAAGCAACACCCCCTCAACTGTGTTTCTTATGGTTAATGTTTTTCCCCTAATAAAATGCAAGCATTATTATGAGAAAAGCTTATGTCATTTCTTGACAAAGAAGAAATATATTTCCTGTCTACCATGCGTCTAAATACTGCTCGCTTTTCTATTTCAACAATACCACTGAGTCAAGAGCAGCTTTTCATAAGAGAGGATTTGACCTTTTTAGGTTTCTCCTGAAGAAGATGTTTAGGAAAAATGAATAATATACTAAGAACAGTTAGTCTGAAGCCACAGTAGAACAAAAGTGGTTTGTAGCAGTCACTTTATGATAAAAGTATATTTTATTTTATTTAACAAAAGCAAGATGAGCTACTCAGAATCAGGTTATGTTCATCAGTACACTGGAAATATCCTAACAAAAAGAACTGTCCCGCATCCTACAAGTCAAGCATTCATTACATGTTCTTGATTCACACCTTTAAGTGCCAACTGATATAAAAGACATCATGTCAAGCATTTCTCATAAAAGTTGTAAAAGCTTGTATCCTGAAAGTGCCATTTCTTGGGCTCAGAAAATACGTAATTCTACTCAGAAGTGCTGATTCTCAAATGCCCGACTTCACAAATGCCATGGGCATTCATTCAGAAGGACATCTGTCAGAGAAGAAAGAGTTATGTTCTTTTCTTGATGTCTGTCCTTGTGCCAGAGCATATATTCAGAGGCAGGAAACTTGCTTTCAAAGTTTCCTAAAAGGGACCTCTACTAGATATTTCCTCTTGCAAGAAGAAAGTCTCATCTACCAACCTCTTGCCTGCTCTTCCTTGTGGAACTTTTGAATAGCCTCTGTCTAGTGTTTAAGCAAAGAAAATTCCTTCTACCCATTTGTTCTTCTTCTTCCATGCTGCTCAACTAAGACTCCATTCCCAGTGTGATTTCTGTGTTTTACATGGTTCCTCCTTGTATAGTGAGCACAAACAACCCTGGAGAAGAAAGTAAAATCTGTAAACCTTTGCTGATGTTCAGAATGGAAAATTGCATTCCTTTCTTCACATTCAATAACTTATTGAAGATTTCTCTGAAAAACAGAATGTTAACCCTTGTAGTAGTGAAAAAACACCAAAGTAATTTCTGGTATTATATGAAATACAATACATAAAATATTGTTTTGTTAATGATTATTTAATCACAGAATCATAGAATAATTTAGATTTGAAAAGAGCCTGAAGATCATAGAGTACAACCATGAGTGTCTGTCTTAATTCATTTTGAAAAGCATATTGTGGAGTTTTTCAAGATGTGAATCCTAATCTCAAACACCGTCAAACATGTGAGCATCTGTAAAACAAAATCTCTTTTCCCCTCAAATATGTTATTAACAGATGTCTGCAGACTCTGCAAACTGCTCACAGGTGGCAAGGAAATTGTTTTAAAACACTGTAAGAAAGACTTAGAGCAAACTTGTGCTGCCTACCCAAAGAGACCCTAGCAGATCCACAGAAAATCATCATGGAAAAATAACACAGAGTATTAGAACCAGGAGGGCTTTCTTCAATAAATAGGAAATGCTTTCAAGCAAGATAGGTGGAATTAAGCATAAAGTCTGGCAAGCATGGAATAAGATAGGCCAAAAATCACTTTCTTAAATAATTGCAGGAGGGATAAAAACTGTGACTAAAGCTTTTTTGAACATACCAAAAGCAGGAAGTATGCCAGTTTGTCTTCAGGGTTGATAGTTGATATAAAAGATGAAAAAAAGATAATTTCTCCAACAAGATGCAGTCTTAGCAGAAATAATAAGTGAATTACTGGCATTGGTGTTCTCTATAGAGTAGAGCAGGTAAACTGACACTTTCTTTATGGCAGAAAAATCCAAGGAAATAACTCAAACTGAAGTTTGCTTAGAATAGTTTTAGAGTTCTGATGATTTTTTTGTCATTGATAAGACTAAGAAAGCAAAAGAGTTTTCATTGAAAACTCAAAATCAGTTTATATTTGAGATGGTCAGAATTTCTTGAGTCATCTTGGATGCTGGAAGACTGAAAATGCTGAATGAAATGGTGGGTTTTCAAAACATCTGACAGGAGATATCCAGGAAAATACATATAAGAAAATATTTTTTTTCTTGGACCAAGTAACTGAATTGTATGATGAACATCATGAATACATACGATTTAATTGAGAATATTCAGTGTGAGTTTAGCTGGGGAAAATTGTGCTTTACTGTGGACTGGGAGAAAAAAAAAAAAATTCAAAGAACTTTCAAAGTCCCTAATCCAAGTTCTTACTCTAACAGGGAAAGTTTTCTCACAGACTAATGGTCATTTAAAAGTCGGGAAACAAATAATGAGAACAAACAATCATAAATGTTACCATTTTTAATCCATGAAGATCTGCACTTTAATGCATATGGCTGAATATAAATGGCTTGGTATGAAAAGAAAAACAAAACCTGTTGATATTCATCTTTTCAAGACAGTAATGTCAGAAACTGACTTTGGAGAGTTGAGTATGCTAGATTATATTGGATGGTAAAAGGTCAACTGAAAATTAAATGGTGATAAATATAAAATAGTCAAAATCTAGTTACTCCTATATCATTATGGACTTTAAATAAACAGCTTTCAGTGAGGAAAGGGATTTTTGGATCTTTATTTCTCTAGAATTACCAGTTCAGTGATGATCAACAACCCAAGAATAATAGAATGATGTTAAAGACACAATAGGAAAACTGTAAAACTCAAACACACCTGCTATGCTGCTGAAAAGTGCTCCTCACCACTCTCCTCTCCCAATAAATATAATAAAACTTGAAATGATATAGAGAGCTATGACAAGGATGATGAGTGGAGAGGAATGTTTTCCACCTGAGAAGTTTTAAATAGTCTAGAACCATTCTCAGGAAAGGAAGGGACCAAAAGTGATTTGACAGGCTGTAAAATCATGAATAGGCTGAGAAGGTCACTGGAGTATAATAATTTCTTTATTTTACGACACAAGGATGAGGAAGAAATAGGTAGAATTATCAGGCAGTAGGTTTGAAGGAAACAACTGGAGTACTTTTTCACACAACACCTCATTATATTGTGGAACTCACTGCCACAGATAATTTCCCATGCCAAAAGTGTAAATGGATTCAAAAACATATTAAAAAAAATTAAGCACTGGAAGATCCATCAAAAACTAATAAACCAGATGATGTGGTGTAATCTTCAGTTTGAGAAAGGCCCTAGAAGAGATGGCTGGAAGCTGCGCAGCTGTGCAGTTACCAAAGCATTTGCTGACCACTATCAACAACATGATGTTGGCACACGAGTTTTAATTCTGACTAAAACCAGATGGTTTTATATTCTTAACTCTTCTCACAGTTTCTAGTGAGTTCCCCTCACCCTGAGCAAAATTCCTGAGGTATATTGCCCCTGAGTTTTGTCTTTAGTGACTGTTTCCATCTGACAGTTTATTTGGGCCCGTGTTTTGCACATGCATGCCTTCATTCATCCTTAATGCTTGCACTATACCCATGAAGAGAAACCAACATTCATTTTATGTCACATCAGCCCAACCAGGACCACATTTCTCCCTCTGGAAAGACATGCCCCTTTCCCTTGATCATACAAGGTTTTAAGTTAGTCATCTTAGTTCCACCGTAAAAGGTAGATAGATGTGCATGGCAGAGTAGTTTAAACTTCCCTCGGCTGGATTAAAATTTAAAAAAAGGAAAAAAAAAAGGTGGAAAAAAAAGAAAGAGGGGGAAAAGGACAAAAAATGAAAAAAAAAAGAAAAGAAAGGGGTAAGAGGAAAGATGAGAAGGTCTCTAGAAACAGAGAAGAAATTATGGAATTATGGACACTTAGTTGTAAAAGAAGCCAAATATTTTTCTTATTTTATTATTAAAACTTCAACTGGTCAACCATATCAAGATGTAGCACTTTTTAATGATGTAACATATTTCCACACATGAAAATTGCAGTCCTTACTGTTATGTTTAACTCATTATTTTTCCTGCATCCTCTGTTTCAATATTACAAATAAAACACTGAAAATAATTTATTTATCAAACCTTGTCACTGTACTTCAGAGCAACGGCATTGGGTGGATGAAAGAAGTCACAGCTTATAAGAAACTTAACTTTGAAAGCACAAAAATGTTTTTTCCCTTTTTTTATTTTTTTGTATTTTTTAGAGAAGAGCCAACAATCGAATCAGTTTGGTATGTGATAAGCCTCAGTTTTCCTTTTTTGTCCAGGTGTATCACTGACCTCTTCTTGTACAAGAGCTCAGAAAAACATATGATTTTCTCCATGTATGGATTTTTCAGTGAAAAATAGATTTCCACTGCATCATAAGGTAGTGTTTTCAGGAGGACTCTTCTAATTTCAACTCCAATTCATAAGAGACCTGATGATCAGTGCTTTAGAAAATGTTAATTTTCTTTACTTAGAGACCTATGCTTATATCATGGTATTGCTGTCAAAGAACACAAGAGAGGCATCAGCTTTTGTAGAATGTACTTTTGTACTCACTTCATAGCATCATCCAAAGCAACTCACCAAGTTATTAAGTCACTCTTTCAGACTCTGAGTATTCCAAATTTACACATGGAGCCTATAAGAGTTTCTTTTAGGTGGCTGAAGTCAAGTTCCAAAACCTGTCTCCCATAAAGTAGGTAATACCTTCAATTACTTAACTACTCTAATTTCAAACTGCGGTGAAAAACATTTACCTACAGAAAAATTCTCTGAATATCATAGTCCTTGCATAAAAGGCCTGGATAAAAATTGAAGCCCAAAGAGGGCAAGATTTCTTTGGTGTTTCTAAACACATTCAAATTACCTATGTTTGAAAACATTAAAATGCTAGCATACTCTTTCTCTTTTTTTCTGAGGGAGATTCTTTGCGAGTTATTCTACCTCCACTAGGACAGAGTAAAAATAAAAGATATGCTTTGATAATAGCCTGCCTGTCTTTTTGCTGAGATGCTATTACTTTGTGTTTCAAACAATTTGAGATTGAGGAAAGGTGTTCCCTTTCAGTACTCAAATTTCATGACACTCTGCTATTTTTTTCCCATCATATGGGAAATCCCACTCAAGGGAGAAGATATATATGACTACAACTTGCAGTTACTTTGAGATGACAAATACCATGATGAAACAGAAGAAATTTCCCATTAAAATAAACCACATGTCAGATTTCAGCTCAGGTTCAGCCAGCTCCCAGCTAAGGAAATATGCCTTAGCTGTAGATCATGGAGTAAATACATATCTGCTGTACAGAGTGGCCCATAGAGAAACAAACAGAAATATGAGCTAACACTGACTATGAGAGTGAGAAGAAAAGCCCTCCAAGAGCAGGCAACCCCATGCTTTTACCAGTGCAGCCCTAAAAGAATGAGCTGCACACAACTGCTTGCTTTTGGCAATGCTTAATTATTTTATATCTAAATAAGTTGTGGAATGTACAACTTAGGCCAAAACATTCCCGGTGAATGCTGGACCTCATCCTGCTTAAGGTATTCCCTGTCCCTGGATATAAAAAACCTGAAGAACTGAAAGCTTATTACGAGATCCAGGAAAATAAAATGTATTTCCTTTGCCATAGATAACAGATTTCTGAGGACATATATTTTTCCAATAAAAAAGTAGTAAAAAGTAAGTCTGGGGAGTAAAGGAAAAAGTGGAAATAGGAAGAAAAAGCACTAGAAAAAAATCCCAGTTACAAGTGATTCACTTTCTCCATTCTTTAATTAGGCAGAATGTGGACAGAAACTTCAGGCTTAGTTTTCAGTATAGCTCCCTCAAATTCACACAAAAATCCTCACAAAATGAATACTGAAGTGCTTAGTAATTTTTGTTAGATTTTCTTCCCTAGTACTTCATTGCTTGAACAAAATGCAAAGATATTCCAAAATGTATTAAATTTTCTTTGGGCAGAATTTCATGTCTACCAGAAAGACAGTTGAGAGCCTGAATGCTATAACTGCTCCTACCTCTCCTATCTTTCTTTCACTCCCCCTTAATCATACTGCATTCTCAATTTTATAAAACCTGATTTTGTCTCGACTCAGACACAATGACTGCTTTCAGGTCATCCTGCTTTGGTGTAATTCCTTAGATGCACACTGGGGAATAAAGTATTCCAGGAAAAACAGGTGAACTAACTTTCCTCATGTGAGAAAAAAAAAAAAAAATCTTAAATGGCTGACAGGGTTTCAGCCCTCATATTTGACATGTCCTGGCTCTATGGTACATCTTGTCCCTCTTGGATGAAAAGTCAAGATTAATATTTTTCTAAAATATTCATTTCATTGAGTTCAAGGTCTAGTCATGAGTAAATTCTGCAGGACTTGCTAGGACATCAAATGTTCTTCCTCAGCTGAAGGAGTCCAACAGATTAAAGGGAGTTCATCCAAGAATGAGACCATCATTACCCAGACACTTCATTGCAGACAAATGGGAATGGGATGCTGAAGAGACTTTATTCCATATGTGGTGCTTCCATCCAGTTAAAACAATCACAATACAGCAACAGAGATATCAGCAATTCTATTTGTGGTCTTCTTTAGAAAAAGAACAAAATCAAGAAAAAAAAAATATATGATTGCATACATAGTTGTATTTCACTGTAAAATTAAAAATTAAATAATTT
Source organism: Euphonia xanthogaster (assembly GCA_034509185.1). NCBI lineage: Eukaryota > Metazoa > Chordata > Aves > Passeriformes > Fringillidae > Euphonia > Euphonia xanthogaster. The sequence continues at coordinate 9,712,787 of JAYDZK010000056.1, read as the reverse complement.
AGGGTAAAACTGAGTTTGAGCAAATGTCAACACGACTATTGCATATTTAATGGATATACAGTGGTTATTCAATACTCACTGTCCTAACTGCAAGGCTACCCCTGTGAATAGTTTGATAATGGTGACAAGTGACCATTTTTATTATGCTATCAACTTCACATTTCTTTAAGAGATCCATTTAATAAGAGTTTCACTATTTCATCAGTTTTTAGCACAAACATACACTTGCTAGCACTCGTATGTAGTTATCTTTGGTTTAACCTAAATGTTGACTTAATTTTGGAAACATTGTGTTAATTGCATTTTAAAAGCACACACATGGAATCACTGATCTTTTTTGAATCATGACCTGAGGAATATAAGAGCCAGAGTAGACTGAAATATGAAATTGAAAATCAAGATGTTCAAATCATGAGCAATAATGAAACACAGATTATTATTATTATTATGCATTTATTCCCTTGTAGAGATCAGCTTCAAAATAAAATTGTAGACCTTTCTGAACCCTGAACAGACCATGTGATGGCTTTGCTGCCCAGAGTGATTTTTCCTCTTGGACATTACTGCTCTCTCAAAAAAAAAAAAAAAATTAAGCTGACACAAAAAAAAAAAAAAATTTTTATTCTTATAATCTTTGTGTTTATCCCATATTATAAAGTGAAAATTTGAAAATTTCTTGCAGTTTAAGAGCAATAATGTTCCAGAAGTCTTTAACTGACATATTGACTAAAACCTGCTGAATAACGAACATAAAGAACATCTTTTCTTCCTCATCTTTCAGCTTATTTTGCATCCCATGATTTCCTGTGTTTGTCAAATTTTATGTTATGTTTGTGTTTACCTCTCATAACAGTTTGAAAAATGAATATTTCACATGAATATCATACCATAATATTTCTTTTCCATGTCCCATAGGCAGAAAGTCACATGCCTCTTTTTATTTTCTCCTGTATAATTTAGCTAACTTAGTAGTTACGTAAATACCTCCTCCCTCCTCTTTGTTTCACAGTTTCAAACTACATTGTCTCCCCATAGGTCTAATTCACAACAGGTTCACTAAACCTTGGAGCAATCTGTGTCTGACTTTGAGGATTGCACAGTTTCATACCTGAAGAAAGTGTCCTGTGCCGAATATACTGTTTATTCAAACTATCTCAGCTGCTCTAAAAAAGGTGTTCCCTCACAGGAAGATGTCTGTCTCAGTGAGGACATGAATTCACTAATTAAAAGAATCTGAATTTTGTTATTCATTTGTCTATCATTTATTTTTAGCTCAATAATAAAAAGGAGATGTAATGAGGCTAGCAGCTAATATAGTGCTAATACAATGTGGTTAGCACAGTATGGCTGGCAATCAATCACAGAGCACTCAGAGTAAATAATTATTGAATTTGAGAATAACTGCTGAACTTATATATATTTACAGATATAATGATTACTGGTAATTATAAGTAAAACCAGAAGTGTACAGAAGTTAGCACAAGTTATTTAGAAAAGACTAACTTTTCAATGAATAACCTAGCTGAGCTTGGGCTATATGGGAAAGTTGGAAGCATAATCATTAAAATTGGAGCTGTATGGTTTCACCTTTTTTGGTATTATATTTCAAAAACCTTTTGTTGAAAGAAATGGCGTGATGGAGACAGAAGTGATGAATGCACTGAAAAATTGCTTCCTGTCATAAATGACTTTATAAACCTACTGGGAAATTTTTCATGTCTACATCTGCTAGATGGTGACTAATGCAGGATAATCAAATTAGAAATCATTCAGCCAGTAGAGACTAGTGACCACACGAAGGTCCAGTGACTAAAGCAAGATTAGAAGTTGATATGTGTAAATCACAACTGATTCTAATCAGAAGCAGATGCCTGATTTCAGACAGGTCTTCATGGACAAGATGTCAGAAAAGATTAGGAATAATTGAGTAGATGGAGACAATGAAATGCAGACTCCATTATTGTACAAACAATTGGCAGAACTTTATGCAAGTAGGTAGGTATGCATAGCTTAAAGGCAGTGTCCACAGAGAATATATGTTATAAGAATAATTACTTTCTACCTTATTTAAATTATTATTAGATAATGTGTACATCAAATGTAAACATATTGTGAAAATGTGAAAAGGTTGATTAAATTTGACGTACAAGATAATATTCTCCACTGTTAATTTTAACATATAGACATATAAAATTAACATTTGTTATTGATATATAGGCTTTATGTATGCTTTTGAAAATAGCATGTTTATTGTTATCTTGAAACAAATCCAAACTGTAGGCTGCATTTTAAAATGTTCTTACAGGTGAATCTCAATTAAAATCATAAAATAAGTGAAAAAAAAAATTGCTATTATATTTACTATCTCATTTTTTGTTTGGTACAGTAAATTTTACTGCAACTTAGTGAAACCTTTCTTGCATTACTGACATACATACTTGTTTTTATTTCATATGTCCTATGTTGAATGTGTTTTAATGCCTGATAAAGAAAATGGGAGCTGCATAAAGAGAAGGCATGATTTTTTCTACTTTAATAATTTAAAAAATTTTGTCATATTTTCAGAGTACTGGATATGAATGTGTGTCTCCACCAGTACTCTGAAGAATAAATGCTAAACATATATCACCTCCTCTTACCTAATTCACATAGGCACAGAGAACTGAATATAGTGAGTTATATATTGTATTATACTGGTTTGAATTCAAGCAGTATATCTTGTATAAACATTGCTCTCAACTGTATCTGGAAGGGGATGTTTTGCAATAGAAGGATTTCTAGTGCTAGCAGAAGGCAAAACCGCACTCTCTATAAAACCATGACAATATTTTACCCATAATTAGCAGATCAGTGAACACTGGGAGAAGAAGTTTTACTTTCAAATAACTAATAGATTTTTAAAAAGCAATTGTGAAAAGCCAGGGCGTAGGTTAATTTTACAAAATTAGTTATTTTTATGATTCTTCCATATTTAGTTCTTTGCTATTTTTGCTTAGGTGACTCCTCAGACTCTGATCATTTGCCAGCTCCTCAGTATGAATATTCATGTGACTCATTACACATCATGCTTTTTGATTGGCCAGCTAAGTCTCACATGGCTCCTGCTCCTGTCTAGACAACTGTTTTACAAATTATATCTGCTGGTATTTAATCTTAATTTCCTATGTAAATCCTCCTGTGACTGAGATTTAGACAAACACATACACAAGCACTTCATTGACATAAATGGTCTTCAAAGCCAAACAATTTAGACAAAGAGCTAAAGGATGTTAGCAAAAATGTGTCAGAGCTTTCCTGAAAACTGGGTGGGTGGGTAAGGCTGCTGGGAAGGACTTACTTACACTCTGAACTTACAGTAAAGTTACACCTTTACTATCACTGACTGAAAAGGGCCATCAGATCCACCAATGTCTTTCAGCTGAATGTTCTCTAGTGATTCTCTTAGCAGATTTTTAATATGGGTTTGGGAATAACACAGAAGTTTGCTTCCACTATCATATTTATAATATGCCTGGACACCTTGCAGGTAAAAGTGATGGCATTTGAGTAACAGTTCTGCACAACTGAAAACAATGTCAGTAAGAGCAGGCTTTAGATGCTGGCTGCTGTTACATAGTCATGTACATTAAACACAGTGTCACTAATCCAGACATGAAATCAGACTCCACTCCAGAAAAATAGGAACTTCTTCAACTCACCCAGCCATGCACAATAATTTCTTAAGGATCAAGACAAATGTTTGTACTCATTTGTACAATGACTGACAGAATAAGAAAAAATAAAGGAATTTGTCAAAGTGTATATAGGATATATTTAGAAGGATAAATTCATTACTCAAAGCACATATGCAATTAACATCTAAGTCCTTTTCAGCTTCTGAATGCAAACATCTAGAAGCAGGAGAAATTAGCAAAAGCAGCAAGTATATTACGCACACTCAACAGGCAGGATTTTCAAGCAGGAAAAAAATACTCTTTTGTTAATTCTTTGAATCAACAACATATGTTGTTTACTTATTGTTGCATCTTGCAGAAAAAATAAAGTTGGCTTCAGCAAATAATGAGCAGATGAATTTTGAAGAAAGGGGACTGTGTGGCTAGAATTACGAATACCAGACAGTAATGCCATTATACTGTGGGCTTAAGGTTTTTCCACAGCAAAATAAAAGCCTGCCAGGCAGACAAACAAATTAGCTGATGATGGACCTCCCTTCCACAACTAAGCTTTAATCCAAGACAGTCAGTTTAACTAATGGGGAATCCTCCTCTTGTCCTACAATCATAATTTGAAAGTGGCGTGGAACTGATAAACTGAAAAGTCAGTCAAGTTTTTGGCCTTTCTCAGGAGTGTCTTTGACATCAGCTAGATGAGAATGTGAGGACTCAGCCGTTTGAGGAAGTCTCCAGTGATCTAGCCCCTAGAAAGTCTCAAATAACTTCCTTAGTCATAACAGGCACTTTGGCCTGACTCACAGAACAGACTAGCATGTAAGTTCAACTCCCACTTAAAATTGTTAGTGGTTTGAGTTCATCTCACTTAGTTTTAACCAACTCAAACATACTGGCCTAGTCTAAACTAGACACTTTCCAAGATCCCTTAAAACTCTTTTAGTTTCTGAATTTTCCATCTGAACTCTTCAGAATTCTTCTCTAAGATGTGCCCAGTTTGAGAGAAATATCGTATATTAAATTGGGGGCTATCTCATATTTAGCTCCTTTTGGATTCACAAAGCAGGAGTTTTCCAGCCTCTGACATCTGTTGACCATCAATTTCGGAGTATACACAAATTCTCATGTAAGTACAGGGACAAAGTGCGGCCCTTTTTCAACACAAATATTTTGCTATTTGATCATTTGGACGATGGAACATTCAGCAATTTATTTCATGGTCACATGATACAGCCTGAACTCACTTCCTTCACAATTACTATGACTAAGAACTAGTAATGTCGTAATTGGTGACCTTCTTGGAGGGAGGGCAAAAAAAGAGACAGATTTTCTCCTGTCTTCCAAATTTTACTTGAGCTAGCTAAATTTTCACAAAATGAAATTAGTAACCCAAGAAGTAGGTGAGGGTGGTTTGCCCTGATTTCTGTAGAAACATGTGTGAAAATATGTTTTAAATGTAATGAAAGTCAAATCATAATTTTCATGGCAAAAGCAAGCTACTGTAACAGAACAAACAGTGTCACATTAATACCGACTGAAAAAAATGGACAGATTTGTGGATAGAAAGTACATGTTCTGGGGCAGATGTGCTTTTTACTTCAGTTGTCACTCAGTGAAATGGTACTTCCCATTGTAGCAGCTCTGCGAGAAGCCTTACAGTGTCAAAATGAAAATATTGAGAAGTTTCTTTGCCTGCAATTTAGGTCCACACTATAAGAAATTCCACCACCCCCCCCCAAAAAAAAAAAAACAAAAACAAAAAAAAAACACAAACCCACCCAAAAAACCCTAGCAGAGTGGTTTTTAAATAAAGACTGTGGAATCAGAATTTTCTTTCCAAATCAGTTTTTGTGTCTTTGGCATCTAAAATTAATGACCAATGGCTCAGCAGGTCATTAATTTTTCTCCTGGAGAGGTGGTGGATCTTCCCCAAAGAAAGTTCATATCATGTTCTGATACTCAGGGAGGAGCACTGGGATAGAGCATTAATCATTTGTTTGTGCAAGAGATAAACTGCTGGGATGACTTTTCAATTCTGGTTTACATGACTTTGTTTCTAATTTCTGAAGATATGTTGGTCACCCAATCCAATACAGTTTTCCTTCTAAATATGCTGAATCAAAGACAAAAGGGCTAGACAAGTGTTTGATGAAACAGACAATGCTTTTGGTGCTTTTTTTAATATAATAACAGAACTGTAATGAAAAACTACTGCCATTATTGTCCTCAAGTCTTGTTATGGACTGAAAACATCATGAGTCATCAGAACAAAACTTATTGGTTTATATGTTCCCCTCATTTTAACAGTATACTATCCGAAGTTGTGTATTCTCCCTGGAATATGGAGCTCCCATAATTCCTCTTAGCCTGTTGCTTTGCACTCCTTCAGATATTAATTTGTAGTTAATCATGACCTCCACTTTTGTTTTCTAATCTGTTACTCGAATTTCTTTTCTCTGCCTCATGGTGCTGTTTTTGTATCAAAACTGGTGAAGGCTTTCAGATGTACCGGCAATAGAGTTTCCATGAGCAAGAGGTGGTCTGGAGGCAGGTTGTGCCTCATTTTCAAAATGCAAGAAGAGAAAGTTAAGAAAGTGGCAGGACATAGTAATAAGGGAGGAATGAGTTTTTCTTTGTTGCATTGGTGGGCAGAGTCAGCACAACAGAGGAAGCAATATTCTAGAGAGCCCACGTGGCCCCACTGTGCCATCAGGAGGTGTCCTACTCCACTGGAAAGAAAGAGAATGTTTTGGTGGATCACTATAGTCTGTGCCACAATCCAAAATCCTTGTGGAAGAAATTGGTAATATATGCATTTCTCTTTCTAGTTGTAGCACACTCACTTTTGATCCAGCCCTGCTTTTACACATTTTCCTATGACAATATCAAGCATGAAACAATGTTCAGCTGCAGTTGCAACCACGGTTACTTCTGTACCAGAAAAATCTTCCACTGAACCACTGAAGTTGGTTCATGGTGTCTAAATTTCCACAGAGCTGTGCTCTCTGAACAAGAGCAGTGCAGAAATAGTCTGGAATCTCATCTTTTGGCCTTTTCAATCCACTGCTCTGATTTCAGGGGCATATTAATTCAGAGAACATATCTCCCAGTCAAAGCAACCATTTAGAGTATTTTGATAGGATGCTTCAACTCTACAATTTTATTAACAGTAAACCATGAAGCCAAACCTGACTTTGCTTATGAGTTTAAAAGCTCTTTAAGACCTAAAAAGTCATCTTGGCATCTCATTGCATGGGTCAATCTTAAAAACTGGACTTCCTGGTATGCAGCTTGTAAAACCTCAAGACTGCTCATCAGTTTCTCTGACGACAATTAGTAACACATTATTATAGTGAATGGCCACAATCTGTATCATGTTACCAGAGCCAGTGGCCATAAGAAGTAACCATACAAATCTAGTGAACATTGCTACCTTTAAACTTGGGTTTTCACCTCTAACCCCTCTTAAAATGAAATTCTACAGGCTTTTAGGGATAATCTTAATATACTACTATGAGAAGATCAGGACCTTCTCCCCAAATAGAAAAATATTCATCAGCAAGACATACTGAATATTTATTGTACAATCATTTTTGTTACTAAATTAAGTAAAAAATAGTGAATAGCACAGGTTCAAAGAGAATTATGTGGTGGGCTCATTATGAATTGAGAGGAGGTAATCATCTAATCTACTATCTCATAATTTTCAGGAAGGTTGTGTTCCCTTCCAGTAAGCTCCAGAGGCACTACTTGCCCTTTACTACTCAGTGAATTTCCAGGCAGTATAAAGTGGATCAACTATGACAATAAAACAAAAATGTAATGCAGATCTGTGATAATTTTTTTTAAGAAAACACCTACCCCAAGTGAAAATTATTTCAAATGTCAGAAGAACATAGCTGTTGAAAAAAATTTCTTCAAGGTATTTCAGACAAAGACAATAGGAAATATCTGATGATTCCAAAAGATAATTTTTTTCTCCAACAATTGCAGGGCTAAGTGTTTTGAATGACTGAAGGAGGAGAGGGTCTTAGGAGACTAAGGTTAAAGGGTTGGTGCAGAGAGATCACAATAGCCAAAACTTGTGAAGAAGATGATTTTGGTCTAGAATTCTCTAAAGAGCACAAGATGAACTGCAAACAAAAGAGCTTGTACTAAAAAACAGCAAAAATAATGACAAAAATTCCTCTTTTTCAACATATATGCTTTCTTTCAGCTTATCTGTTTTTTTTTTAATTCAGAAAAAGAAATATTTTTATTACTTTTTGATCCACTGGCCTCAGAGTTCTGAAGCAGCATGTAGATGCTGTACCCTGCTGTGTACAAATTAAGTAAATACATAAACCCAGTCAGCTTAAATCTGTCAAAAATGCTTCTAGAAACAGGCTGTGCATGCAAGGACAGCAGATGGAAAAAGCTTTCAACTGTGATGAAATAATCTACTCCCAAATCATTCAATCCAGTCAGTTCTGCAGAATCATTTTTCATAAGACACGTCAAGATGGACTCATTCTACAAAGTAGTTTAGAAATGAATTAGTTATTGTGGGTTTAAATGACCCTTTATAAAATGCAGATTCTTCCTTTCACATACACACATGACATCTACAGGCATTCTGTTCTGCTGAAACTCTGCCATTCTTACAGGCATCAGGAGCTGGCTGTTATTGGAGGACAGATAGAAATGTTTATTGTCCTCTAGATGGATAGGACATGACAAATTTTGTTTTGATCTGCCTTGGGGCATAGAAGATTTCAGTTCTCATCTTTAAAGGGTGTAATGCAAAAGTCTTGATGTGAAAAAAAATGGAATTATTACAATAACTCTCTAATTATACATGGCCTGAAATAAACCTCAATTTCAGTCCAGTTGAAAAAAGCCTAATGAGGTCTGATGTTTACACCTATTTCCTGGCTCCAAGCCAAGTTAATGTTCTCATGAAATCTGATTGGCTCTGGCAGGATCAAAATATCTGGCATTATAATAATACAAAGACTGAAAATAAAGTTTCATAACACAGTATTGTAAGCCATAATTATGTTAAAAGTCTATCTGACTTTGCTTTTTTTTTTTTTACCCATTACACTTTTTACCCATATTTTAGAAATTCAGTTTTGATCCCTTGGCAATCTTTATGCACAAGGATGTCTTCCTTCATTTCTTCAAATGAAGAACTGACGAAGAGGGTCAAATAAACAATTTCATTGTGTTAGGAAAAGTATAAAATCCAGACAGCTCAGTTTTGCTCAATAGGATGGTTTGACTCACTTCTACTCATCATTTGCACCTAACTAACAATAATTGCTGTATCAGCCAACAACAAAATTCTGATGAGAAAGGATAGAAGAAGCAGTTCTCAGACTGATCACCTGTACTACTTCTGATGAGATGGCAGCCTTTTAAATCCCACCTATAGCTAAGTTTTTAGCATCCAGTTTATGATCAACCACATCGCAACTCTGTCTAAAATGTTCTGGAAAAATCCAGAAAGCTTTATGTTATAATTGAAGCCAGGTTTGACAGAGAGCAGATGCCTGCATGTGGATTAGGTACATTTCCTAACTCCATTGGTCCAGGCCAGTGCCTGCGCAGTGACTCAGGTCAGCAGACTGTGATCTCAGCCAGGAAAACACTGTTGGGCTATTGGGTTATATCCTGAGCAGATCCTGGAGTCTTGCACATATGAAATCTTACTCATTTTGCAGATGGAGAGATTTCAAATTCTGCTCAGGGGAAAGCAGTAGAATGCATCCCAATGGAATGGAGAAGATGTTATTTTACTGTATTCTCAATAGAAAAAAGAGAAGCATGTACCCTTGACTGGATTATTCTTTGGTGACACCTAGGTTACAGGTCACACAGCAGACAGTTGATTTCAGGAGCCTGAAATTTCATCTGCAGATCTTAGAAGTGTTTTTTTTTCTCTTCAAAACTGAACAAGGAATGCAAGCAGTTACCTTAGTGAAACTCAAATAATCTTTCTTCCCTTTTCTGAGACCGGATATTTCAAACTGGAAAGGTACCAGGGCCTGAATAGATTATACCCCCACTATTATATAGTATTACACAAAAAATCCTGACACAAGGAACTTGGGTCTTTGGTTCACAGGAGAAGCTCAAGGCCCTTGTCTGGGAGGGAAGTTCACAATTGTGGATCAACTTGCCAAGTCCTGGCATAAGCCATGTCATGTCAAAAATAAGCATACGCATATGAAAATGGGAAAATCTGCCTGGAAATCAACTAAGTCTGAATTCATGCAAAAATATGAAGAGAGGGGCAAAGCTAATCCTCAGCTTTTAATGGGCTACCAAGTCCCTTCTCTCTGTTAGAAGAAATTATTTATTTAGGCTTCAATTTCAGAGTGCAATGCAGGGACTCAAACTTCATCTCTGTATTGGTGCCTCCACAGAAATGAACCAGAAGTAAAATTGAGCTTCTACGTAGTTATGATGACCCACTGGCAGATATGTGGGGATAAACTGTGTGGAGATGACCTACTATAACCCAAACCTTCTCCTTTGCCAGCCTGATCTTTTCTACTAGATGCTCACCCCTGTCTCATAGCCAATAGTGAACTAATACATAAATTCCAGTAAGGAGTCCTGACATTACCCTGTCGTTGCAAAGTCAAGTATCAGTGTAGGCTGGAAGTAGAGCCTGAACAGGGGATGACTTTCATGACTGTCTAAACTGGTTTTCAAGGGAAAATATACTGAAATCTCAGCACAATTGATTGAAACATGAGTACAGAAGTTGGCTAATCAGAAGAGCACAGAAACCACAGAAAAATCAAACAGAACTGAGACTTCTACAGACAGAAAGGAGGGTTTTAACTGGTCTAAGTATTTACCTCTTGCAAATCATATATACTGTTGCCTCTGTCAGTTGTAGATATTTGTCACTTACAGCTTTGGTCTTGGAGATTTGGTTTTTCATATTATCAGGAGATTGGTTTGGGAAAATAGGTGCATAACATAGACATTTTAACAGAACTGGGGTACATAATTAATAACTACAGGAGACTTCATTCTTGACTGAATAGGTCCACACAGAATTCTAAGACTGCAACAGTGTTTTTGTAAAAAAAGTGAGGACACTGAAGATATGCTACGAATTTAATTAGTATCTTTTCCTGATGACAGTATTAACTAAAACACAAACTTAAAATTGCACTAGAAAACTTTATAGAAGCTTGGAAGAAACATAGTGCAAAACCCAGAAGGAGGCAGAATCACTGTCATATAATAAAAGGAAATACATTGGTAGTGATTCAGAAGACATAATAGAAGACTGCACTGTCCATGCAGTTCCAATGTACTTAAGAGAAGATAAGAAGCAGACAGAGTAGGATTTCTCAGTGAGGATAATTTTACTGTTCCAGACATTAAATGGAAATAATAGATCTGTAGAAGCAACAATAACATTTTCATAACTATGAGTAAAATCTCACTTTTATACTGTTGGAACCAAATCATAGTTTTCTGAACACAGTGATCTCCAGGGTTTATTTCTTCCAAGTGACTACTGTGTGTTAGCCAAACAAGATTTCTTCAAACTCTACGTGTGTTATATCACTGCTTGTGCATGTTTGTGCATATGAGTGTCTGCATGTGCAACTCAGACTTTTTACAATAGTCTCTTCTGAAGAAAAACTCATTAATAGTATCCCAGCCACAGAACATCTTACAAATGAATGGGTATTGTTCCCTTTTGACTAACAGCTGCTTTCAGTTTAAGCAGTTTACTGTAGCTAAAAGCTCTGACAATCCAGATACTTTTTGCTATCGAGGTTTATCTCAACCTGCTAAAGTCTAGATAAGGGATTGCCAGTTTTCCTGCTTCAAAGGAGACAAGAATAATTGGAACTATAAACTGTCCCATTTATCATTGAAATGCACATTTTTATAGGACCACAGAAAGCATCTGTATCTTTACTAAGACAGGACATGCATTAGACAGGTTTAAAGTGAGACTGCTCAATACAGCAGATCACTTGTCTGACATTTACAGATGTTAATGTGCACACACTTATTTCAGGAGAGGAGGAAATAGCACATGCTTAATCAGAAGATTATTTCACAGAGTGAGGTACTCACCCTAAGTGGGTCTTTGCTTTAGCTGAAGCCAAGGGCTCTTAGTCCTTCACCAGACTAACTCAGTACCTTCCAGGCCCTTTAACATTTTTCAGTACTGTTTCTCTCACTTGTGCCCTGGCATGAAGACAGTTTTGTACAGCTAGATCCAAGACCACCGCAATCCTGAAGATTATTATAAACAATATTCCTTGGCCAAGTGTACCAATTTTTCATTTCCACAGTTCATTAACAAAAAGTGGAAACTACCAAGCCACTAATAACCCTGATTTGTATCAGATGTACATACTTCTTAATGGTCAGTTTGGTGGAATCTCCACTTCCTTTTTCATAGCTTGCAAATTCATCAAAGAGTGACAAGTTAAACTTAAGATTACTCCTACAGGCTGCAATTACCATTCAAATTTATAAATTCTACAGTTTTACAGAAGAAAAAGTTAAAAAAAATTATTTGATTCTTTTCTCTTGTGATCAGTAATTCTAAAATGGCTCCCTGCTGTTTTCCACTGGAACACTGCTAAGAAGGTTGTCTGATAAGATGCCCATTAGTTTCCCCAGTAAAAGATATTTTAGTGTTATCATAAAAGAGGAGTTTGGCTAACAAATCACTGTGAGAGAAACGTATGGAGCTTCTAACTAATCCAGTGTTTTCTGTCAAGTTTTTTCCATTTAAATGCTCTCTCTTTCTACAAGAGATGGGATTTGCAGGATGTATGAGTAGCCTCCAGTAAGCAAAATTACTTGTTCAATGAGAAGGAATAAACAAGAACCAGCTGCACAGCTACTTTGATGATTTCATATATATGTGTTCAGATGAGTTTCCTAAGGATACAGGAGTACAGAATCACGTATGCACAGTCCCAGCTCCCTCAGCTTCTCCTCCTAGGTCAGATGCTCCAAGACCTGAAATGTGTTTGTCCCTGCAGCATGGGAGGCTGCTGGCCTGCTTTGCTGTGATGGTGCACTGCTGGCTCTTGGGCAACCCCTACCTTCAGGTGATCCCCAGCTGGAACCCAGGCCCATCTGCTGGTCTGTCTTTCCCTAACAACTTTTGAATGCTCTGGTCAAACTCATTTTAAAAGGGTAAGAGTCTCTAAAAAATTATTTTTCAGCACACACGGAGCTTTGGACCACCCTCATAACTGCCCATATTGTTCAGTGAGGCAGATTTGGTGTTGCTACATAGCAAGATATTTAAGGGTGGCACATCTATAGGAAACCAAACTTTTTTATTTCCCCTATTAGCAAAACATCACCTTTTTTATTGCTATTCCATGGGCTACAGATATACTGTAGCCACCCTTGATAAGTAGCTCAAGTCTACAATGGAATGACATACAAAAATAGACCTTAAAATCAGTAGACTCCTGAAGGACTTAAATAAGACTAGGAAACAACTCCTAAGTTATTCTACAATTAATATTACAGTAAATAATCACAGTGAGCCCAAAACCCAAAAGAAAATTCTGTGTTTTTTTACCACAGGATTCTGACAACCTGTTATGAAACTCTGCCTACCTCTCTTTATGTTAGATGTCCTAGATAGCTTTCTGATTATTTTTAAAAATATCTATTTTGTTAGCCTCTTAGCTTCTTTATAAGAGGAGTCTCTTTTGTTTGGTTTTCTTCCTATCATCTTGTATTTGCCTGTGTGAATGTGGCTTGACTGGTTTCTATTCTAGACCCCAAATGTTTTAATCATTTATTTATACTTTCAGACCAAGATTTGCAACAGTTTTTGATACTCTAACCTGAGAACTAAACTAAATTTTATTTTTTAAAAGTAATGTAAAAAATGAGGCCCTTTCATTGTTCTACAATTACTTGATACACGGACAAGGGCCTGTGTTTGCCTGGCACTTCATGCATCCAAGAGCTTGGGAGTGGTTTGTTCAAGGATACTAAAAAAATCAGTGCTGAATTTCCTCTCTTCAAAGAGCTGTTTCATGGTAGAACTGAATGAATTTAAAAACTCATTTAAAGGTCTGGCAATATGAACAACATTGGCATATAGTTTTTCAGCAAGATGAAATATGCATGTGGAAGAATAAGGAAAAAAACCAAGATACTTGCAGTCTAATCCATTTAGCAATCTGTCTCTAATTTTAATGATGTATTTGTCATTTTATTACTCACGAAATGTCATTTATACGAAACTGTCACTACGATATTAGAGAGGAACAGCTTGTGTTAAACTGTGTATCATCTTTGCCAACTTTCAATGTTGGTTGCATTCTACCTCTTTAAAGTTTCCCTTACGCTTTCAATTCAGCTTGGATATATTACTTCATGCACCAAAGTTTTGTACATGATGGCTACAGCCACCCAAAAACGAAATGCACACATTTTTACACCCATCATGTTTAGTTACTTGAACAATGTATCATGTTTAGTTACTTGAACAATAAGGAAAATATTATGAAAATTTAAAGTGTAAAAATAGCTTGATGTGAAATGAAAGTCTTACAGTATCTGGAAATATCTATCATAATTTTTTACATCAATATCAAATTAATATCAAATAGATGGGGTTATAGCCACTTTCAAAGTGAAAGAATAAAATAAGGTTAAAATAAAACAGTAAATAGTTTTTTTTCTTTTCACTTAAAGATGTTTAATTTTATTTTTTTTTTCATGTCTGATAATCTCCAATGTGGAGGAAAGGTAGTTTTTGGGGTTTTTTTATATGTATATGTATGTTTATATCAGCAACTATGATATACAATTTACTACAGTAAAAAGTAAAAAATTCACACCTAGTAAATAAATCCCAAATTTGTAAATTTTTACGTCAGGAAACATGAAGAAACACAAAGGCAAAGCTTGTGTTTTTATACATGTAAGGGATTTAGGGGTCCTTATGTTCAGATCTGATGCCTTTGAAAACTGCACCAGTTTTCTCCTGTTTCTCATGTTCTATTCAAAATTTTTGATGTAAGTATCTAGGAATAACAAAAGCTTATGAATCTTGGAAGCATGGAATCACCTTTGTTTTCCATAGCAAAATGAAGGCAAATGTCTGTCAATTACCTTTCTATGTCACAAGGACTCAGGAGAAAGCAACAGCCTCTTGTAGAGCATTTTGAAGCATTAATCGTAACAGAGCTGCAACAAAGTTGTGTCCTTGAATTCAGCACTGATGTTCAGCTTTAAAGGACCAGACCTAAGCATGTTTTATCTCAAACACTGAGTATTGCTACAGGAAGTGTGTGGTCAGGAGAGGGTCCCACAGGGGTGGGGCAGTGCTGTCCTGGTCCAAATTCCTGCTCCTCCTGGAGACTGGGGTTCAGTCCACTTCCCCCCACCTCACTCCGAGGAGAAAGGCTGGCTGTGAAGGAAGGAACAAAATGTGTGAGAAGTCTAATTTACAAAAGAGACAAGCATCAGATTAGCTGTAAAAGGGAGCAGATCAAGCCCCTTCACTTTTTCTCTCTCTTCTCCCCTCTCTTTTCCCTGGCTCTTTTTCTCTCTGACTTTTTCCTCTTTCTCTTTCTTTGTCCTTGCAATGCCAGCTACAGATCATTCACATGGTGAGGCCAGTGTAGGAGCTAAGTACTGGTCATATTTTTTGTTTTCCTCCCGTGCTTTGCCTGGGCAAAGTGCAGTTACCATATTCTACCCCCTACTTCCTAGTGGACTTTATTGTGAGAGTGGGGACATTGTGGCAGGGTGTTCTGGCTTGTTAGCCAGTGCCCTTGAGTACTGGTGTGCTGTGGCTTGTGAGCCAGCAGCTTTTGAGGAGTTTGTTATGGGACTTGAGAAGTACTGAAGTGTACTTAATTAAGGGCTTGTTTGCCTCCACTCTTGTGGAAGTGCATTGTAAGAATTTAAGGGCTTGTTAACCAACATCTTTTCAGTCTAAATAGTGGGTTGGTTGCTGAGGTTATGGCAACTATATAGTAAAACATAAGTGTTCCCTGACACGTGTCCAGTGTCTTTGTTCAGCCTGCTGACAATTCGTACAGAACATCTCAACCCCAACTGATGGGTCACAAAACCAACAAAGGAAGTGTTTTTATTAGAATTAGTTAAAATTGTTCCTGAATTAAGATAAAAGGTAACTGTGAAAGAACAACATTTTATAAATGAAACCTTCTACCTACAAGCAAAATTTTTTCCCCAACACTTTCTAATGAGCAGCCTTTAATTTCCATTTTGAAACAAAGTCTGTCCTTCAGAAATTAAAAATTTTCAGTTGAGAAAAAGGAAAGTTTTGAAAAATGTACTGAATGGGGGAAAGATGTGGAGCATCTTTCATATCAAACTTATTCAGATTGGCTGATTCTTCTTCGCAGACACAAAACTTTGACCACAGCAGAAAGGAGCATCAGAAGCTTGGTTCTGGTAATCCTCTTGGTTTGGTAATAAGAAATGGGAGAAAAAGAGGTATTATAATTATTTAAAAATAAAGAATAAGTGTTAATGTGGTGCTAGGAGGGCTGGTGCTTCCATGTGCCAGGGGCCAGGGGTGTCAGAGCAGCCAAGGCAAGGCAGGGCAGGCAGAGGGACAGACAGGGCAGCCCCAGTGGTGGACATCAGGAACCTCTATGGGAATGAGGGTAAGCTGAGGCTGGGATGAACCAGGACAGGTAGAAACAGAATCCTACAACCACCCTGGGATGAGACCTGGCAGTTCCTGGAGTGGGGTCCTGAGGTACGAGCAGAATGAGGGGAGTGCCAGGTACAGGCAGGGATAGTAGGGATACTGAGTGAACTCAGATGTCCGAAGATAAAGTAAATCTTGAAAAGTAAGAGGCAAAGACAAAAACTAAATACGACTCAAATAAATTCTAGTTTAATCACTAAAAGGAATAAAATTTTAATAGCAATAAAATCAATGCATATGTTGATTGCAAAGAACTATTTCAGAACTCATTCTTCCTCTAGAGAGGAACACGTCCTCAAGTTCTTCCATGTGGATCCTCACTTGCCATTAGCATTTGGTTTTAATCCACAAATTTTCCATGCTACTCTCAAAGCAATTGCCTTGCTTGTAGAAATGTGGAATCGAGCTTTACTAAATGACATAGAATAACTTTTTGAACACAATTCGGTTGGTTTTATCAAAAAATTCATGTGACTTATCTATTCGTAGTATTTCAAAAATAATTTCTGAGTCTTTTTTAATCATCTTTCATGCCTTCTGAGGATAGACCTGACTTTAATTTATGGAAAAAAGTTTGGAAAGTCAAGACATGATTTGCACATATAAAGATATATTGTACTCTCTGATGTAATCATAAAGGGGTGTTGACCCTGCCATTGTGAATGTTTTGGGCTTCATTCTGATCTTAGATGAAGCATGTATCAGATACAGTTATCATCACATTATAAATATATCTGTATATTCAATCACATAAATGTCAGGCCTGGTATACAATCTGTCATTTGTAATTCTGAATCCTAAGAGATGTGTCTAGACAAGTAATATAGATGCTGAAGAGATATAAAATCTAAATTCAGCTCCAGCGCACAGGCCGGTTATAGGTGCTCCCCACAGATTCTGAAGTAATTGGATGGAATGTCATTAAAATGCAACCATATTAAAGTGTTCTCTGCATTACCTTTCAATAGCACTTGAAATAGGGCATCTAATATAGAAGACTAAACCATGGCACCACATTTTGACTGAAGACACACAAACTGTGGTTAAATCAGAAGTAAATTTCAATGTGTTCTCTCCCATATTATTGCCATTGTTGAGCCTTTGAATGTCATTTCAAGTTTTATTTTGAAAAGAGAACAGGAATTAAAGGGAACCATTGACATTTTTAATGTCAGTTTTGGGAATCTTATTTTATGTTTATGGTGTTCCTGTCTTAGGCACTGTGTAAACAAGTTTCATCCCTAAATGGAGTATTTGCCCACATTCAGCCAAAGTCACAATGCTTTATAAATTCACTGGACTATTTGCATCTTCAAAGGCAGGCATTTGTCAATGGGTCTGAAGTTTATGCTTGAAGTTAAGCATATGTTTAATTATGGTCCCAAATAAGGACTTTAGTTCTTTGTTACAACATAATATGTTCATATTCCTATTATGGTGCTAAATAAATCATAAGTTACAGTCTACCTGCTCTCACTGATTTTCCACAGGTATATGCAGTGTTAGGAATGACATCTATGCAAGAGATTCTTTCTCAGCACTTTGAACATTATGACAGAATTTGAGAAGCTTACAAAACCACAGCTAAACTTGTTGATGTGATATGTGGTGGTAACATGTGCAGATTTATCTCTTGCTACAAATATGATGGTTCCTGCTGTGGGTTTTTAAACTTGGGCAAAACCTAAAGTGTTATTTATCTGGTGGAACTATCTTGCACACTATAAACTGACTGATTTCTCTCATGCAACTACCCTAAAAAAGAGTTATGTTAAGATTCACATCAAAGATACCCTGTTAGGGTAAATATCCATGGTTAGAAAAAAAAAAGAAAAATTCATTTGATTCTTGCCATCTTCCAACTACTAAAGCTTTACTCAACTAGCAGTTTCTAGGAAAAACATCTTAATTTTTTATTTATCTTCATGGTTTGACAGACTGCACTGAATCTGCCCAGACAGAAGAATTAATCAAATGAAATATCTGTGACAAGATTTGCCATCTGGTTTTGACTGCTACATGGCAGGAAAAGTTCTGCAAATACATTAATTGAAGACATTTATGGCAGCTCTGCATCATAAGAGCCATGTAACAATGAAAAAATCCACAGCTGAGTCCGACCTTGGAATATTTAATACTATTTTTATTCTTCACATCATCATGAAACTGGTTTTTACAGAGATTTAACTGTAGATATCACATTGTTATCAGATTGGTAGTAGCCTCCATCCTATGATTCAATTGATTTATCATCCATTACAAGAAGTCCAGAATTGTTTTGTGAGAAGACTTTTAAGATCATGAAGTCTTTAGCAAGCTGAGGTGACAGAATCAGATCCATTATATTTCATGTTATTTATTTCAATGCAATAAAAATAAATTTTGGAGGGAAAACCAAAACTAGTGAGTCATATTCTAAATGTCTTGTCCTCCTTTGCAGACGCAGTTTTGTACCTCATGACAGGCATGAAATCTGTTTCCCAAAAAATTCTGCAAAGTTATGGTTCTCAATAATGTGTAGTGTTGGGCCATATCCTTTAGGCTGTAAGGTGAAATGTTAGGTACCTAAAGATCTTTTTAGTTCCTATAATCTGTGAAATGTTTTCTTTTCCTCAGAGCTCATATTTTATTTGTTTTGAATGTGAGACAAAACATTAGGAAAGGCCTGGAGGGAAGTCTAGCACACAAGTGACTAGTAACAGTCTAATCTCGTTTTACTATTGGAGGAAAATATGTTTTGGTTTCTTTCTTCTTAGTCAAGTAAACAGATAAATATATTTCCCCTGGCTTCCATTACAGCAAGTTGGCAGTTACAGAAGAATCCTTTCAGTTTTGATTTCCTGTCAGCTTTACTAACAAATGACCACAGAGCACAATATTCTCTTGGTGTGGTTTTTATAGACTCTGTGCCTTAAAAGAAGCATTTTTGAATGAAATTGCTATATGTTCTCACTTGGAGGGCTTGGTTTGTTTTCTGCATGAGTACATTTCTTCTTTTAATGATTATGTAAAATTGGGAAAATGATAGGAAGGATGTGGCCTGAAAAAGAACATTAAAAACCCCAAAACTTTTCTTCCCTTGATCTTCATCTTCTGAGCTGGATTCAAAAGACTGGCTAAATTCAGATACAGACATAAACTGGTTCAGGCCACTTTTTCAGTTTGCCCATAGCAAACAGAAAAACCAAACCAAACCAAACCGCTCCATTTGCAAAGAGCTGATCTCAGGGAAGTCAGTGGTGTGCTGCTGAGATTTTTTTCAGTAGAGCTTGCTGAATTTTTTTCCTCAAAGTTGAATTTCTTCTCTTAGATTTATCTTTCAAAGAAAAAGACCTGAAAACAATACAGCTCATGAGTTGTGGTCAGAAGCTCTATGGTTCCCAAGCTCCTCAGTGGCCACTCCTATGGGCTGGGACCTAAAATTATTGTGCTGCTTTCTCTCACCTAAAGTTCCCGGAGGGTAGCCCCTAACCTTTGCATTTGTCTCTGCAGAATGTCTCTGTTTCACACCAGGCATCTATTCACTATTCATGTGCAGGCAGACGCGCATCTTGAAGAGCAATCAAAAGCCTTCTGTATGAGCAACAGTCTTTTCTAACAATTCTTCTCTTTTCCAGAGTTTTCTTTGTCTACTCTCACACACTGCAGTTGTCTTTACAGGCATGGTCTCTGGAGAGAGTGAGGCAAATGTAGAAATGCCACTCTGCTCCGTGCCTTTGCTGTATTTTGCTCTCCAATACAAGTTTGCTCAAGTATCCCTGGGTCAGGATTTTGCAGAGGGAAAATGTCCTGCAGTGAGTGCTCTTTGCTGTTGCTGAGTTGGCACCTAGGGACACAGATAGCGGCGTGGGGAGGGGGAAAGGGGGGAGAGACACAAAGTGACTTCATCACTTCCACCCTTACAGAGAAGATAATGAGCAAAGCACTTTCCAAACAGAGAAAGTGAAGTGCATTCAGACAGCAAAGGAGGCTGAAAAAACTGCCAAGAGACGATTGAAGAGAACTTTCCAAAAAGCTGTCCTTAGCAGACCATAAATCTCACCCAGAAGACAGTTCAAACACAACACTTCCACCAGCCCTACTCTTCCCTGTTTATTTTCCTTCTGTCAGCATTAGAATAGAATAATAAAGTACCAGACAAACAAACAAGGCAAACAAGAAAATAAGCAAGGAAACCCAGTAGAGAAGAAAAAGAATCAGTGACCTTGTCTGTCAGCAGTGCTGAGAAGTCTCTTGGATCAGTCTTTGCAGCAGTCTTTGCAAACACCCCTGCCTCACCATGTCTGATCCAAGAAAGGAATTCACAAACTCTTCTTAAGTGTCTGAAATAACCATTCAGAGGAATATGGGAATCCCAAGACTATATTTAAATATTCAACAGGGAAGCACATCCAGGGGTTTTGCTTTATGCTCAAGTGAGATGTTGCCCTGTAAGCTTTGGCTGTCCAAGATCACATCAGCTTCACAGATTCCTTCCTGCATTTAGTTGGAAATTGCTTTAAAGGTAAGAAGTATTTTACTCTCCTGAAAAATTTGACAGAGAAATAGGAAGAAAAGTTCACCTTCCACAGGGTAATTTAGGAAAGATAAGAAACTCTGCTGCCAATTTTGAAAGGCAATGTGCAATACATACCGAAACAGGCAGGGAAATACCTCTTTGGAGGAAGCCACACAGAGAGTGAGCCTGGGGAGGTGTAGCAAACATGCTGGAGGAAAAACAAATGGATTTCAGTTGGAAACCAGCCTGGTCTCTGTCAAACATACCAATAAAACTGACATGCTCCTGCAGACTGAGTTGGTAAGATCTGCATGTTGTGATGGGAAAAAGTACCGATAAGAAAATTTAGCAGCATTCACACAAAGGCCAGTTACAGAAAACTGAAAAGCCTTTCTTATTTTTTTTCTCCTTTTATTTTCCAACCATATGTATAAACCAGGCAGGAAGGTAGGACTTAAAAAAACTTACAAAGAAAGTTAAAAGAATTAATGCTCAGGGATTGGTGTTAGGGAGTTATATGAATTAAAAAGTTGTAAACACTAAGTAACATCGGAGAGGATTAAAAACAGAATGCTTGCAAATACAGCCTGGTGTCTCTGATAAAATAAAAAATAAAGTGAGAAATCAGCCTGAGAAAATAGGACTTTAGAAGAGACTCCTAAGCCAATTAATTAGGATAACCTCCCAGAAAGAGTTTGGGTAAGGAAGCAGGTTTCTAAAGGAAGAATATTAGCTTTTAAGGCAGCTTTAAAATAAAGGCCAGCCTCTGGTGATACCAACCAAAAATTAAAGTGGAATAAAAGGAAAAAGAAACCATCTAGAAGGATCTCCAAAGGCCCATGCACTCTTTCAATTAATGGCGTAAATACAGGTGGTTAGCACTGATTCCCTAAAACATTTGATCATCTTAAGGGCCAAGGCTAAACTTTTTAAACTTCTAAATATTGTAGCTTTTACATGCAGGTTATAGTTATACCAGTGTATAAAAACTAGAACACAGATGCCTGAAAATTAACCAAGTCTACTTTGTCGGCTTCCAGAACAATAAAAAGCAATCCTAGAGCTTTGTGCCAGGAAGAATATATACATGTGTCTCTGCACTCATGGGCCCGCACACATGCCCACAAAGACATATGCAAACATGCAATCACTACAGATCTAAGTGGATTGGTTTGGATCCAGCCAATCCAGAGCATGGCCAAAGGATAAGAGGTATGTAAGATTTTATTCCAGCTCAGGCTTACAGTGCAAATATTTGTCATCACAAATGTGCCAAATCGGGATATCAAAAATTCATATCTCTAGCTGGCACTATAAAACTTCTCCATGTTATTCTTGGTTAGTTTGAAAGTGAGATAAGTTGTCCTGGTAGGACAATTTCTTTTCACATGCTGTCGTGTTCCTGTACCAAGGCACTTGAGTTATCACAGCACTAGGACGAGGAAAACCCCAGTTTATAATCCTTTTCCTGAAGTATGTGTATAGACTGAGAATTTATTAATTCTAGTATAATAAAGATACCATTGTGAAGGCATTTATGTGCATTTGGGTGGGTATGATGTGCACTTGTTTCTGTGTCCATGTGTAATTTTTGTGCTTCAGGTGCTCAGCCACACCAGACCTCTGTCAATGTATGGCTGGTTTGGTATGGATGCCTGTGGAGCACCTCCCCAGGCTTTGCTGATGTGGGATGTGTAGAAGCCATCAAGCCCACTAGAATATTCCTTTCCATGAGTTAATGTACTTGATGGCAAATTGGGAACATCAGGGCAGATAGCTGAAGGCTGGGCTGCAATGAGTTTTCACTTCCTGAAGGTATTTTGGGGACTTTTTCTGAATATATGTAACAGAAAAAGATGTCCCATGTGGGGACTTTGCCAACAGAAACATAGGTTTCAAAGAATAGAAGGATCAGGCAATAATTTGGACTTATCTGCCTTGTGAGGATGCACAGAAATGGAAAGCAAGGGCTTTTAAGTGAACAATTAAAGCAAATCTTCCTCAACATACACTGCTATGAACAGAAAATATTCAGTGATTTAATTTAAAAAAAAAATTTAAAAATTTTAAAAGTAAATTTAATAAATGGACAAGGAGTTCTGTGATGGCAGTTTTGTAACTGCTCTGTGAAGTGAGAGCCCTGTTAAACACAAGGCTGAACAGCAGATGGCATATTTACACCCAAGACATGAGACTGTTGTTGACATGGTTTGTAATAGCAATGTTGATGTAAATGCATATTTGCTCATTGTGTGTATAATGCTGACATTAATTCTCAAGAAAGGAAAACCATCTGGATTTTTTTAGTCAGTATTATATGAACTGAATTAAATACTATGAACTCATATATTGCTGAAGGCAAAACTTCTCTCTGTGGAAGAGGAGGACTCTATCCTTATTTGTGTTTTACACTATCCTCATCTAATCCAGGGTATACCTCCAATATTGTGGGCTTTGCCTTATTTTTGATAAATTGTTATGAATTTCACTGTCCTCGGTATAATTTTTCTTCCAGTAGAATGCATTAAATAACCCAATTGAGGTCAGCACTAGCTTCAACAGATAAAACATGCACTATCTCAAACAAATGGCATATCTTGGACTCTGAAGTGGTACATTTATTTGCTCTGGTGGGGAGTTTTTCCCTAAAGAATTTATTATTTTGTGCATAAAAGCTACATTAATAGCAACTGCATTCATCACGGGTTTTAAGACTGTTGTTGTTGTTCTTCTTAATAATTTATAATGATAAAATTATTGTTGTTATTATTATTTAATGAAGAATATCTGAATAGTAAGCAAATTACCAATTCTAACCTTCAGTCAGACTCTCAGCAAATTTGATAGTCTGCAGTTGAGCTTTGATGCCCAGCTTTGAAATAAAATGTATGCTTTCTCCCTCTGACACTCACTAACAGTCCTGAGCACTTCTTCAAGTCAGGATCCGAAACAACGTCAAGACAAAGTCTGAGGGGTTCAGAAGGAAGCTTTGGGACGTATCTATTAGCCCTAGATTGGGTTAAATAGTGTTTTAAAACAGTGTTTTAACAGCGATTGCAGTGCAAGTAGGATCAGGACCTCAGACACAGAAGAACAACTGGTCCTACGTCCTCTGTGACCATATGGAGAAGTCATTGCATCTTCCCAAGTGTTCTCAATGAAGTGAAGTAGATTTAGCTATTAAACTATTCTATTGCAGCTTTTCACACCGCACAGCCTATGTTATAAAAACTGAGACAACATGAAAAAAGATTTTATTTTAGGGCTTATTTTGTTGTTAATCTTTTTATGGTCTGCCTTTTCCCTCCCAGCTGTTTTCTTTCCTATTTATTGCACGTGGGTTTTATTGGAACATAGCTGTCCAGAAATCGGTGCTTTTGAAGGCACAGTAGATACACAACTGAACCCTACTAAATGGCCTGCTCTGTTTACATGAGGCTTGTTTAATAACACAGAGCAGAACACAAGCAGTGAGCATCAATGTGGGTTTCCATCATTTATCATCTGCAGATTACAGTGTTCCTGCAGCTACAAAAGATAAAGCCACGACAGAATGTAATATGAAGGCAATATCCCTTTAGAGATTTTTATGGTGCAAATTGCTGTACAAGCAGTTAATTCTCATGGTTCCCAGAAGACACACAGGTCACCTGAACATACTGAAAACTGAATGTAAAACTATATTAAAGTATTGTTTTGACTGAGGAACTATTTATGGATTTTTTAAAACTTTGGAGGCACTCCTGCATGGTGGAAATTATTGCAAGCTTCCCAGTGATTTCAGGAGTTCCTGATAAAATTCATTGATTTTATGGATTGATTAGAAAACTCCCTTTTTGAAAAACACAAAAAAAAGAAGAGTGATGCTTGCCATGGAAAACTCAGAATCAGACTTCAAACACTGCATATGAGTCTATTTGAAAAATGATTCACTGTGGATATAGCTGGAGCAAATATATACTTAAATCATTGAAATCACAGTGTAACCAGAAATGCTTACAACTTTGAAATTTTAGCTGGATAATGACAAAGAAGTAATGAGCTTACTGTCCCTTATTTGAACTCACCAGAATGCCCTGATTTTACAGGAGTTTGACAATACTTGGCACTGATCTGGTGGGGTTAGTGAGGGTGTTGCTTATTTCCTTTCCTGGTAGCTGCTGGTTGTGGTATTAAGCAGCAGCAGCAGCAAGGTTTGTTGCAAGTTATTGCTCTCTGCATCATTATTTGTACCTCAGTACAAAGTGATATTGAGAGGGGAGCCCTTTCCAGAAGTGTAAAGTGTATTTATTCAAATAAGTAAAATTCCAAGCCTCTCATACTGAAATTGCAAGGGACAAAAAACTCTAGGAAAATATTTATGTTTAGCTTGAGAACATCCCTTCCACTGCAAATATACTCTCACTGTAATATACTTAGACCATTCTCAATGCAGAAATAATTCAGAAAGGTCTTGGGAACTCTCAACAAGATCACCGCATATTTGGCTCTTTCTTTCATTTTATTTTCGATTCTGCAATTGGACGCAAGAGGATCTTTACAGCACCAGTCCTCCTTACTTTGCACATTAAAATCCCTCACTGGAATTGAAACTGGAAAACTTGCAGTGGGGTTGTGACCTTGTTCTTTCAATAAGAAATGTAATGCTAATTAAGTTGTTGTTTTTTATAAAATACTTTATTAGGAATAATAAGAGTAAACAAGGTTACAAAAATACCAACTTTATTAACTAATGAACATGTTAATTACAGAAGTTTTGTATTACAAGTTATAGCCAGTGTTCCCTTTTCATTAGGCATTCATCAAGTTGTACTTAATGGGAGCAATATTTTTCCCTCTTAAATAAGAAAAAATACTTTTATCATACACTGAACTCCACAGGCAGCTCCCTGAAGTTAGATCCAATGCAAGAAAATGGCATACATAAATGCCTGAGGGTATGTTTAAAAAGGAACACCGGAAAACTTTAGGGTGGAAAGCCATGTCAGTTCCTGCCAGCAGCCCCAACATTCAAAAACAGTTATATACCAGTGCACGAGGGAGGAAAAAATAATTGGTAAGGAGACAATGCTAAATAACCAACCTAATAGGATTCCTACAGTCTCTGTGGGGGTCAACTGGTTTACAACCAGCTCTACAGAAGGATGATGACAAAGCCTCAACTCAACTCCTGCTGAGGTTGCCTTGGAACTGAGAATGTGTACAAGGATCCACGTGGAAAAGCACTGAACAACTCTTAGGCTCTGCTCTTTTGACAATCTCATTCACTGAATTCAAGGGACATTTCGCCTGAGTAGATTTTGACCCCCAGAAATATATTTGGACCCTCATCTGAGAAGCTCTAACTCAAGTGAGTAGCTCTGTCAAGTACATTGGCATTACCTGCAGGAAGGGATTGCAGAATGCCTCAGAGAATTTTAATCTTAAACTAGAGAAGAAGATTTCAGCAGTAGCAGCAAAAATCTAAACCAATCTATACATTCCCAATGAGAGCTACATTTTTCTGAGGGTCATGAGGTTTATGATAGAAAAAGAGGGGGAAAATTTTTTTAAGGGAAAAATGTTTTCTTTAATAAAAGGAAGAAGTGTTAGCCAGTTCCAATGCCCAAAGAAAATAGTAATTAAGTTAAACTAACTTCAGTTGCACAAAATCACCTCTTAGGTTTTAATTCCATTATTTTGTATTAGAAAATTACACCTTTCAGAGATTGAGGATTAGTTACAGCAAGGAGAATGAGAATGAAATTTAATGGAGTTTAAGAATGTCCTTAGACAAGAATTTAAGTTCTGTACCCTGTATTCTAATCTGATTAAAATCACATCTATGAAGTAAAGTTCAGATCCTACTGAAGTTAGTAAGGGGCTTTTCAGCATTTAGATGGGCACTAGATCAGGTTCCCTTGTTATAACAGGGAGAAGAATATTAGAACAGTGAAAAAATCTCTATAGCATGTCCTTTCTTAAGAGAGTCCTGTAGTTATAACAGTTGCCTGGTACGGTACCATTGGTACCAACAAGAAATATTCACAGGAATAAATGAAGTACAGATTCATTACCACATATCATTATTCTTCTCTTCCCTTGCACTTCAGGATCTCAGGTGCCCTCCATTCTGAGATAGGGAGAGCAAAAGTACCTGGTAAGCAAGTGCATACAAACTTGTTAAGTTCTGGAGCATTGACTCTGCACAATTTATTTTACTGAGGCACTGCCCAGAACAAACAGGTAAAAATCTTTACACACTGTCTAAGAAAAAAAAACAGTATTTTTTATCATATATATATATGTGTGTGTGTGTGTGTGTGTGTGTGTGTGTGAGATATATATATATATATATATATAAAAATCAGAGTCTTCTGCACAGCAGAAGCTTAAAACTAAAATATTTTAGGATTCAAATTTTTTAGATAGACATAACAAAATGCTTGCAAATATAATACAGTGAGCACATGACGATTCTTGAATACAAAGAGTGAACATGGAATTGTATACTTTATCCACATTCTACTTGTGGCTGAGAACAAAACTCACTTGGAGTTTTTTAAAAGTCTTTCTTAAAAATGTAATCCTTTCAATATGGTCAGTATATACTTAGTACGAATACACTCTTCACCTACATGACAATAATTAAGTGTAAATACAACAGGCTAAATCCTGCCCTCTTAGGCCTGGTAAGTAAGAGAGGCAAAAGGGAGCATGAAGCCTTCAGAGGTGGCCAGAATAGATTGAGACAGACTGTCTGCATAGCATCCAGAAACTTGAATCTGCTGTACAGAAAAGTCACATCTTGTCCAAAGAGATTATTTACATCAGGAGGAACTTCAGAAGCTCTGCTTGCTGAAACACTTCCTATGTGCCAGTAGAATCTGCTGGATATGTGACACAAATCTCAGCAAGCCAAGCCTCTTAAGCATGGGCTGAAACTCATCCCAGCTCACCAGATGTAAGCATACTGAGTCCTCCTGAAGTCAAAGTGCACTGCTGAAGAAAATTTGGTGAGCCAAGACGTGGCCTGTCTCCCAAGACATCTCCCCTGAAGTGGTCGCTTTCTGACGGGGCAGAATTCAACCCTGCATCTTCTGCAAGAAATGTCCTTTTGTATATCCACACCACGGTGTCCGACTCGTGGCTCTGCAGTTACATATGATACACAGACCAAACACTACTGGAAACATTTACAATTTACACAGTCACAAGTGAAGCAACGGTGCCATTATTTACGCCATTACATGTACAGTAGTAAAACTAACAATTGGATATATGTTGTATCAATTTTCCAGAAATTAAAGGGTAATCAGTGCCACCTATGCCAACATATTTGTACAAAATTTCCAGACATAAAGCTAAATGCCTACAGAAGAACAAACACTTTTCATAGATTATGTTTTTGTGTTCCCTTTCTCTGTCAGCATAAAGGAAAATGATTGTCCCATATATAGACAGGAAACAAGCAACTAAACTATTGATGATGTTGTCCATATTAAATACAAGATCTTGTCAATCTCTGCAATTGTTTTATTATCTTGAAAGGAATTATACAAAAGATAGAATTTTGTCCAAATCTAGTTAAGGTTTTATTGAAGTTCTCTATTCTCTGAAAAACTATTAATGTATAACTTACTTTTCCCAGTTTTAAGTCTCTCAGCCATGTGCAAGATTGAACTGTTCTTTTTCTTGCTGTAAATGCAGAGTTTCATGAAATAATTTGAACCAATCAAACTCTTAATACATGTCTGTTTAGAAAGATTTGGGCATATTAGATTTAAATTTCTTTTAATGCCCAAAGTCTTCCAATAGCTCCTCAGGATTACTTTGCAGTATGAGATGCTGTCTTTAGCACTGCAAATCCACAGTTATTTCTGGGTCAGATTGTAAAGAAATGATCAAGAGTTTGCTAACCAAAATGGAGTTTGAGATATCTGTTAGAGGTCCATATATACAGTGAAGGAACCAAGTGCAGAACTAGAGTCTGTAAGCATTGTGTAAAAGAAAGTGGTAGTGACTTCTACGAGAACTCTGCTTATGGCAGGCTTGTCAAAGTCCATCGATAATGAAAAGATTGGTTTCTAAAGATATTATTTTTTAATAAAGTACTGAAATCTTTGACCTCTTATAAGGGGGAAAGAGAAATATGATCATAAATGCTGTCCTGGACAGATGCATATATTTCTCAGTAGGGCTTTTGTTACATATGAAGAGAAATATACAGCTCACAGAAAGAATAAGATGTGTTAAGTAGAACTATAAGTTGTTTCTCCTAAGATAATCTGAAGAGCAGCATCAAGGAGGTCATATGATCTATTTCTACAAAACCATTTATCATCCAGTAATGTCTTTGCAAAATTGTTTATCCATTCAAGTATCTTCAGGAGATATGTCACCAAACTTGCATATACTGTAAGTCACTCCAACATTTATAAAACAACACTGATAGACAAAAACACCAAAAACACCCATAAATATTAAAAGAAGCTCAACAAACTTGACTATCAAGTACTTAAAAAATTGTTGTTCTTTACATTACACATTAATTACAGGCTGTCCAGAATCTTTCAATGGGAATTGTTGACTTTTTCAGGGTTTTCTGTAGGTCATCATAATCTTGTGAATCCACCTGGAATAATATGAGACCCGAACAAAAATCCCAGGACGATTTCGAATGGCACATCCACGGCCAGGCACAATGACACCAATTACTATCTTCAGCCTGTTTTGTTCACAAACCAGAGGACCACCATAATCTCTCTAGGAAAAAAATAAACATGAGTGTCATTTCTCAAAATGCTTCAAGACACAGCTCCTACCTGACTACTACTGAACGGTTTCTTTTGGGGATTACAAGATGCACCAGGCAATAGTGTTCTTGCCATAGGACATAAACCAACTTCCAATATCTTTTTCTTTTTCATAACTGGAACTTATGAAAAACAATGTCAGAATTGGCCTCTGATCTTTTCTTCCTTCTGTGCAAATTAAGCTCTGTGATCCATCTTTACATGTCATTCTAATGACTTCAGACTACCAGACTTTATTCACCTCCTTCAGCTACCTGCAAGCCTAATATTTTTTTATGTGAATATAAACCAGATGAGCAGAATGTGAGTTGACAGATAAACATCTTTGTTATGATGACAGGCTTTGCATCAAACACTACTGACAAAGTCAGGTTAGTTTCTTTCTTTCAGTCAATCACCTTGCAAGGCCCCAGGATGAGAATTTGTATGCACTAATAGGCAGAGAGAATAACAAACACAATAAAAAGGTAATACCTTTTTAAGCATTATTTTGAGACATAACTTGTTAAAATTATATTTTTTGTTATTCTGAATGAATGAGACACCTATACACTAGTTTATGCATTCCATGAAAATTTGGAGTATGACCCACTGAGATCAGTTAGATACAACCACGTAGATCTGGGACTTGAACATAGATGCTGCAGTTTCTACCCAGGCTAAAGGTAGACTGGACCCTGCTAACACGCTGCAAAACTAGACAGCAAATTCTCATATCAGACAGTGAGTTATTGTTTAAAAAAAGGAAAACTGACAATTAGCATTGCATTCTCTCTGGATCACCAGAGAAACAACAATGCTTGACCTTTATTTGGTTTGGGATTTTTTCTGACTGACGGCTGACTAGTTCCCACATGAACAATGAACTATGTCAGAGCCATCAGAGCTGCTCATAAAACACTTTCAGGAGTGGAGTTTCACCTGCCAATCTGATTTTGTTTCTCTGCCTGTTCTCTGCTGAGGAAAGTAGCTTCAAAGGAGAACTTAGGGAACAGGAAACTGCTCAGTGATTAAGACTGATTGCTAATATTAATTCATTCCATTTCTTCTTGCAGGGGAAAACAAAGTGCAGGATCCCCAGCAGACTCCCATGCAGATGTTTCATTTATAAGCCTTGACAAGTCTAAGACCTCATTTACAATTAAACATTTTATTTTGAAGAAAATACTTTGCAACAAAAAATGATCCCATAGATTATTAATAACAAATGGAAGAGGCCTCAGTTTTATGAAGATGACCTCTGTTCCCCATGGTTTGGTAGTACCCTTGGGTACGGAAAATTTTACTATACAGTTAATGTTGGTATTAGGAAATCAACAATCCTATTTCAGATAATAAATACTTAATAATGTTCATGACTTCCCTCTTTCTAGATATTCGCAGTCAGATTTTCCATCAAAAATATTTATATCTTCCTGTAATAAATTATTTACAACTTTTCTCATCAGATGTCTTTTCTCCATCATCAAAACTAGTTCTAAGCAAAATAACCGTACCAAACTGCATGATCACTGAAGTGGTTCTCCTGTCCTCATCAATATGTTGCTTAGGCTCAGGAGACCAAAATGCTCCAGACTCCTGACTCATAAAAACCTCAGTGCATTTTTGGATTTATCTCCTTCCCTAATAACTTTATCACCTCTGTTCAGTACTGACTTTTAGGTATTTTGCATGCAATACCTCATCTAAATAAGGATCTAAATTTGTTTCAGCCTTTGATTTCTACTCAATCAAAACATACAGCCATTGCTACCACAGAGCCCACCTTTGCCCTTAGTATAAAAGTTTGCATCAGTCTAGTGAAGTGTTTTAGTATATGAGTATATATAAGATTCCTGTAAATCTTTCACTGGTGTGGTAGCACAGTAAAATCAAAGTAATTTCTGCACTCTGACATAAAATAGAAGAATTGTAAATCAAATCATTTTCCAATGCAAAAGTTTAGTGCAATGAGAATAAGTTTGAAAAGCCTCCAGTAACTAATTTTTTTTGGTAAAGAAATAACCAGAGTTCTAAAAATGTATTAGGAAATGCAATATTTACCTCACAAGGCCCAGCACCTACGGTTTCAGCCACAGCACAGATTTCAGACTCATTCACAGTAATCTTTCCTTTGAGATATTGGTTGCATTTCTCATTTCCCAAAATAAACAGGTTTGCTACTTGGAGAAGGCCATCATAGTTAACTACTACAATTGAAAAGAAAATAAAAAACATATTTTATTTTAGGGGAAAGTGTTTCAAGATACAGTCCACATAAAGTTATTAAGGTGATTTCAGTTATTGTACTTTCTCTCCAAAACTCATGTTTTTGTCTATCTCCCCTGTTATCATGCTTTTGTATTTTCTATTTATATATTTTCTGAAAATAGGATTTGCCAGATATTTGTTTGGTTTTCATGTCTGTTCAGTTCTCTGAGAATATCCAAATAAGTTTTTTAGTACTAGAATAAAGGGCTGTGTAAGTGGGCTTGCTCTACAGCTCACCACCAGATTGCCCAGTCATCAAAGAAATCAGAAAAAGAGCCTGAAAATGTTATCACTCCCATCAGTGGAGGGAGGATTCTGCTCCCTGCCTTAAACATGAGTTAATGTGTAACAGTGCCTGTCATGGCCTAGGGAAGGATGTGTTACTTGAAAAAACTGTAGCAGAGTGGAGTTTTTCTCAATCTGTGCTGGCTCAGCTAC
Organism: Euphonia xanthogaster; assembly: GCA_034509185.1. Lineage (NCBI taxonomy): Eukaryota > Metazoa > Chordata > Aves > Passeriformes > Fringillidae > Euphonia > Euphonia xanthogaster. The sequence continues at coordinate 9,680,438 of JAYDZK010000056.1, read as the reverse complement.
CCTGAATGACTTTGTGCCTGCAAGGGCAGAGCCGCAGCCTTGTGCAATCTCCATTCATCAGTGTGAAGGTCAGGAAGCAGGAGCCCTGTGGAGCTTACTCTTGTTCTACATGTCGAAAGACAAGCCTGTACAAGCTGCAAAGATAAATAAAGGGACTGGACCTGCCCATTCTCTGCACAGCCATCAAAAGAAAATGCCAAGCTTGCCCTCCACTGATTTATAATCTTGTTTTCTTAAAAAAAAAAATGGATGTAACACTTCTTCCTTCCCTGACCGGGATTCTGTGAGGATTATATAAAGTAGTGCAAAAAATATAGTACAAAGTCCTTGGATGACAGATGTTATGTATTTACTGTATTACATAACTCCACAACATTGCAAATTCCTTATCAGTTCTCTTAAGCTGAGCTTTCCTGTGATGCTGTGCTGTGCTCCAGCCTGATGTTCTTGTCCCCCAGACAGCCGATGCCCCCAGAGGATGGCTAATATGGACATGCTGGGAACATCAAAGGCAGTCATTTGGGAGAGGGCTGGTACAGATTAATTGCCACCCACAAAGAAATGGCAGAGTAGTGGCTATGAGGAAGACAGCCTCAGAATTCCAGCCTAGCTTCTGCTCTGCTTCCAGGACAGTGTGAGTATATTGCTGCTGCTTACTCAGGGTCTGTGGCAAAACAACATTTGAGCACAGTAAATATTGGAGTAATTATTGTCAACTGGCAGCTATTAACTTTTTATCAACACATAATTAGCCAGATATAGCATTTACTAGACTAAATAAATGTCTGTTCTCCCACATATTTGTATTTTCTTCACACAAAACTGTGCTTAATAAACATTAGAGAGGTTGCAAAGTCAAGTACTCAAAAGTTAGGAAATGCCAGACTTAGGGTTGCCTGTGCGTCCCCAGTTTGCTGTTCTTGTGTATATTAATAGTCTTTGATTACATGTTTCTGTATTAGTTTTTCCACAGGGTCCTGCTTTGGATTACAGAAAGAGACTGCTCAAGTAGAGGAACAAAGATTTGTCAAAAAACCCTGTTAATATTCTGCAGAGTAATTTTGCTATTTTTTTTTAACATTTAGATTGGTATGTTTCTCTAATTCACTCTTCGAAATGCCTGAATCATTTTGCCTGTCCCTGAAACTACAACAAAAAAGGAGAGACTAGTTGAAAATATTTCATATTAAATTAAGTTGGATAAAAGGCTCAGAGATTTACAAAATTAGGAAAAAAAAAACCACTCTATTTTTTAACAAGAAGTGTTGGACAACCGTGGCATCAGGCCATACCCGCAGCCTCACCTATAATGACAAGAGGAAGTAAGCTGTCAACGTATTCATTTAGTTTTTAAAAATAGTTTCTTACATCCAGTGTATCCCCATCCATAAACACTGCAGCTGGTCTTCTCTGGAATGGTACATCCAGAAATTGGCAAGCGGATTATTTCTACAAAATTTGTCAATATAGCAGGTCTGAAAAGAAGAAAAAAAAAATAGATATAATGGATTTTACTTAACCTTCTCAACTGTGTTTTTAAAATTACATTAAGTCTATTATAGACCACAGCAATTTAAAACTGTGCCAATTCTTTTCCTTTCATTTTCTGTTTCTGAAGAATATGATGGATTCTTCTACCTACTTTTTATACTACAGCTGCCAACTGTCAAAAAATTCTTGAAATGCTGTCACCACTTTTATGCTATTTAACTTGGGTTTTAATCTTAAAAGTAAGTAGTGATGGCATTTCATTTGGATATTTAGGTTTATTCATATGGAGAAATTTTGAAAGCTTGTATATACACAAGGATCTCAGCTACAATCTGTTGCTTATTCTATAAATTAAAACCATATACTGGTCCATGTGGGTACTTAGTGAGTTTTCTTTAAATCTCCCAACAAACCTTAACAGGGTTTACAGGAAGAATAATGTAGGTATGATTTCACAGGAGTGACATCTGTTTTCTGAGTACCACTGATGGACCTGCATTTCTGCATGTATCAAATAAAATCTCTTTCTGTTGGAAATTTACCCCATGGAGACAGAATCTGTAGTACTGGGGATAGCAGAGCAATGAACTGCAAATCTCATTCAGGAAACATCTCACCCAGCAGATGAAAGTGAAAAGATAAAAATTCACAATAACAGCTACTAACCTGCTAAGTTTCAGTAAGACCAAATCTGACCCTGTGGGGCCATATACCAACTGGGAGATGTTCCGGACTTGTTTGCGCTTCTCCTCTCCCTTTCCTTTGATATTATGGACTCCAAGCCAGGCTTTGTAGTCTTTCAAATCTTTGTACCTAAATCAGGCAAAGTTGGTTATGATTTTGCTGACGGTATAATAAAATAACAGAAAAACTCTGCTTAATATGATTATGCTGGAAGATCTTAACTAATGCTCCTTAGCAGAAATGGCTTCATGCTGCCAACTGCTATTCCAAAATCAACATGCTTGGATATAAGGTTTTGGCCTGAAGCCATTACATAATTTTATCTTTAACTGTTACTAATTTTTTTTTTTGTAACAGTATCCAAACATTTAAATCTTTGGACAGTATGAACCTTTGAACTTTTTTAGATTTACCCAAGTTTTCTATTTTATTTTGTCCAGTTAAGCAGAAGCATGAGATTATTCTCATAAAGAGGCAATTGTCTAACCATGACACTTGGAAAATCTATTTATGCTTCTATGTAAAATAGCCAGGGCTACTTAGATTTACAGCAATATTAAGAGAAAATAGTACGATCCCACAGGCCTTTTATATCAGAAAAGCAGTGTTAAAGCCAAACAGGAGGAAAAACTGCTGCATTCAAGTTGAAGAAGCATCGTGCTGATAAGTTCCCGAAAATAGATGGATTTTAATATTGCAAAGTTTCAGACTACTGTACCGAGAAGGGAAACACTGCCTTGCTGTGAGAACCCACTCTTCTTTTATCAAAGTACCACCACAGATATGCTTATTCCTGGAAGAAAAAAAGAAAGGGAAAAAGATTAAAAAAAAAAAAACCAACATAAAAAACCCCACTAATATTAGTTTCTACATAGTCAAAAAGTTAAAAGAGTGTTTTGCTCCCTACATGCTTGCTGGTGAAAAGTGGCAGACTGACAACATTCAAAAACTTGTCTCTGTCCCTTTGCTCCAAAGTTTCAACACTTACAGTAACATGACTTTGCAGAGCTTTACTCCGATATGCAAAAAACCAGAAAGAAAGACAAATTCAGTTACCCTGTTCATTTAGTGGTTTCAAAGCTGAATTTGTAATAAGACACCTAATTTAAAGTTAAAAAAAAACAAAACAAAAAAACAAAAAAGGGGCCAATTCTTTGTAACAGGAATTGGATTGAAACTTTCAAGCAAGTCCCCAAACTGCCACCAGATGTAAACAACATTTGGTCATTATTCATGCAAGTATTATTCAAAGCATTGACCTCAAGGTGGAGAGTTCCTATTTGATTACAAGCCCTAGGAGATTTGTGTCCCCACATACTTCAGTTGGAAACAATCTGCAGTGTATGACATCCTACACGTGATTATAGAAAACCTGAAGCATAATATATCAAGTAAAATTAAAGCAATTAAGCATGACAGTTCTTTAAAAAAATGACTGTGGAATGTAGATTAATTAGTTTCCTTCTTTGTGCCTCCAAAATCACATTTATTTTCTGTAGCTCTTTGGAAAGTGAATCAGAATTGTCAGCAATTTGGGAAAAGCTTAAAATCTCACAATTTAAAAATTCAAATCACACAAATGTTCAAAGCTTTGCAAAGAACTACTGGATGTATACCAGACTATACATGCAGTTCACTGACAGCAGGATAACACAGAACTTTGACTTTTTTTTTTTTAATCATATTTTCGTTGAGGAGCAAAATATCTGGCCCAAAAGGCTGGAGTCTTCTAAAATGTATGTTCTAGCTTGTTTTATTATAAAAATATCACAGTCAGGAGAATGGCTATGTTCTTCCATGTTAAGTTTGCACCACTTATTGTTTTATACAGAATTTCATCATCTGTGTTAGAAGACTCATTAGAAACATAGATTCATTCACTCAACATAGAAAGGTTAATTCTTCACTTAAATATGGGGCAAATTTAGAGCTGGTTCCATGAAGCAGATGAAATCCATTTAAATACACTAAAATACATTTGATTACAGAATCTGAACTGGATATACAAGAAAATTTCATCGATCAATTTAGGATTTAGAGATGGGCTTTGTTTATCAAATATGAATAGCTTCTAAGTTTCACTGAGCCTTCACTATTCAGACACAGCGATTCCATTTGGAGCATACAGTTAGGCTTTCTTGCAGAAAGATCTGATGTCATTAAGATTTTGTTTCAGACAATATTCTATTTGCTTCCTTGGTAACAATACAAAATAAAACTACATTTTTATGCCCACATGTAATACCTCAAGATAGATTTTGCTGCTGGAGTATTCCAAGAATCCCTTATTCATAAAAGGATCTGCAATTAGTTAAACACTCATGTTTCATGGAATTTTATTGCATAGCAGAAAATCCAGGTTCAACTACCCTAACGACAGCTATTTCGATTTTAGACACCCAGATGTAATTCACCTTACCTGCCTAAAAGTTCATTAAATATCAAGGCTACTTTTAAAACAGTGCAAAGATCAACTTTTCCAGGGAAATATTTAGCCCACCTATCTGGTTATTTTGTCAAGGAATATAGTGATCTTCCTCTAGGAATGTCTTTCTGAGCCATCCAATACACTCCCAAAAACGTTTTGATCTGATGGATCTCACACGATGCCAAGGTTACAGGAATGGGAAGATCCCACCCCCCTCCATGAACTTCTCTAGCTATGAAGAGATGTAGAGAATGTATTTTTTATCTTTTCCTTTACCTCCATTTTTCATTTAATACCTCTTTTAAAACATAGTTTTAAATGAGATGATGAATCATAAGCTAATAGAATTGAGCTTCCCTTTAATCTGGCCCAGCAGACAAAGGATTTTTTTTAAACTTTTTTCTTTTTTCATGATAGAAGAACCAGGGCTGATGCATGAGATATATCCTGTTATAAATTAATGATTCACACTTCCAGCTGATGAGTTATGAACCAGAGTAAAGAGCATAGGAAACAGCCATTCTGTGTTCTGGCTTTTACATAGCAGTAAAGATCTGCCATAATATAATACATGTGTTATACACAAGTTGTACATGTCAGGGTCTTGTCTGGTTTTACAGAATGAAAAGGATTTCCTTATAGCTCCTACTTATTTATTTTTTTAAACACCAAATAAATTTTAATTCCATGCAATGTCATAGGGGAAAGCTTTCTTTGACACAGGTAAAAATCCTGAATCCTATACTTCACAAATAAATGCTTTGCCATCAAAGTGAAAATATTGATGTGAAATTCAATTCTTTTCTATCAGTCTCTAAAATAACCACTTTAATGCTGAATGTGAAGCCAGTGTTATGAAAAGGTCTGCAGTAGCTAAGTGGAAGAACAGAAGATTATGAATGCTTTGCAGGTTCATGTGTATAAGTTATCTATAATGACATATAAAGTATTTCACTAGCAGAGTGAATACTGTGACATCACCTGACACCAGAGGAATGCTGATTCTCTGCTTTTAGAGAACTTAAATGAAACATAGAAATATTATTTTATTGTTCTTATGGCCAACATTTTCTACAGTTCTAAAACAAATATCCTAGTAGTTGTATTGCCCTTCTAATCAAAGTGATAGTTACCTGTACGTCAAACTAACCACCCATCCTTCGTTAGTTTGTGTTGGGATTCCATTTACAACTCTCAAATGTTTTGTTGAGGCACAAGGAATGGCAGTATCTGAAAGCAGGTCCAGAGATCACATTTTACTAAAAGCAGTGGTAGGAAACCTGCACAGTTGCACATAAGGACCACAAAAAGGTCAATATTTATTATGTATTAACTTTCCTGTGCTAATGAAATATATTTCTGGGCCATGAAAACTACTTCAGTGAAGCTGAGTACGTCTATTTAAATATCCATAAGGAATATAAAATACATAAATTTAAATAGGTTTTTGAGATTTACATAGTTAAAAAGCAAACATTGTAGCTCATTACTAAATTTCACCACTGGCAAGACATGACATGGAGAATAGATAAAGGAGTATAACAAAGCTATTCCCTATTTTTCTCTTGTAAAATTAATTTTTCTCAGTTTGTATGGTGGGTTTTTTATAACTTTACTAATCTTTATTTTTTTTCCCAATTGGAAAGAAATATCTAGATTTAGAGAATAGTCATGCACTGCACAGTTCATACACAAACTCACTTACCATCCAAGCTGGTTGTAGTAGGAGTTGTATCACCTTCACCTAGACAGACACAGAAGATAGCCATATACAAAATTAAAATGCATTTAAAAATTGACTACATTTCAACAGCAAATGACATACTGTTAAGTTTAATGGTTCAAAAATTTTTAAACGTCAATGATTTCTTCAGCACATTGCAAAAGCAGTATTCAGTAAGGCTAAACAAGGGGACAGAATTTTATTCCAATAGAATGAAATAAGAAAGAAACATTTTGGAGCAGGGATGTCAAGCATTTTTCTTCTTGGCTGAATCCTGAAGACATCAGGCTGCCTATCATGCTCAATTTACATGTTTCATTCAAACTAGCAAATGCTGAAAAATGAAGTTATCACTTTTATATAAGCTTTCAGGAACTATAGAAGTCATGTGATTAAATCCAAAGAAGACTGAAAGAAATTCTCAATTCCTTAAAAAACTTTGAAAGACATTTTAGGTTCCTATAAACAAAAACTTATTCTTATCAAAACACGATCCCCAACATCTGTTCAGTATTTCATCTGGTCCAATTAAAAAAATAGTTACAAGTTTGTTTAAACTTGTTTCTAAATGTTTACCTTGAGTGACACATACAGAGTGACCCAGCATTATGAGCCAGAGGTACAGGGGTAGCTGCTGAAAACTTGCCCAGGAAAATTCAAACAGTCTCATCCAAGTAGATTTCCATCATTAAGAAAATATGTGTGTATATATAGACACACACACACACACACACACACACACACACACACACAGAGGTATATTCTTATATATAGATGCAGTTATATCCATAGTGAAATTTCTATGTGCATGTATACACATATGCATAAATGTATGTATATATAGGTATGCATATGTGTGCATACATACATGTGTTTCTATGTATAACTGTATGTATGTGCATATATATTTATACAGTACTGTAATTCTAGTCCATATGAGTTACAATTGTTAAACCAACATATTTCCACTCTGGTGTTTGGTCGCAGAAATACACTACTCACCAGTTCTGGATACCCTACAAATGCTTGCTGAGAATACATCCTTAGGAATTCATAGATCCAAATAATGAACTCAGAGTAAGTGAATAAGAAGTATATTTTTTCAGCTATTCTTTATTTATATTGACAGAAATAACCTTTTGCACAGTTTTGTTTACTCTTCTCATAGATGCCAAGATATCACCTGAGACTTCAAATACCACTTTTTAGAGATGCTGGAGTTCAGGCCATGAGGAAATGCAGTAGATTGCCTCTAGGAATGAGTGTAACATTAACCTTAACCTCTAGAGATCTCAGACATGCATTCAAAAGCCTGATTTACCATTTAAGTGTTCTCCCAGGACATACCGCAGAATAACTTAGAAATAAGAGTTGAAGAGAAAGATTTTGAAAATATATGCGAATTGCACATTTTTCAGCATAAAACTATCTTTTTCTACTTGTCATCAGTTTATTGCTGAATTCCCAAGGATTCTTAATTCTGTTTATTTAAGCTATTTAGATTTAAACATTCAACTTTGGAGGCATGATTTTCCTAATTCTTGCCAGGAGTTAAATCATCCCATAAACACCAGAAAGCAGAATCTAATCTCTGTCACACATATACACTTCAGCATATATATAGTGAGTTATCCTAACATTACAAAGACAGATCACACAAAGAGTCTCTGAAGCCTGTAGCCCAGAAGATAACTCTGCCTGGGTTTCTTGAGGCCACAGCCAGCATTCTGACCGCTAGACAATTCTTTGTCTCCATCCAGCCCTCATTCAATAGCTAGATCTGTTGGAAAATGTTTGACCATCTGTAATAGCCCCTTTGTGCTCCTGCTGCATAAATAAGTCTTGAAATCTCCAAGCTGGTCAAGGAAAAGAACCCCTTGTTCATATATTGCACAAGCAGCTTCTGTCTGCTCCTTCTCAGTCACGCACAATTGATTCTTGATAGAATCACACATTTTCTGCAGCCACAAGTGACAACAGGAAGGTGTGCACAGGCCTGTGACACCGTGGCTTCACTGGGGCTGCACAGCTGACAGTGCCAGCGGCGTGCCAAGTACTCACATCGAGAAATAGGGCAGTAATCCCAGGGCACAAGAGGATCATCTGTGTAACACCAGGGACCATGAAAATCATCATCTGGATTGCGGCAATAGTTTTTCTTCAGTTTACTAACATCTGGTTCTCTGAATATTTGTATATGCCTACAGGGAAAAAAAAATTCAATGTGTTGAAAAGCTTTATACTATAGCCCAAATTTTCAAAGGTTAAATGTTGCTTTAGTCCACATTGTATTATTAGCTGATTGAGAAGCCTACAGGTCAGGGTTTAAGGCTGGTTAAAATCAAAGGGAAGATGAGACCCAGATATTTTCTGGATCTGCGTCCAGCTTTCCTCTGGTTGGTATTTTAAGCGCTGTGTCGACTGGACAGCTGGGAGGCTTCTAGATCTCCCACTGAAGTTAAAATCTATAGGTATCCTCAGGAGGGATCATTATACTGATTAGAAGAGTGGCTGTAATGCCTGCAGAAAATCTGCAGGCCCCTTTGGGAAGCAGAGGTTCTATCTCCTGCTGGTTAGCAGCACAAGGGAGCATTGAATCTACAAAGCTGAATCAAAGGCAAAAGAAAGGCAAACTATGAAAGCAAGCAAGGATGAGCAGCAGGCAATGAGGAAGATGAATGGCTCAGACAAACTGCAGTGATAGGTCACCTAAGCTGCAAGCCTAGGTGAAGCACTGTAGAGGTAAAATTTGGAGGCCAAAATCTGAAGCAGAGGAAGAAGTTTATTTTTGGCTTGTCAGATACAAGGATACAGGCTTTTTTAGTTACAGCTGTACTGCTCCTTCAGCTCATAATCAACCACTCACGCTGCCTCTACAACACCCATAACCCGAAAAACTGTTGGAGTGAGACAGATAACACCCCAAAGAAGTTCCCAGATGGAAAATGGGTGGGAGTGAGAAAAGAAAGGCTGATCTGTGCTCTATTAGATGAATGCAATTGCATCAAGCATCCAGTAGGTTTATACTGCCTCAGTCACAGCAAACTAAGACTTATCATGCTTCTCAGACAGCATGAGCTTAAACCTCTGCTTCCCTTCCATGGACAGCACCCTGGAATATGTATCCTCTCTCTCACCATCTGTGGGGAGAAATACATGTAGTCCAGCTGATGATACCAGACATGGCCACTGAAGTCTGTCTTTTGCAATTCAGCTTCCCCAAAGACTGGCTTCCTGACCTACACAGTCCTTCCAAAGGACAATGGCTTGTATGTTCAGCACTGTGGCTCTACAACAAGTACCAAAGCTAATATTGACACATTTGCATCAGCTTCAGAAACCAAAGGAAAATGGAAGAGAAACTATCTTTATCACAGCCAGTAGTGTGTGTGATATTTCACACACAGCAAAACATTTTATGAATCAAGATTATGTTGTTCTACTACTTTAATATGAAGCCAAAGTAACGGCAAACAACAGAAATTGCAGGTCTTTTTATTGGCATTGGATGTCAGTGTCACTAGATCATAGACTAAAGAGTCAATTTCAGGCTGCAAGGAACATTAGGTGGTTTGGAGTCCAATCTCCTCCTTGAAGCAGCATGAGCTGAGATGAGGCTGATGAGACAACCATTTCCTCTTATTTCTGATATCATCACATTGTAGCAAACTTTGAAGGACAAGGATAGGGTAAAATAGGCCAGTAAATTAAACACTAAGAAACATCCCAAAGCCTGCAATTACTGGTTAGCCTGAAAAAAGCATGTTGTGCAATATATTTAAACACAAAGAAAAGAAAAAAAAAAAGGTTAGGAAAACAAAGATAATAAAAGCTCCAGGACATAAGGGGCTACTTTAGAATCAATGCAGATGAAAAATAGTTGCCATCTGGAGGCAGTATTTATTCAGGACTCACTGAACCATCTCTTTTGTTTCATATGTACACACCTACGTAAGTCTTCAATATTTTTGTCCCATGTGGAGCAAGTTAGCCCAAATCTTGTCTTGGATAGATTCCCCATGTAACTCTTGCCATTGCCACGATAACAATCTGAAAAAAGAATGATGAGACAAAAAAGTGGAGGGTGATTTTGCAACCTTAAGAAAAAAACTCTTCCTTTCCATCAGTAATCCAAATTACTAAAGACAAGTGTTCTTTTGAGCAAATGCTAGACACTATTAATAAGACAATTGCATAAATCAGATCAGAGGAAAAATGGAAAATAGTTTTCAAATTTACATAAATAATTTCCTGTTTGAGACCTTCATCCCCAACACAGCTGTATTTTGAATTTTGTCTTACTTACATTGACTTGGAAAATTTCTTTCATAAATAGTTGGTTTGTGATTAATTTGGTTGGGTCACACAGAATATCCTAAAAGTTATCAGAAGCTAGTTTATACAAAACCAAGAAAAAACGGTCCCCTATTCCTCCTTCTACAAAAGAATAGGCATTTGGTTGAGCTGCGTGTAGTTTTCAGATACTGGCAACAGTATATTATTCTAGACTTAAGTACTTCAGCAAAATCAAAAAATCATCATGACTTTAATTTTAATGTAATTCAAAAACTTGCTTGTTCGCTCCAGCAGAAGTCATGTTTAATTCATAAGCTTTTATCACAAGCCTTTTTGAGACTTTTCAAGAGAATTGTTTAAAATTATCAGTACTATAAAGACATTTTGCATAAAGCACTTAATTTCATATTCATCAGTATTTCTACTTTTTGATAATTGATACTTAACAAGAAACACAGAATGAATGTAAAAGTTTAATCCTTTCTCTGACATAAGTCTTGCAAATGCAACTTTTTAAAATTTATGCTAACATTGGCTGAAATTTAAAGATGGAGATGTTAATGCAGCCTGATGTAGGGTTATAGGTCTGAGGTCTTAGCGTCAGTTTATGCTGTGATTGACATACATTCAGGATGCAACATTAGCCCTTACAGTAATACCAAAACTTCATGGGAAAAACATGTGCCTGAAGACTCAGAATGAACCTCACAGGCAGAGGTAGGTAAGAACTCAGAGGATCAATCCCTTCTATATCAGGAGGTATTTGCAAGAAAATAAAAAGGGGAAAAAATCACTTTTGGTAGCCTGATATGCAATTATAAAAAGACTGTGAACCAAGGAAATCATCTCAGCTGTAGAAAAAGGCCTTTCAAACTAATAAAGGTAAAGACAGTGGAGCAGATACATAGATAGGCCTTGCCTAAAAATCAGGTCCAATAAAATCTTTGCTGCAGCTTTCCCTGCTGGGATTACAAATAAAGTGAGAAAGGAATCTCATTTACACCACAATGATCCCCAAGCATGCCAATAAAACCAAAGCAGAACAACATAGGTGTAATACAGACACAACTTCTCCAGTTTTTAAGGCTGTCTACTTGATGTTTGGAACAGTATGGCATTCACTTAAAATCATGCTATCACCCTTTCCTCTGTTACCTTGTTCATTTGATACATCACACTTAGGAATCTGGGAGCAATAACCAATACGGATGTTTGGGTCAGTGGTAAAGCACCAGGGTGATTCAGATCCATCTGGATTTCGGCAGTAGTTCTCCCTCAAATCCCTGTAAAAATAAATATGTTAGCTCACAGCAGGGATAACCTAAACCCACCAATGTGGTCCATTGTTTTTTGTCATGAAATAACAAAAATACAGGCTCATTCAGGTCTCTGTGTTACTGATCAGTGTCAAGTGCAAGGAGATGAGGAGCCAGTAAGAACGCAGTGCGCAGAAAAAATAATTCTAATAGGAATATGTTTGTGGAAATTATTTTTCAGCAGACACATGTGTTGATGGGATATGAGATTTCATTTTAAGATTAACAATATTTGCATTCAGGATCCTCCATCAAAATTTGCATGCAACTGACATTGGATACACCTGCAATATATTACAAGTGCTTTTAAATACAAACATTACCAAAGTGCTTAAAACTCCCTGTACTTTGAATGAGTTTGGAGAAACAGAGTGCTTTAGATTATCAGTAACTCATTTAAGAAGCTGAATTGTGGAAAATAAAAAAAAGGATATGTCTAAATTCTATACAACTGATACCTTTAAAGTAAAAGTTAGTCACAAGGGAACATCTTTAAATGTCTTTTGCAGCTTGCATGAAATATTCGAACCTCTTAAATGTAAGTTTTATTTCCCCGTCTCCTGACAGTTGTTGCCATGTTCAGTGCATCTCCATATTTCACTGTATTTTTAACATCTGCAGCACTTGCTGATAACAGACTATGGAAAGAATGGGCCTAATACTGTAATTCTTACCGATATTTACCCATCAATACAGATATTTAGTGCAAACTGGGCTGTGGCTCCAATCCGGTCAACCAGGTCTTCTCTAGACTTAGTAAAAAAAGGACTGAATGAGGATTACTAGGGCAACTGCCTAAAATTAGCAGATTATTCACACCGTGGGAGTTTATGAACAACACAGAAATGTTTGATGACCAGTGGTCAGTCAATTAAAAGCAGTCTTATTGATGCATCTATATTTAGTAATGAGACAGAAAAAGGATTTAAAATATGAAAAACTAAAGAAGTGTTTTCAAATATTATGAGTGTTAATTATTACAAAGAATATTACATTCAGGTAATATTTAGGACATATTAAATTAAAGTTAGCAATCAAGCTCTGAAGAAGTTTTTAATTCCATGAAAAAAATCCAGTGGAAATGTATCAATGCTGTTGGGATCCAGGTCCCAGCCTGGAACACATCCAGACACTTCACAATCATGTTGGTGAATAGATGCTAGAAGGAGAGGTTCATGAAAATCCTGAGGGTTTCACACAAGTTCATCTAGAACTATTCCTTTGAGATCTGAAGGACTGATTTTCCTAGGCTTAAATGGTTTTGAGCCTCAGCAGGGAGAGTGGATGCATCAGAACAAGCGGCAGGGACAGGACCTTATGGTCTGTTCCAGTGGCATGAATTGTCAAACATTTTAAAACTCAGCTCTTTCCCCACTGCAATAATGCCCACATGTCTCTACTCACTTGCATTTGAAGTTCTCAGGAGTGATGTTGTGCTGGTGAGGAAACTGGGAGTCCCACCTCTGGCACTGGATTCCACTCCATATGGTGCTGACGGTGCCACGGTAGCCCTCGCCCTGTCCCCGAACACACGCTGTGGTCTCGGCTGTTGCCTCTGTGCTGTTCACCACGCTCTCCTCTGCAGACCCAGACAAGAAGGGCTCTTTCATTCTCTTAAGAATGGCTCAGGATGTCAGGTTTGAGCTCCACATTACTGATAGAGTCATGGATTACACGATGTTCAAGTCATGGTAATTGCAGTTTTATTGGTGATATTGCCAATGGGATTATAGAATGATTTTCCCCTCTTCATATTTACAACATCCACTAAAAATCCAAAATCAAAATAAGTGCCAGACTTTATGCTAGTTTATCCTTTTGCATGCAATGAGTCTGTAATATTTTCTTACATGAGACACCTGGCCTATGCTGTACCATTGGAGGTTAGAAGATATTCCCAGTTACTTTTTCAAGTTCAGCAAATACCATTCCCTCAGCTTTAAAAAGCTAAGTGGCCACCCACATGCACACTGTTAAACATGGTAACACATATTTGTAGGATTAAAATACAATTGGGTTTCTCTAAAGAATTCCCAGAATATCAGGTCACAGGAAAAAAAGATGCAGATAAAAAGTAGTAATAAATGACTATAGATACTATTATAAGATAATGCACTAAATTCTTCTAGAAGGTTGTTTTGTTTTGGTTTGGGTTTTTTATGCCTCATATGGTTAAAAGAGGGGAAAAAACCCCCTAGCTTTTGAAATCAAAGATCAGTATTCTCTACAGAGAGAAAAATGTTTTAAAGACTAACAAATTCATCAGACTCAAGATCTCTTACAGATGTTGATATACTCTGCACTCACCCTGGTGTGGGCTGTCTTGAACCAAATTCAGAAAAACAGTGGTTTTGAAATGACTCATTCACATAACTTAAAAGTAGCTTTTTATTTCTTATGCAATTTTCATAATTGCAAATTGATGGCACAGATATTGCATCAGATATATACAAAGTAGTACAAAACTAAATACACTGCAGTAAGAGCAATTCTTCAATATTCTCAAAAGCACCCAATACAATATTTTAAAAGAAACTGTGTATCTGTAGGCAATTGCTATGGTTCACAAGTCTAATTTTATTAATTATCTTACAAGTATTAGTTGCCAGCAAAAGTATGTCAATAAACTTTTTTTATTTAGTTTTCTTAAAATGGTCCAGTGGATAGAACAGTATTTGTGTGTTACTCATATTGTAGTTCACTCCTGGTAACTTGAGCCAGTTCCATGAACTTGGAGAAAATATGGATCTTAAGGAAACCAAATGTCATAACAGATGGTTTTGGCTGATTTGCTGACTGATCTTTGATGTTAAAGATCATTTGCCTGTCATATGATAACATGAAGTTGTGCCGTTGAATTATACATTTATCCATGCATCCCTTTAGCTCTTCATCTGGTTGGTGTTTTTAAGTCAGTGTTTCATGGTCAAATTCATTTCCTGTCCCTCCTTCCCAAGGCAAATATTGTCCTGTTTCAACGGGATTTTGAGTTCCAAGCTCATTCCAAAGTCTAAAGGATATGGCACTGCAAGTATCACAAGGAGGTTTCTGCAGGCTGACAAATGCACTCTTTCTAGGGGAAGTCATCAAACACTCTTGCAGCTAGTAACTTCATATTTAGTCTTTAAACATCACTTTTTAAATAATAAGACTACAAAAAGATGAATTCATACAACTTATAGTAATAAACAGCTGCAATATTTCTGTTTTCCATGATAAATAATATATGAAAACAAATGGAGTTATATTCTAAAATAGCTTCTAAGCTGATTAGAGTGAACATTGCTATGCAACATTCAAATACATATTAGTCTTTTTCAAAAATACATGCATTTCATACAAATGAAAGAGATCCGGGGAAAAAACCTGAGGGGGCAGGGAAGAAGAGTTCCATAAAATGATAAATTTCAGCATATACCCTGGCTTCATAATATTTCCTAAGTAAATTAATAAATTAAAACTACATAACTCTAGCAAAAAGTCTTCTTAAATATTAATAATAATGTACAAAAAATCAATCAAACATGAGCTGTTGCAAAGACCTTATCTATGCATAAAATTTACTATTTCAACTCTAATGAACCGTATAGGGCACCTACTCTGTACTGAGTCATGCTAAAGAAAAAGTAATTAGGTTGGTGTTTATATATCATTATGTGGATTTGTTTTTTTTTTTAAATCAGACGCCTGATTTAATGAAATACGTGATGCATCAATTGATTTAATCAAGGCCATAGTAATTTTGTAGAGCATTCCTTCTTGTGCATCTGCACATACACAGTTAACTCTTGAACCATACATTATGTGTCTGGACAGTGACCCCTACCTGTAGATCAGATTTTACAACTTGGCCATGTCAAAATATACAACGTAAAGGCATCAGAAGAACTGAACTTTCACATTGTCATGAATATTTGCACAGCCAAGCCACTTCTGGAAAGACTTGCACTATAATGACTAAGAGAGAAATGATTTCAAAATCTGTAGCATGACTATCTGCTATTACTTGTGGCCGCTCTCAAAAAGAATTCTAGTAATGAGAGGGATCAGTAAAATATTCTTATTTTGACTAATAAACCAGTTTCATTGTTCCAAAAGGTCCACAGAGCCCTCCCCAAATTTTTCTTGCTGTACCACCTGCATATACTACAAATGTCTCATTTTGAAACATGAAAAATGAGACTCCAAAATATTTCCAAAATTTAAATCTGAAATTCTGAGGGCTTTTGCCCTCAGAACCAATTCCCATTCTAGCTATTGAGTCTCACAGAAAGCTCAAAACTTACCAATAAAGGCTTGAGAAATCCTTCATTCATCTGTCGATTCCACAAACAGGCATGATGGGAACAGTCTCCCTATTCCTGTTAATGAAAGTTGGGCTGGATGTGCACAGGAACAGGCAAGAGCTTGAGGAGCAGTGCCTGTCTCACCAGACACTGCAGATTATACAGCACTTGCCAAAATAAGAAGTGCCCAGGCTGTCCAAGCCTACAGCTTACATAGTCATCTCCATTCAGTACTGGTCTTGTTGTTGAGGCTAATTACTAATCACCCACATACCAAATTAACTAAATTTAATAACTCTGAGCATGAACATCAGATGTGCAGAGCATTGGTGAAAGAGCCCTACGACCACACTCCCCAGTTCTCTTACAAGGCAAAATCAAGATCAAGATCAAGATCAAGATCAAAATCTATAAAATCAAACTCCCATCCTTACACCAGTAAATCCTCTAAAATATAAATTAAGATCTGAAAATCCAAGGTATCGTTCCAATGAGGAAGACAATATGAATTTAGTAAGAATAATTTAAAATCAACAAGCAATCTTTATTTTGAAGTACTTACTAATATTTCATAATGGAAGTTCCCAGGATTTTTTTGCTTCAATTCAATTTTTTTAGTTCTGAACTGAGATTAAAAGTACTGTTAAAGAAAGATCACACAAAATTCCACCTTATAATAGACTACTATTTATAATTTATGGATTTAGTGGCCCTTCTTACTCCTGTAGGAAAGTTCATTATGATTGGAAGAATTTGGTAGTTGTTAGCAGCATTTTGCTGCTTTTGAACTTTGTGGGGTTTTGTTTTCTTTTTTTAAATTCTGGATGACTAAGATTAAACATGTAACTCAGACAGCTGCATGAGGGGGTTTCCCATTAGTAGTATTTTTATCTTCACATTTTCACTCCAAAGTCCCCAACCAAAGGGCAATAATGCAAAGATATCCTTTTTTTTTTTTTTCCCCTCCATAAAATGCTCATTTTTTTGATGCTTCAAAATACATAACTTTATAAATATGGGCTAGCTCATGCATTCATGGAATCTTACAAAAGATGAAACATTATCCAGAGCCTTATGTGTAAAGCCACAGATAGTCCTCCCAGTTCTGGTTCTCACAGCAACGCCAGCATGAGGGAATCAGCAGGGGCCTTGAGTCATTCCACAGCTGAAGTAACCAGCTAGATACTGTTTCACACTTTATTCCTAATGACCCAGAAGACAATCCTGCACAAATTTGAGGTCAATGGTGAGAATCACACTGATTTAAAAGAAGGTAGAATTTTGCTGGAGAATTCATGCTCCTTCATGACAGTACAACCTATGTATTTGTGGAAAAAGACATAGCTGGAAAAGAAGCAGAGTCCTAAATTATATCATGAGGAAAATACCTGTTCTTACTTATATTCATGCAATGTCTCTTCTACAGTGTCAGTCAACAGAAGGAAAATGTGCTCTGATTTGTAGCAAAACAATTTAAAAAGTTGATTCTAAATGTGATCCATGCAATTCTGCAAATGTTATTAAGGAAGCTGAGTGGCATTTTGAAGTTTCTCATGCTCAGTTACATGCTCAGTTTTCTTCAATATACCATGGCACAGTACAAGAATGGAAGAACAATCCTCCTGGTTTTCAGTGTTTTGCTTTGTTTTCAGTAAAAACATATGAGAAAGTGAAGAAATCAAGCCAAGCTCAAGAATCACAGTACTGAAGAACTCATTGTCACCTAAAACCTTCACACATACAATTCATTTGTCTGTGAGCACAGAGAGATCTTTCCAAGCTGTTCCAGTGTCTACAACAAGGCTTTAAATTCAAACAATTTTTATTTTAAATTTATTAAAAAAAAAAGTCTTCTCACTTTTAGAGTTTCTAAATTTCACTTTCAAATTATCACAGAAATGATAAAAAGTATTTGAGAAGGATCCTTTCTGAGGCAATACGGATTAAGCTGTTGCATGAACAGTGCACACTGGACCTATTCTTTGTCTCCTTGTAAAGCAAGATGGAAGGTAACACTTTATCAACCACTAAACATCAGTCTCTTTTCCCCGTCTCTTTCTATAAACATCTTTATCTTACACAAATATTAACCTTAAATGAGTCTAACATTTATTTGTTTACCTACAATGATTCAACAAATAACTCTTTATTCAGAACTGTGCATTCAAATGGACAGTTGAAATCTCTGTTTCTAAAGAATGACTAATTTAATATTAGTGGGTTTTTGCCTTCCCAAAAGCTGTAGGCACACGGCAAAAGTTCATTTTAGATCTAGAGTCTCAATTTTGGTGTTTCATTACTTGTTCTTTCCCATCCAACTGAGGCCTTTTTTGAATTTTCTCAAAGCTTTTCAAGCTCTGGTCACCCTGACTACTGTCAGCGACTACTGATGGCAAAGGGTTTCATTGATGCCTACCTGGACATCAGGTAGGCATCAATGAAACACTGTCCTTAACACAGTAATTCCAAAAAGCTCTGCCGTTCTCAAATGACTGATATACATCGTTTCCTTTATGGGTCTCAGGACCTCTCTAAAGCCCATCCATAGAGGAGCTGCTACCCATTTGGGCTTCACAAAAAGCAGCATTAGTTCCCTACTTCTGCCTTCCCTGTAGTCAATGTTCTCATTTATGCCAAAATAACAGTCATTTTCCTTTTTCATGTTTGCTGGCACTGCTTCCATTTCTTCATTTCGTCCTACACTTCTTCATTGCTGTTAGTTGTCCTTTTATCCTCTCTTCTAACTAAAAATTGTCTCAAGCCAAAACCACAGACACATATGTGAGCAACTTCAAACCAGTCCTGGGGTCCCCAAAGTCTTAATCCAAATCCAGTTTTTGCAGCTTGAGCCATCTCTAATTCCTAATTGCTCCTGTCATCTCTTTCTCACAGCCCTGGCTGTAAGCCACAATATTTTATGCTGCATTCTGTGCTTGGAAGTAAAATTACAATGCCCTCTCTCTCTTCAGTCTTAAAACCATATTTATTTTCTAAACGCTTCCTTCCACCAACTTTTTTGCTGAAAATTTTGTATATGAGCTGTTGTCAGCATTTTGGCTATAAAGCACACTAGCACTCACGGCATGTAGCAAAAAGCCACAAGCAGCATGCTGCCTTGTGGTCACTCCCCAAACAGAGGACACCTACATTTTTGTATATGGTCCGAGGACTTGGATTTGCAAAGCATTTTTCCTAATTAGTATTTCTTGTAAATTAAATAAACAGTCCTCAGCACAGGAATTAAAATCCTGTGTGAGAATCCAAACCACAAAGCTATAAAGACCTATAACTCATGATGTTCTCTTTTTAGTGTTCTGAGATTGCAAACAGCCCCAGCATCAGAAACACAGAGCAGCCACCGAAACCCAGAATAGTCAAGTGTTTTGGGCTCCCTGCTAGGAGGTGGGAAAACAGTTTTTTTATGAGCCTCAAGAAAGACAGAAAACTGAAATTATTTCTTTTAGTATTCTGGACATCAAGATGGTGATTTAACAGTAGCACCAGCAATAAATTCCCTCAGTGGGTTATAAAGGAAAGCGTTGAGCACCACTGCATTTTAGAGGCCAATGTCATATGCCTGTGAGAAAAACCCTTTGAAAATATCTGCTGGATTAAGCTTTCATGACCCCTACTTTTAAACTTTTTTCTCATAGAGATTGCCTTATTAATCTCAAAAGAGATACAGTATTCTGCAGGGGAAATACAGTTTTACATGTGAAAATTCCACTGATTTTAATATAGTTTCTAACTGAAGGAAAGAATTTCTAGTTCCTTCAGTGAACTTTTGCCTAGAAATGAGACAAAAGGCTTTCATCACAGCATGAAAATCATTACACTGTGTTTTGGAGTTGTTTTTTAATTTCATGTTGAGCTTTACCTTTTCTTCAGGGCTATGCTATGACTTGGTAGACAAAGGTGATAATCCAGTAGTTTTCAGGAGATCTCCCACCTAACTAATTTATAAGGCTGAGGCTAGACTGGAGGTACTGGAAGTTGCATGAGGCGTAAGCTTACGTGACCAACAAAGCCAGATGTGAATCCTCAGAACACTGACACATCAGCTCAGGAAATGCCAAAGGATAAAGGTTTATAAAAGTTGCATTTGTGAAACAGTCAGCTGTAACTTAGGAATACTTTTTTTCATAATAGTAACAGGGGAAAAGAACAGTTCTAGTATGCTACACATGATTCATACGTTATCTAATATTTGGAGAAGTGTAGGAAGCACAGTTTAGTTTAAAAAAACAAACCACAAACCAAAACAAAACCCAAAGCAACACAGGCCAAAAATCCAAAGCAGCAGCTTCTCACTTAATGGAGCAACTAAAAAATTGAAAGATGATTCAGTTGCACAGCTAAGCAATCTGTGTTAACAAAGGAGATAGCGTGAGCTTTCCCGTTTGTCAAATATTATTAGTAAGCCTAGATACAAAGACATGAATTAGTCCTGTAGTTCTCAGGTAAGACATGGGTGCCTGTTCAACATGGGTGTGACTTAATGGGTGCCTGACCCAAAACAAGCAGTGATCCTGCCAAGTTTCTTCTGTCCCTGGAGAACCTTATTAGACATTGTCCAAAGTATCAAAATAACTTTGCCTTTTTTACAGTGAAATATTTTTGATAATTTAACTACCTTATACTGGAATTACAATGACATGAGATAGAACAAGTTAAATTACTCTACATCAGGTGGTACAGAATATTCTTACTCAACCCTTGGATTGCAAAAATTGACAACTTTATTAGACCAGTCTGAATCTCCAAGATATTAGAACCGGCCTAAGCTGTGAAGAGCTAAGGAGAGAAAAATCTGAATTATTGGTAATGCAGAGAGAAAACATGGCATAATTTTTTTTATAAGAATTCTAAGTGAAGGTGGAGAATCCCTCTTTAGGCAGCAATGGCTCACAAATAAAGTTTCACGTCAGAGCTATTACCTCTTCCCTGCCACCCATCCCAATATTTAAAGCGTCTCAGTAAAACTGATTCTGCCATCTGCCTTAGCCCCAGTATTACCATGAAAGTATAGAAAAATTGCTTTGCTCAAGTTTTTAAGGAATGACCAAGAGTTCTACCTTCCTTGTCCCTTTACTTCTCATTTAAGACATCTAATTATCAGTAAAATAGAGCTTTCAGATCTGTCAGCAAAGTTAAGATGATGGGAGCTTTGTAGAAATAACATGCTGTAGTAGAGCTCTAAAATGCTGAACAAGAGCATCTCAAAGTGAGCATCCAACAACTGTCAATTGTTACACCTCAATCTCACTTTAATTCAATTCCTTGTCTCTAAAGTGTGGTTAACAAACGCCACCATCTTATAACTGATGAATGAAAAGAAATTCATTGCCTGTGGACTGCTTTGATATGGAGTGCTGAATATCGCAGAGACCCATGCGGAAATTAATAATTCTATCTTCAGCACAAGAGTGAATAATGTGCAGGACCCAAGGCCTAGCACTGCAAAGCAATAAAGAGTTGTTAGCAGAGGACACTGAGGAGGGATTATGTGTGTGCACCAAATGATATTTGGGACTCTCAAATGATAACACAAATGTCCAGCATGGCCAAACTAATACTGCACATGAGATCCTCATGATTGCTGTCTCACTTTTTTAGTTTTTTATTTTCATACATTTTAATGCAATTTACAGTACATAAGACATACATATATTCCAGTGGTAAGTAACACACAAGTTTCTTTCCTGTCCAGATTAAATATAAAGTGTTTATAGGAGACTGTCTTTGAAAGCTGTTTTAAAAGCCAATGAAGGGCAATGAATGAACTAGCGGTGGTCCTACACTGCTTGAAATATCTGTGTCCAGATTTTGGAAAGGAAAAGGAAGTAATAAATTTTGCTTGAACTCACCACACGTTTTAATTGCACAGAACTCCCAGGGGGTGTTAGGGTCAAGAGTGTAGCACCATGGTCTCAGCTTGCCATCAGGATTGCGGCAGTAATTATCATCAAAGCCCTTGTCAGGATATCTGCAAACCACAACGAGAAACGCGTCAGGGAAGTCTTCCTGGCAACACTGCACTGCCTTCTACAAGGTGCTTAAAGGACAGATTTCAGCAGAGGCAAACAAGAACTGGTTCCTATTAACCTTGGGTCTGATCCTGTAGGATGGATGCAAATATGCTTTTAATGCTGTAAAAAAGTTAATAACATAGAAACACTTTCCAAATCTGCAGCAGAGTCAGACCTCCACTGAGGGGACTCCCTGCTGTGCTAACGCACAGGGTACTGGCTAGCCTAACTCCACTAATTGCTAAACTCTTGCTCTTGTGTCTGTCAACCAACGACCAGACACTTAAACCACCCTTTTTCTTTTTTTTTTAAACAGACCAATTAAATGTGGATTATCTAAATACTGCCTGCCATGCTGGACCCATTAAGAAAACAGGTTCTTCAGTGCAACAGCCCTGGGTTCAAACTGGAAGCTATTTTGAATAGCTTTGCTACTAATGATAACTCCATTTTTGTAACAGAGCTTATTTTTGGTCATGCCCTCATTTCAAGCTTCGGAAGAAAGAGGGAGAGAAATAAGTAAATAACTTCCGTCTCACTTTATCTCATTAAGACTTGATAATATTGTGCTATATTTAAATGTTTCCACATTCATAGAGCCATCACTGACTCTCAGACAGATATCCAAGATATGTAGGGTTTTTTTGTATAAATACATGATACTAACATCTGTAAACTTGAAGGAGATAAATGCATCAGGTTGGGGTTTTTTTGTCTAGTGAATACAAATTGTCTTCGCCTTCCAGTTTCATTGAAATATGTTTGCAAAAAAAAAAAAAAAAAAGTAGATTTGCCTCTGAGGAAAACCTGAAAAGTATGTAAAAGACCAATAAAGTTAACTACTTGGGAACATGAATCCATTTACAACTGCAAGCAGATGTGCCTCACACAAGCAGACGGAAATATGATTTACAAGTTTGTGTTTTTGCTAGGATGCTTTTTCTGTCAAATGATCATGCTAATTTTGACTCATTTGCAACTTGATCACCTATTTCTTAGGAAAAGTCAGGTTTGTTCAACTATACAAGGGACAAGGACAAGATTTAAGTAGAATTCAAAAAAACATAAAGAAAACAAAAATGGCAACAAAACCACCAAGGAGAACCTCACCAAACTGGTAATTCAATGGAATTCAAAAACATGGTAATTTCAGATCTAGCAGCAGTACCCTGTTTTCTGCTAGGTGTAAAACAAACTGTAAGAACAAGTTGTGTCCAAGGATTTCCCAAAAAATAGTTAATGGGCTAATAATGCAGAGGAAAATGATATGGGTTTGGCCTCCCAGTAGATGCAGTGATAAGCCTTGATGCTAGTGGAACATATTCCATGTCAAAGAATGTGGAAAGTGCATGTTACCACCCAAGAACCAAGGTGAGTCCAGGAATGGCAAAGTATCTGCAGTCACAGCTCACAAAAATCATTCAAAACAGCTCTTGATGCAAAGAATCCACATTCTAGAATACAAATGTCTGTCTTTGCACTGAATGCTCCATCCTTCCTAATATTGCCTATTATATGGCCTATTCCCATATAATATATCAAATTCCTATATAATATATCAAGTACGGGTTATTTACAATTTAAACTTAGGTAGAGATGTTTTTCCAGGATCAAGCTTTGAGTGTCTTCATGGGATGGTGTAGTGTCTGCAAGCCATATCTTTTCACTGACTAGATCTACTTCTCCATTTTTAGAGCAAAACTAGACTTCCCAGTCAGTGGTTCTTCCCCCAGTTTAAGGGAGGCTTCTGTCTTCCTTCATACCCACAAGCAACAACTGCTATAGAAAAGGTCAACTAATACCTTTAAGAAACAAATATTAGGAATAAGATAAATAATAAGGCTTCAAAATGGGCACACAATTAAACAGTGAGTCTATGCAGGATTCCCTGAGAGCTGTCTCTTTGTTGTACACACTTCTCCTTCCCCAGTACATTTGGGCACAGTCCCCTTTTTTAGACCTAAGAAAGAGCCTAACGTGTCAGACATCTTCTTGAACTCTACATATTTCTGGGTTTTCCCTCTTGAAACAGTAGTAGCTGTACTTCACTGCCAGAACTGACATGAAGCATCTAGATACATATCTGGTGTCAAAATCATGACTTTCTCTCAGTTTCTAGAGGAAAGGGAGGAGAGTATCAGCCAAAGAGATAAAGTTTACTCTTTTTAAAGACACAGATGCTGATCTCCAACTCTCCTGGAAATAAAATGAAACTTAGTACCTAAAGTTCTTTACCAATATTTCTTTTTCCCTTTGTGGTTTTGTTTGTCTGTTTGTTTGTTTTTTGTTTGCTTTGTTTTTGTTTTTTTTTTAGACATTTAAGACTGAAAACTTGATTTTTTATAAAGTAAATTTCATACAAGAGATATAAATTAGTATAAATTTAGGGTACTAATAAAGCGATGTCTGCAGTTATTCACCCCCCATGATACACTTCAACCCTACTTTCCTCCACGTAGTAAATATTTTCACAGGATGTTTGACTTTGAGCAGAAAAGGACAAAAAACTTTTCCCCCTTATAATGCTCTATGCCCAAGACATTATTCTCAGTTGTCTTCCTTCCATCCTAAGGCATAACTGTGCCCATGAGAACACAAAAGAAGTGGAGTTTCAGAATTTAATTCTGCATCCACTAATATCTGGAAATGGGCCATGCAGGAGCTGTTTGGGAGAATTCCTTCTGCTCGCTTCAATCACATCTAAGCAGACAGTAAGCATCTTCAGTAACTGACCTCTGAGGGAAGTACATGTGGAACAATTCATTGAGGTGACAGAAAAGAGAGCTGTATTTACCCTGACCCAAAAGCACTGTCCAACAGCATGTAGACTGGTGCATTTGGAAAGATTACCATCTTTACTAATTTTCTTCATCATTGCAACCGATGAAGCCATAAATGAAAATAGGTTTAAATCTGTCCAGATAATCCTTCCTGGTTTACAGGTTATTTACATTACACCTGGATGATATACTATAAGTGTCTCTAGAGACTGGTATATTTTAATAGGTCATTTGTTCCAGACCTTTTCTCTTATTTTCAACTTATACAACTATGGAAAAAAAACCACCAAAAACCCAGCAAACCAAAACCTTCAGCATTTTAAAAATGTTGTATAATTAAAGTATAATTGCTGCTACTTTTAGTGACCATTCACAGAGCTAATTAACATCAGTGTATCAGAAATATGCTGGACTGCATTACTCTTCTGAAAGCCCACTCAAGTCAGTTCAATCTGGATGGGTTGCTTTTTGATTTAAAAAAACCAAAAGCACTTTATTATTGTCTGAAAACTTTCAAGAAGATGCTCTCAGAAGGAATTATTTCAAAGAGGAAGACGATTGTTCGTAAGACTGTGGTTAGTCTGAAAAGTCATTTTGCAAAACAATCAGAAATTAATGGAAAAAAAGAAATTTCCTCCTAACAGTAAAATTATTATTGTTTGTACCCATGAGTTCTATAAATGTTTCACTCCAAAGGAACAACACTGTTTCTGTGACTTATTCTGTGACTCTAGAATACACAGTAAGTGCATGGCAGAACTCAGAAACAGATTATCTTCAGTCCCACTCTGTTAATAGAAAATATTTATTGTGGCAGAACAATGGGATAGACTGCTATTATTCATGAAACAGATCATCCAAGCCAAGGGAAAAAAACAGATTATGCCACATAAGCTCCAAAACTCCAGATCCTCAATATTTTGCTGAATAATCAGGCTTCCTAAAATTTACCAGTACCCATATTTCTTAGAACAAAAAATGTTTTATGAGGTGAAACACTTTAACATATAAAAAGATACTTTCAGTGGAAGGTCTTAATCCTTCTGATTTTTTTGATTCTTGCAGGCTTTGTCTGGCAGTTTAAGTTTATTCAAAACAATTATAAATGGAGTTAATCCAAAATCCAGAATAAAACTAAAATGAAACTGTAGTCTAGTTTGAGTTGAACAGAGACCCCCTCCTGTGTGGCCTAACCCCTTCCCAGCCTCTCCCTCCCACAATACTTTCAGAAGTGTGTATTATAGATGACCCTTTGTAGTTGGATGAATTTGGCCCTGTAGGACAAACGCTAACAGGGATGAAATCTGTCTTGCTATTTCTGACTCAGCTTTTGGCACTGTGAATCAGTGCCTAAATTAAAAAGGAAAAAAAAAAGAAAACAAGTCTAATAAAGAAATCCATGTTCATAAAATGCTAAACAGAGTGATTAAATCCTTTCCCAGGGTGAATAAACAGATGCAATGGTCAAACAGTTCAGTCAAACAAATTGGATACTTAAATGTAATTATTATGGAAGGTCACCTACAGCTTTAAAGCTGTTCAATATTGCAAAAAGGATGATATTGTTATTTGACAATACTGGAAGTTTATATTCATCAATTGTGTTGAGATCTAACAAAAATTTATTACTTTAAATCATTATTTACTATGTGATTAAGGTATTTAAGCTGACTGCAGCTGCATACCAATACATACAGAAATATTCAGAGGTTATTTTACTGTCAATGAATTAGGGAGGAATTTTTGATCAAATAAAGCAGTAGCAGCATTAGTACTCTAGTCAGGCACAGGATGTAACCAGAACTGCACAAAACAGCCTCTACTCTCCATCCTGCATCTCCATTGTGTCAGCAGCCAGCCTACACCAGGGGCCAGAAGCCCAAGCATCTAAAACTGGTGAACTCCATAAATTTCAGTTGAGCTAATGCTAGTTTTGCTCAGCTGGTTCCAGAATGTGTGTAATTTTCAAATTATGACCACATGGTCTTGCTTGGGGGTAGGAGAGGTTACCTCTCTGGACGAAACTTGTGCTTGTGTGGTCTCTGAAGATCCCAGCGCTGACACTCCTTGCCTGTCTCGGTGTGATCCATTGGCCCTCTATAACTCTCTCCATTGCAGGTCATGCATTCAACTAGGAAAAAAAATGGACACTAGTCATTTATTACACTAAAGATTTATACAACAACAACAACAAAAACAAAAACAAAAAACAAACAAAAAAAAAACAAAAACAAAAACAAAAACCAAAAACAAAAACAAAAACAAAAAACACCAACCCAAAATAACCCCACAAACCAAAATAAAATCAAACCAAACTCAAAAAAAAAACCCTAAAATCAAACCCAAAATCAAAGAAGTCAACAGAAAAAACCCCAATGTGTCCCTACTCTGATATAATGATACCAGCCTAAGGAGGTATTAAACAACGATATCTTTCTGTTGGGTTGTTATGCGTAATGCCCTTGGGAATATAATTGTATCTATTAGCACTAATCCAGATGCTTAAAATTTATATCACTTTATAGGACACTTACAGTTTTGAAGCAGGTAGAGGGGAGCTACTAGAGGCATTCATGTTCCTATCAATATTTTACTAACCTTACTTGTGGTTAGTAAGAGAGAGAGACACATAGTAAGGATGAAGTATTTTTTAAAGGTGATATTATCTATCTAGCACCATTTATTTTTCTAAATCACTCTAAGTCACAGTATAATTGCAGGACAAGTTGAAGAGCAGAATATTGTTGAAATTCCAATTTCAGTGCAGTACAGTATGTCTATTTATATATCCAATACTTCCAGCTATGTATGATACTGTATCTTTTGTTATGGTGATGGTTTTCGGCAGATTAAACTAAGTCCTGGTTTGGGAAAGTTGATCGGGGGTACAGAGGGGGAGTGGTCAAAAGTTACCAAAGGAATTTGAAAGCACTGTTGAACACAATTTAGAATGAAAGGTCTGAAAATATAAAAAAATCACCAGAATTTACTGTAGGCAAACTTCTCAAGTACTCCCTAATTACAGTAATTATAAGGAAGGATCATTTAGAAAATACTATTTTAAGAAATTACAGATAGCACAAAACATCAGCTACCAAAGTCTTCATCCTAAAGTGAGCTCCAGGTCAAATATCTCATTTACAGTTCACATAAGTTTATCTTTAAATGATAGATTTTCACAAATACTCAGGCTCTGTGTAAATTTTTCTATTCCTCCTTCCCTTCCCTTCTCCCTCCCTCCCTCCCTCTCTTCTTCCTTTCCTAAAGACAGCACAGCTATTGCATGTGACACATTAGCAGGAAAATTAAAGGCATCCTATCTTGAAGATTTAAATAGGTTGATTGACTGGAACTGAATTGGCTGATTAGCAAGATATATGAGCTTAATTTGGAGGTTAACAGAACTTAAAAGTCAACAAATTCAATGGTGAATATAAAGTGTCTTTCAAATTCTGTGACTTGAAAGTCAAATGGGGTTGGATTTGCTAAGAGTTACACTTATCTACAGTATTTATTCAAAATGCAAAATGCATGCTTATCTTAAGCTTTCATCTTGTAATCCAGTATCTCTATTTTCATCAAAAAAGAAGACGAAAAGCTGATTTTTCCATGGAATGACACTGGATGATTTTATCACATAGTAATACTGAAATTGTAATGGATTCACTATGGACTAGACCAGCAAAAAGAAAAGGATCACATTTATGTGATCAGCACAACTTCATTGTTCAAGCTCCTCCATAACCTGAAAAAAGCTGCTGAGCCTGAAACCTTCCAGCATACTGGAATGTCACAAGACCTCCTCTTCCTCTAACAACATCTTTGCTTGCTATATGAGTTACTCTCACCGAGACATCACCTATTCTTTCTCTAAAGGCCATGGGCAAAATATTACTGGGAGCTCTGTGCAGCTGCTGCCAGGGGAGCAGAGGCAGCTTTCTGCAGGGGCTGTGCTGGGTTACCTTCTGAGCAGAGGGGGATGTCACAGACTTCGTGGCGCGTCTCTGGACTGGTGGTGAAACACCACGGGCCTCCCTCTTCCCCTCGGGGGTTTCGGCAGTAGTTTTCCCTCAGGTCTTTTCCCCGATAGCTCGAAGGCAAAAAGCTAGTTTTAAAATGACAATCATTACAGTATAAGAGCATGCAAAGGTTGGGGTTAATCATACTATTTTTACAAACAGTTAGAAGCAATCACATTTCTGCTTCCTTATCCCTCCACCCTGTCTAAGCAAATGCACACACCCAAATATCTGTCCGTACACAAATACACATCTTCAGTTGGGATTACTCAACCTAAATGGCCTAAATCTGGGACAATTTGTCTAGCCCATAGCGTGCTCAAGAGAGTTTTACTCCCATCCCTCAGCTGTCCAGAGACAACTATCTAGGACAGAGCCAGAGGCAGTCACACACTCCCTGCCAGCCTGCACTGTGTTCTTCTTCAGGAGTTCTGGGTGCATAGGGGTTGATTGGGTCTGTAGCCAGGTGGGGACTGTCTTTCCTGTGCATGTTGTCATGTACAAAGGTCCGCCTGGGCTCAGAGCTCACCTACTATGTGAAACCCACAAGCAGAGAAATCCCTTTCCATCCCTGGTCAGGCAGCAGCAAGAACTGATCATCAGCAGCACGCGAGCGTGACCAAGTCTGTGCTACACCTCACTGAGAGGCTTTCACTGCCTGAAACCAGGGACTGCCTTGTATATATATCAGCACAAGAGATTTCCCCAGATGCCATTTCAGCTGTTCTTAGCTAAAGAATGTTCATATTCATTTAGCATGTTCATTCATGCTCTGCCACAAACCCCACTGTGTTCACCTTAGGGTCTGCTACTTACAGACCTACTCATAATTGCATTGTATGTGTTCAGACATTTAACAAAACCCCAGGTGACTTAACATGTCCAGGATCAAGGTGTTTTCTTCTCAGGTATCTGTAAATGTGCTTACATCTAGAGAAACCATGTCATACACAGTGATACATACACACTTTATATAATAAAGACACATAAATATTTACACTTATAAAGCTTATTTACCCCACAAAATAAGGAACAGCTAGCCCCATAGTAAGGAATCCAACTCTAGAGCTGGTCTGTTCAATGCTGCTTCAACAGCTCATGACCACATTCAGGCTGCACATTGCAGACAAATCTGGGGCAATTCTGTACCAGTTACGTTGCAACAATACTAAGCAGCAGCTAAATCTCTGGAGTTAGAAAGCACCTTAAAATCAGAGATCTGCCTCATGAAGGTTTTTTTGTTAGTTGAAATACTGACCTAACTACATAGGTGATCACAAAAACCTTGTAACTGAACTTAATGAATTTATTTATATTTTGAGATTTACAAGATTTGTTTTTTAATCAGTATTTAAGCTTTGGTGGAAATATAAATAATGCACCTTTTATTCTAAAAGTATCTAATATTTTATTTTGAGTGCTTTGGGAGAGAGAACAAGAAGAAAATTTTGTCATGACATTTTATTCAAGTTTTATTCCCATTAATGAGATACTTGAACTAACCAAAGTGAAAAATGCCTCTTTTAATCACATTGTGGTTCGAGTCAATGCAGCATGGAAACATCATATAATGATGCTATTTTATTTTTGGTGCTTGAAGAGATTAATTTTTATGTCATTCCTGCTGCCTATAAAAGTTGTGCTTCTTTTTTTCCTCTGTAGTCTTATAATGTAAGTATCCTAAACTTTTTTAACTAAAGATCCTCAGAAGAACATTTTTGATGAGACATTCACACCTGCATATGTGTTAAAGTGGTAAGTCAGTACATATTAAAATATTCTATTTAACTTTTCTGCTCATTAGAAAATATAGGGAAAACGCATCTCAAATTACATCAGATATGCTGTAAGAGCACTAAAAAAAAGAAAAAGTCTAAATGAGTAGTACTAGGGATAAAAGATGGGTCAGATATACAAATGGCTTCAACAGGTACTGAAGTAAAGTTCTTGAGAAAGGAAAAGATGAGTTTCACTGAAGATCTACCCAGAAATGGGAGAAAGGGCCACTCCTAAAACTGATGATTTAGCTCATCTCCATTAGGTAAGGAAAGAAAGAAAAAAAGCCAAAAACTGAAGCCAGTAAGAGTAATGGTAAAAACAGGTTCAACCACACAAAAGCCATGGAAACTAGCCAAAAGTCTATGAAGCCTTGGTCTGCTCTTTGACCATTTTTCTTTTAGACCTTTTTACATTGGTCTTTTTAATTTAAAACTCTCTAAGAGTCTTAAAATCTGTAGTAGGATGGAGATGACAATAATGGAAAGCAGAATTTTGCTGCAAATCTCTGTGTTCTGATGGAATAAAAATAATTAAAAATACGACTTGCTAGATTGAAGCAAAAGTTTCAAGATGTTTCAATTCTTCCTAGAAATATAATTCCAAATTATTAAAATACATTTCTCCCTTAAATATGAAAAAGGGATTTATTTTCCAATGGCACTTTGTGACAATCAGCTGTTGAGAAAAACTGACCTAAAAAAGCTGAGCCTCTTTTACTAATAAGTTCCAAACACACCACTACTGTCTGCTTCTTCCCACCTCCCTCATGTCTCTGATGATGAAATCATATTTTCTGATGTTGAAAAACAAAATTAGCATGCAGCCACCTCATTTATCCGGTGACCTTTTAAAAATTAAACTTATTGCACAAGGCAGGAGAACAGTCACTCTCATAAAATTCATCATAGAAGAGTGGCTGTCCAAATGCATTGGATAAAACTTTGTGTGTGACAAAACTGTGTATGCTGTGTATTAAAATGCAATTTAGTGATAATATGTGCTATCCAGACACTTTCCTCTTTCTAATTATATAAAGTCACATGGATGTTATGTAGAATAAACACTCATTTTTGCTTAGGTTATAATGATTAAGAATTCTGTCACTTCTGAAAGATGAAGATATCTAATTCAAGGTGTTGAGTCTCAAGAATTCATTGCTTTGGGATCTGGTGGTGTTTATGGTATGCTCCCAGTTAAGAACAGTTCTGGTCCCAAACTGAAGAGCAGACACTGCCATCTATACTGTAAGAGCCAAGTCCAGTAAGTCCAAGCCTGAGGCTCAGCTTTGTAACACATCATAAGAGGACAGAATTCAACTACCCTTTGCCTTTTCATGTTGTTCCAAGATATCCTCTGGCACACTGGATGGATTTGGTCAGGACAGGACTGAGCAGTGCACAGCCCAGTTCCTCACCAGCGATCTCCAGTTTGGCTCCTCTTAAACAAATTACTGACCCTGGGAGTCTGGAGCAAAAGGCAGCAATGTGGACAGCAAGCTTATGGGTCAAAGGACGTTTTGGTTTTGTTTCTTAAAGTTTTATTATCTACATGGTTAAAGCCAGCACAAAAACATTTAAAGAGAAGTGATTAAAGGGTAGACCAGTACTTTTTAGTCCTTTAACTGGTTTCAGAAACATTTGTTGGGGATGAATCTGTTTTTACCATTACTCTTACTAGCTTCAGGTTTTGGCTTTCTTCTCTTTTTCCTTAGCCAATAGATTTCAACTAGATTTACTCTCAAGGTGTAAGTTTGGCCTAGGTTTCTCACTGTATCAGATCCTACTCTGAAAAGATAAGTCCTGTACATGCTCCCTCAGTCTTTAGCTTGTATAATATGAAAGGAAGGATTTCAAAAGTCTCAGTCCTTTCCATGGATTTGTTGCATGGCCTAAGTGCTCTATAGAGTTTAAATATTTCATAAATAACAGAGAATTGACAGTAACTATGCAAAATATACTAACAGTATTATACACTGAGCAAATAGGTGCTCTACTATCCTCTGCTTCCTAATAATGTGGTTTTGCTCATTCCTTGGGAGTCAATTAGAAAACAGTGATGAACTTTCAGACCCTGGGCTGAAATAATGCAGATGTTTTGTTTCTGCCAGTAGCTAAGAGATCAAAAGGATATAAACAGCTAAAATAAACCCCCAATACAGGAAAGAAAGAGATACAGACACACAGACTGGCATTAGGAGAGAACTTTTTGCAGAAAGTCCAAGATAAGGATTTTCTGGGAACTGGAGAATGGCATCTCTTGGAAAAAGACAAAAATATGCCTAAGAGATTTTGTTGTCTAAGGTTAGTTTTCCCATAAATTCTTATGCTTTATGGAAGCTGTCTGGGCACTATTCCCATTGTCTCTGCTCCTGAACTCTTACCTGTGCTCATGGGGGATCATTGAATTCAAGGCCTGACACTGGATACCACTTTTTGTAACAGATATTGTTCCTTTATAATCTGCTCCTTTTCCAATGATACAATTTCTGACATAATCTATTGAAATAAAAGAGAAGAAAATGAGGGATTTGGTTAATGTATGAAAAATTAAAGCTCATCTGCTGCTTTCACATAAAATAATATATTTATTACCATTTACCTACTTAATTCTTCAAAATACTGTTTATTTGCTGACATACATGCCTGTCTTTTTTTTTTTTTTTCCCAAATATTGACCACTATCTGACTCCAAAAAAAATCCTGGAAACGTTTCCAAATGCATCTGAATGAAAAAAACTCCATGTCTGATGACTTAGGTATACTACTCATTAATGAGGTATATAAGAACAATATTAAGTAATAAATGGTAACTCATGCAAGCTCATACTGAGCTGCTCAGTAGTAAACTGAAGTACAAAACTGAAACTAGTATACATGACAGCAGGCAAATATGTAGATTAGAAAGCTGACCAACAGCAAGTATGTAGACAAATTTGCATGACAGCAAACTCAGGATATGTGTAAATAAAACTGTAGGATGCAGCTTTCAAAATGCAGGAAAGCACCCATGTCCAGGATGTTCCTACAGCCAAAAAATCACTGACTGACCTCAGGGTTTTTTTTCCCCTCCCTAGCTGGGAAAACAAAATCAGTAAATAAATCAGTTACCCTTCTTTTCATACAGATCAAACGCATGGTCTTGCTTCTTTCTCACACCATTTGTCAAGCTGTTGAAGGATAACCAATGGCACCGTTTTGTAACTCTGTCATAAGCAAAGGCCCTGCAAAGAAAATCTGGATGAGAAAAAAATCTCTGTGTGGTTTATAATAATGACACATGGCCTGCCAAGGAGCATGCAATGACATCAGATTTATTTTTACTGGGAAAGTCAGAGAAACAGTCCAAATTACTATTTAAACCCACAACTGTGCTGACAAGAGCAAAGAAACAAAGAAATTAAATTGATGTGGTCATTACATTAAATACCAGTTTGGTTGTTCACACTAATCTAAGAGTTTCCTTGTCATTAAAGATTTTTGTTTTAAAACTTAGATAAATGTGACTGAGACAGCATTTGTGTCCTCAGTCATGCTTCTCTGTGGAAAAAAAAAACAAAACAACCAAACTAAACAACTGTGAAATCTCAAACATCATCTTTGCTATCCTTACAATATGCCTCTGATATAGTTAAGTATCTCACACTGATGGATTGAGGAAAATTCAAGCACAAGGAATCTGTTTCTTGCCTAGAACAACAGAGCTGTTTAAAAAAAGATTATTTTTATTTATATTTTTATTAATAAAATAAACTGTGATAGTGTACCTAGAATTTTCCCTTGCTCACTTTTGTTTTCTTTTTTTTTTTCTCTTATTTTTAACTGCTTTCTAGGAGTGAGTACAATGTGCACTGAATTGATTGGATATGGGGGAGAGCAAGAAAGACAAACAAAACCACAGAGTAAAAACACTTTCTTTCAATTCTTGAAATGAAAAATGCAGACTGTTTTCTCCTATAGCAGTTTTGAAAGGACAGTTTGTAACTATAGGTAACATATTTTAAAGGATTTTAAAACCACAATTGACTGCACAATTGTTGGAGGGGGCAACTTTTTTCTCAACTTTTTTCTTTAATTTTTCATTTGAACCAAATAACAAATAACTGACATTTTTTCCTCTACCACAAAATCTACATTTTTGTCACTCATCCCACACCTTCTGAGATATTTTATTCTGATCTGAGAAGGCATTTTAACACTACTTGATAATATCCAAGTCACACAGATTTCTTACACTTCATCCATACTTTGGCTATGCCATATTCTTCAGCACTGTGTCCCTTCAACAAAAAGTTCCTCGCTCTTCATTTAATTCACCATACAAGATTTATGTGTGAGATCTTGCTGGCTTCAGTTAAAAATGCTACAAGATCCTATCCAATCTCCCCAGTCTTCTCTCTTTCAAACATCTTCTTCATTATCGTTTCCATCACCAAACAGATTTTTCATCCAACTGCTCTCTCTACTCTGTTGACTCCAAATGTTTCCAACCTGCTAACCTTCATCCCTCTGCCCTTGTGCAGCCTTCTGTTCTCTTCTGGCTGATTCTCAAATTTGAGCATATCCAAGTGCCTCTAACTCCATCACTCACAAAAATATCCTTGACCTTTCCTGCCTTTCCAATTACATTCTCGTTTCCACTCCTCCCTCCTAAAGTGGGAATGCAGAATTCACTGTTTACAAACTCTTCTTTCAGTTTTTGCCTTGCAGTTGCCTTTTGGTTTCTTTCCAGTTTGGCTTCAACCAGTTCTGCACATAAAAGTTTGTAACAATCTTTTCTTGGACCCAAATCTGGAGGGTTTTTATACCTCCAAAGTCAACATATTTCAGCAAATTCTTGGACTTTCTTCTACTGATACCGCCGATCACAACAATTTTTTTTGGTTTGTCTTCATACTGAGGTGGTCTGTAGATTTTCTTGCAGGTGCTGAAATTTTGTGTTCTATACTGAAATCTCTTCCTGGGTAAATACAGACACTCCAAGCAGATAACAAAGGATAAGACAGCGACAACTTTGCAGCTAAGGAATGGACACACCTGCAAAAGTCACCTGTATAGTAAATAAAAGAGTAACTGTATTGATTTTTTTTCTCATCCATAGGAATTGTTTTGGGAAAAACCCCAAGGATGACTGTAGAAAAACAGAGGGAGTAAAGGATTGCTAAGGGTGGTAAAACAACGGAATAGAACAGTTTAGCAGCAGCAGAAGCTTGATAAAATTGATAGGGAAGGCAGAAAAAGGTTCAGAGATTTATGAAGTCAAAAAAACAGTGTAAGTGAATCTCAGGAGTTCTTTGATGGAGGATTTTAGGAATAATGTTATGAAAAAGAAACAAGTCTAGATAAGGATCTAGTAACCCAGCTGGAAATGAACAATATCTGTGCAAGCATGACAGCAAAGGGAATAGAGGAAGTATCTGTTCTCAAAAGTTACATATATTAGCTTCAACAAAAAAGTGTTAGAGTTAAAACCATTACGATTAATGATTAGACAATAAAATACTCACAATTTACTTTCACGTGACACAGAAAGTTATAATGAAGAAATAGAAAGTTATCTTCATTTCCCCCCCCAACTCCAGAAAATAAGGAGTACCTGAAGCTTTACAAGTCTGTAGTACCTGAAATCTGCTACTTTTACCACTTTCTGGCAAAAAAGAAACCTAACGCTGTTCCTGCTTGTGACTCTCACAGTGCACAGGCACAGATGTTGCTGCTCACAGTCCTATTGTCACAATTACGTTACAAAACAATTCCATTTTTAATTCTTACATAAAGCTTACATACAGAAAATAAAACACCAGTGCTGTGACCCAAGTGATGGAGAACTGCTGCATGGATGTGGAGTATAAGAATCAAGCCACGAAAATGTCAATAAACATAGGAAATTTCAAGTCTCATATTTCAAGCATTTAAAATGTCATTTTGTGTTACTTCTTATTTTAGAATGTTCCCACAGCAGGCAGGAAGCTAATTGGTTTTCATTTAAGTTGGCAACAAATTACACCTTGTAATAACCATGTACCGGTATGAAGTTAAAGACTGGGATCCTAGGAATTAAAGGGAAACATTAGTAAACACTGGATCCTTTAAAAGGGAACACATGTAAAGTGTGTTTTTACAGTAGCATCAGAGAACAGTTCACACTACAAAAGGATCCGTATGGGGCCAAAATGGAAACCACAAGAATGTTCTGAGATCCCTGTAAAGAAAATCCCATGCACTCTGTGCATTATGGTAGCACAGGCAAGACCTCATCACCTACACCTCTACTGTGAAAGCAGGTTTTTAGCACCTTCCCTGCTAAAAGCCCACCAGGGAAAACAGGAATTCAGAGAGTAAGTCATCAGGATCTGGAATTCTTCTCCAGATTCAGTGCAACGTAATTGCACGACAGATTGCCATTCTGTTATCTGTGAGCAGGGCTTTTCCAAGCTGTACTCTCAAAGTCCCCCATGTCTCCTTTATGTTGTTGCATTGATTCATTAAAGGAGCAATTGCTCCCTAAGATATCCATCCGACACTGTGTAAAAAAAAAAAAGCTACAAAACATAAAAACATTTTAAAAATTCAGAAAGACTCTAAATTAATTTTATTATAAAAGATACTAGACACATATATTAACTTGCTTTTTATTTTCAGAACACAAAAGATAGCATCTGGAGCAACTACAAGTGGCTTGAGACAGTTTTCCTAAACTGACGGTAGAATATAAAATTGTTGTTTTCTTGGAGTTATTCAGAATTTGTTTTATACTGTGATACTTAATTTTGCAATACTCCTTGCTGCTGCTCATCAGAACTCAAGGATGTCTTGCTGTATTGAATACAACCTGATCCAGCCTGGCAATGACATCAGCCCTGCCAATAGGGAAAGGCATGGCTTGTACCAGGTTAAAAGTATTAGTGCCTGGAAAATATTTTCTATCTGAAAAAAGTTAACTCTGCTCATTATTTACACATATAAATAGAGTAGAGAATGATACAAACGAGATCTTGCAACAATGGAATTAAAGGCTTACAGAATTTAATCATAGTTGAGAACCTTCTCTGCCAAGGAAGAATATTTGTTGTCACATTACATCCAGCTTCCATTTGTACCAATTGTCAAAACCGTTTTATGTTTCAAGTTCAGGCTCACATTTAGCCCAGTACTCACCAGTACAGAAGTGATCCACTCTCTCCAAGATCCTCTGCAATGCCTTTCGTTGATTGCTAAAGGTCTAGACTAAGAGAGGCCAGGGGGATCATGTAAGTCTAATATGCCAGATAAATGATAGTGATTTGTTCCAAAAAATAGCAGAGACTATGTAGAAGGCAGACAAGTGATCAGCTTCATGATGTGTTTCTAAGAGACAGCAGATGCTGGAGGATAGCTATCCACAGCCCAGGTTTGATTCCATTGTATCAGATTCACAGTACTTGCCAGTGAGCTTCAGCAGGGCATGTATCTGTGTTCCATGTGTGAGGATCTCATTGATTTCAGCAGGAGTAACGCGCAAAGAATGAAGACAATATAGTCTGAAGTGGTGCTGAAACACTGCAGCTGTGATGTGTGACAATAACCATTTTATAAGAGACATAAAAATCTCAGAAATATTCACCTAATGCTACATTGCAGCCCAAGTCATCAGCATCTTATCATGAGTACATTTTGTCAGCTATGTTATGGAAAAGATTACAGATTGGACAAGCTAAAAAGACAGACAACTCAGATAAAGCCTCAGACTGACACTCTCTGGACAGGTAGAGCAAGGTCACTGAAATAAAAAAAACACAATCTTTAGGTTGTTCTCAGTACAAGCTACCATTGATGACAATTACAGAGACCTTTGATCAAAGGCTGTTCTACCTGTTTCCTTAGGGAAAATAAAAACAAACAAAAAAGATACATAACTTACTTGCAAGTGAAGGAAAGGCCCTTGTTCCTGCTGCATCTCTTTGCACATTGCTCTGTGGTATTTAACAGCTTCGTTTTTACTTCCAGTGTTTTGTTTACTTTGATGAGCATCAACTCTCCTGTTTTTTTGAAGTCATGAAGAGGATTTCTCTTTTTGCCTTTGCCCTCTACAAAAAAAAGTGAAGAATAAGAAGAAAAAAAACCACAACAAAATAAAACATTCTTAAGAAGAATGCTGAGATTAAGGATGGCATTAGAAACAGATAACATTTTCTAGGAATTATAACATCTTCAGAACCTAAAGCATAGAGAATCTCACAAAAATAGGGTATAAGCATATTCCACAGAAGAATTGATTATTTTAGACAATGAATTCCATTTTTATAACCAAAATAACAGGAAATATAGCAAAGCCAGTTTCAAATAAGACTTGCATAATGCTGTAAAATGGTAAAAGTTCTCATCCTTTGTTACTTTTTTTCAGAACCTGCAAAATATGCCTAATAATTATCCAAGATCTTGTAAATATTTCCATAAAAAGCTCAAGTGAAAAAGAACATCACTTGCTGAATGCAAAAAGCAGTTGCAAAAACAGTACACTTATCACAAATTGTGAAAAAAATGGATTCTGGAAGTGACACAAAATAATCATCTCACTGCTCCAGTGAAGTCTCAGTGTGAGTGTTGTGTCCAGTCTAAGTGTGACTGAACTAGAGTTTTCAGCTCACAGAAAAGATTATAAGGTCAAACAGAGGCCATAGCATGGAAACAGTCTGCAGTGTTCCAAAGATTCCTGCAAAAATGAAGACAATGATCTTGTTTCCATGTCTCTATTGAAAAATCCAGAGGAAGAGGTATCAAATGGAGGGAGTAAGATTGGCTAAAGATGTTTGGCTAAAGTGCAAGTGGAAAGGTCTTTGATATCTGCAAGAAAATCCCAGAATTTTCCCAATATTTATTTATATTTTTGCTTTACATTCCATGAAAACCAGTCTACCATTTTTGCTTTGCATTCCATGAAAACCAGCCTATTCCATTGTCTCTTAAGACAGATGAGTACACCTGGAGACTAACTGTCCCTATTCTGTCAGATGAGCAACAGAGGGAGAATAAATTGCCCTGTGGATCTATTTCTCCTATTTCACTCAGTGATCCCAGATGATCTTTTTGGATTAGATGGCTTATCCATGAAAGGTTAGGTGAATAAATTCCTCCTTAGTTTACAGATAATAGTATTTTCCGTAACTTCTTTCCATCTAACTGTATTCACAGCTGTCCTTTCATTTTTCTCTACAGACTCTGCAACAATAATAGAAGACAAATGCTCAGGTTCAATTTATTAAATTTCGTCAGAGGTTTTCCAATAGATAAAACTTCAGCCTAGTGCTCTGAATAGATCCTCAGGTACATGCAGAGTGCACTTAGGCCAGTAAAGTTTTGCTTGGTGCACTCTGCAGAAGCCCAGAATAAATGTAAATTGCAATAGCTGAGGCTCTGGAGGAGTTACTGCCAGCTCCGTGTGCTGGAAACCCAAAGAGAGCTTAGGAGTATTCCCTTTGCAGAGCTTCCATCCTGATGACTGAGTTCACATTTGCACTGGATTCAGCTAAATCACACCTCTCAGTGATGAGTTATCCCTAAAACATCTAGAAATATCACAAAGACATCTACATTAGACCTCATCAATCTCCAGCTTTTAAAAAAATAAGAAAAACAAAGGAGCAGAATATCTCTGCTACAACATCCTTATAAAATAATCTTCACCCCATCCTCCTTTCTCTCTTTTGGAACTGATGAAAGTAAACTATGCTGCTCCCCAGCATCTAACAACTCACAATTTTAATCCCAATCACAAAAAAAAATTAAGAAAAAAAGAATCTATTTACCTTTAAATATAATTTATCATTTTATTATATGAATAAGATTTTGATCAAATACTTCAATGCTAATAATTTTGGTGTTGTGTTAGGGACCCCTATCAGCTCTCTTAAGCATTTTCAGCCTTCTATATGTGCAGTGCACATGCACACCCAAAATGAACCACTGCTTAGAGAAATATTATGGTAATGTTCTCATCTTAAGGATCCTGAACCTGTTACTGGAAATGATTGTGTCTACATTGAAGCTGCTTCATTTTTATTTTTTTTTTTTTTTATATACCTTTGATAGAAACAAAGTGCTTCAAAAAAGATTGTATTTACCGCTTAAGTCAACCACAGAAAAACAAATCTTCCATAAAGCTTTTGGGGTGTATTTCTCAATCTATTATCTTACAAGACATACTTGTTAGTTTTATGTTGTCTCAGCCAAGACTTTTATGTCAAATGATGGTAAGAATCTGTAGAGAAATATCAGTGTTTTCTTTCAATTCTTGATACTAACATTTCCCTTCTACTGATAAGTGTCATTATCTTAATTCCCAAGATAACAGCTTCTTAAACTCACCAACCAGCATGCAAGAATATGATTTAAACAATCAAGAAATTCTGTTCTGCCCGAAAAATATGGTACAGAGTTCTGCTTTTTCTTTTTGTCCTTCTTTTCCTAGCAGTTGTCCAAAGAGGATTATGGGTTTGATCTTGCATTTAGCAATTCATAACAGCCTGATTTAGTTTAGCTTTCAAACAACAACATTCTATGTCTTGCCTATAATCCAAGAGGCAAAGGGCCAAGTGCATCTGTGGTGTGACTGTTAGAAACATCAGAATAATGCAAAGCACTACTTTAACAATTCTCCCAACAAAACATATAAAACCAATATTCTTTTTGTGTCAAATTAGGTGCCTTTATTAATAAAAAGGTAACTCAAACACTGTCTTAGGCATGCTCCGCATTTAAGGTTAGTATGCAGAATGCATACAATAAAACTAATTTGTGATTGCCATTCATTTCAATTTTTTAAACTTTGATTAATCATGATTTCTGCTTATTTTGTGGGCCATGTCCTCTGATGTTTCCTGTAGTTGCATATCACATTACCAAGGAAGTCTGACATTCCACTTAAATTTGAAAATATTAGCAGCTGATTCAAACACAAAGGAATC
The DNA here is from genome assembly GCA_034509185.1 of Euphonia xanthogaster. Lineage (NCBI taxonomy): Eukaryota > Metazoa > Chordata > Aves > Passeriformes > Fringillidae > Euphonia > Euphonia xanthogaster. Next base: position 9,638,668 of record JAYDZK010000056.1, on the reverse strand, counting down.
CAGTCAAATATGAACCAACATTTTTTTCTTCAACAGAAACAACCACTAACTAAAAATACTTCTTCAGTCAACTTTAAAAAAAATCTTTAAAAGATGAGGAGGGTGCCTTTTTCTGTTTCTTAACATGAAGTTGAACTGAAAAGAGAAGAGCTCAGTCAATGGCCAAGGAAATGGGAACTGACACATCTGCTCTAGTAGGATGCAGCATTGGACAAGTGCTCTGTAATCTCAAAAGGGATTTCCAGAGTCTCCCTGCTGGTGTTCCCATTTTCATAAAAGACTTTAAAGATTTACTTAAGAAAAGAGGTACCTCAAGGGAAAGACATTTACCTTGGAGCTACAAGAACTCACCTTTCAGTTCCCTTACTAGATTTTCAAATGAGGTTTCTGTACAGTCTTCTCAGACAAGAATCATTGACTGAGACTGCTATAGGGCACCTGGGGGAAAGATTTCCAACAGTACCTTTTCTTGGAGCAGTTCCAGTCCATGTCAAATAATCTCAATAATCAGAGATAAAGAAAACTGACATTCTACAGCGTTTTTGTAAGAAAACTCACCAGCAAGTTCCAGTACCTGTGTTCTAGAACCTGCTTAACTTTAATTTTAATTATCTTAATACAAAACAGAACCATTAACACAGAGAACTGTGAGCAATGGAGGCCACAGCATGCAATAACCTAGAAAGACAGCTTCTTGACTAACAAGAGAAACTGGTTTGAATCAGCAAAGGTATTTTTATTTTGATCTCTCTTTCTCTCCAGGTATTCTGTAATCACTGGGCTGATAGAAAAATGACAGCAGTATAGCTTCTTTTTCACTTCTGGCCTGCTGTCCCACACCAAAAAAGGGCTTTGGGCTCCCAAACCACCACATCACTCAGTTCTGTAACTACCTGATTATGTTCTGTATCTCAAATTACAACTTACACCTTCCGGAACAAACTTGGTCTGATACTGAGCTATATGAGAGTATAGAAATTCAGGTTTTTTAGAGTTCAAACACCTAAGCAATTCACATTTTACACCCTCAGGTCTTAGTCTAATCACAAAAAGTATTTGGTTTTGCATTATCTATTTAGTAGTAAAAAGCCTACTACAGCAAATACAAGACCATTTTTGTGGTAATCAAAATAGCATACAGGGTGCCATAGGGCCAAAGATCACCTTTGTTCATTACAATGAGATCAAAACATTACTTGTGTTATCTACAGCAAAACTTTACAAGGAGATTACTTGAATTTATCTGCTTCATTAGTAATCCCTTTCTCCTTCCTCCATCACTCCAGCTTTTTCTAATAAAGATGTACATTTTAGACTGCAAAGTCTTACAGAGCTCAACTGGAGCATACTGGCTGCTTCCCCTGGAAAAATCTCTACTTCTATAGACTTTTTACAGACTCTAGAAATCTTTTATTAAATACCAGTTATGATGCACTCAGCATGTCAGCTTCCAGGGTTTCCAAATTTCCCTCTAGTCTATGCAAAAGTTGGTATTTTTTTGAAGAAACACATCTTGAAGTCTCCTGATAATGTAAGAAAACTTATTCCTTTTGTTTCTATTTAATTTTGCATCCCACTTTGTTATACAGAACAAAGCCATCCAAACTTAACAACAGGTTTTCCAAATGGGAAGATAAATACATGTAAATTAAATGCTTATGTTTTAATTGAGATTCTTAAAGAAAACTTGGCTCTTTGTGATTGAGTTTTATTTCCCTTTTCTGTTTGTTTAGACTTACAGAACTTGAGTATTTTAATATTTATTTGCTTTGTTGAGCTAAACTTTCAACTGTGTGGGGACCTTTTATAACTTCCCGTTTTTAAAGAATATAAACACTCATCTAAAAGCATCACTGTTCTTTGTTTGTCAGATGTCAGAAATAAACTAAATCTATGGGAAAATAAATGAAGATAATTAAGACACCTGAATTCCTTAGACTAGCAGATGTCAAAGAACTGCAGCAATCAACTGTAGTCCTTCCAAATGGAGAATGAAGTACAAAATAGCATGACATGAGGAGAAATATTTAAAATAGGGAAATTGTCCACATGCTGTGCAGGAAGCACAGAGAAGCTGATGATTCAAAATATATTCTAGTGAAGAAAAATGTTCATATAAAGTGACACAATTATTTCAGAAATAAAAAACAGACATAGGCACGGTTGTTAGTATCAACTGGTATATTAGATCTCTGTTTAATATTTTGCATCACATTTGTAATGAAATTAAGCCACTTGAGCAGTTAACAGATGGACTAATTAGAGATTGACTTATTTGTGTTATAATTGATAACCAGGTCAGAATGCTAAAATGAGATTAGTTATGAATTTAATTTTGCAAACAATCATCACTGCAAGATAAAGAAAACTAGATTTTCCCAATGAGCTAGAAAAAAAAAAAAAGAGAGAGGATTATCATGTGATTTAAAACTTGGGCACGGAGGGAGGGAAATCAGAAATCTACCATCATATGAAAGACTTTTAATAAAAAAAAACAAAAACTAACTTTAAACACACCTGAAATAAATGTAGGAATACAGTAGACATATCAAACATTCAATACAGTAGACATATCAAACATTTTATCAGGGGACACCATACTTGATAAAAAATGCATGGTAACTTATATTCATAATTTCTGAATGGGAAACAAATAGGTTCAAAGCAAAAATCTGCAAAACAATGTATTATCACAGATATATCAAAGCAGAATGATTATCTCAGTATAAACATTGACAATTTAATAAGAAAATTAACAACAAAGTATGTTTATGTGCCTAAAACAGAATTTGGCAGAACTTGTGTAACAAGAAAAAATCAGTGAGTGGGGTTTGACAAAAAGCAACAGTCCTCATTATATATGGGTTGAAACCAGTATGCAAATACTGTGAGGTGTTTAACTTGTCTATAAAATATGATAGAAAGGATAGTTTTAATTATATTCAATAAAGTATTTCCAAGACAATGCTTCTTAAAGGATATAAAACATCAAGGCTAAACTGTATGTGTTCCTCAGTATGATAGCATAAATATACTGGTTTCATCAAGAATAAAAGAAAAAACAAACAAACAAACCCAATCTTCACCAGATGGTGAAAGTAGATGTTATCAAATGCTTTTGGATACAACATGCCTATGTTAACAGTGTGGTCACAGAAATAAAAGAAAATATGTTAAAGATGAATGTTGATCCTAACATCATTAATAGGGTCATCGCAGTATTGTAATCTTTGTGAACCATTCGAAAGCACTTTTTCAATAAATACACTCAGGGCAATTTTGTCTCAAATCAAGTCATAACAGAGTCACTCTGACAAAAAGAATTAGTGGTCAACGCTTTTAACTTACTTTCATTTACTTTGACTTCTTCTGCCTGTTTCAGTATCAGAAATATCCAGATTCCTGGCTAGAATGCAAAAAGTGAACACCTTTTCCAAATGACTTCTTGTTTGGGGGGAAAAGAAAAAAAAAAAAAAGGAAGAAAGGCAGACCAATATAATGAGAAACTGGAACAATCTGAGTTGTGCCCAAGAAAACAACTTTGTAGATTGGATAGGCTTAAAATGCCAGATTAAGTTTAAAGCGGTTATTTATGTAAGACAATAATTTGGCGTAAAAGAAGTTTACCAACCATACCCAGAAAATCTGCAGTCAGCTGTATAGATGGAAAGTCACAAAAATAAAAGCAGCTGTCCAAGGAGGCATCTCTAGCTTGTGAAAACTAAACAGTTTCTCAGAAGTACCTGGAGGATGATGTGCATATTTTAAGTTCTGACATTTATTTTCTTGGCACAAGAGCCTTATGGGGAAAAAAACCACACAATTTTTAGAAAGCAGTTTGAAATATATATAACTATCCATACAATATCTATATATAATAGATAATGATTTCCGTATTTCTACATTGGCTCTCAGTCTAGTTGTTGAGCAGATTCAGGAAATGCAAAAAGATATTTCTTTTTGGCTTTATGTTACCACTGACACTACACACCCACACGCCCTTATTAGCACCTGCAATGACTGCCATGTAACTTGGGAACCCAACTTCATGTTTGTGGTAAGTCCTGCCTTTGGATACCACTCCTATGGTCAGCATGAAAACTCAAGGAGCTAAGGATAATGCTAACAACTGATAGTATGTTCTAAAATTGGATGGTAGCTGCAAATGGACAGATCTTTTCCTTCCAAGAAAAGCTTATCTGCTCAGCAGGATGCTGGGACCCACTGGCAGAAACAAATGCGCAGCAGTTTGTACTCTGACTTACTGTATCTAACCTCTGGCTAAATGACTGAGAGGATTTTCCCTTGTAAGATTGTCGTCTTACACATTGTGCACAAGTATTAAATCCCCACCATTTTCCACTGCATTCCAAAATCTTTACAAGCACTTGGTGTCTCCTTTGAGGCACCCAGCATGTTGTGCCCTTCCTTTGTGATGGTGTCCCTGCCAACCGGAATTCCGGGCATGCAGCAAGGGGTAAGGAGAAAAGCACAAGTAGACAGGGCAGGGATTGGGCAAAACAAAGAATGACAGATGGCTGAGGGCAGCAAAATAGCCCCTGTGAGGAGTGATGAGAGCCTTGCTTCATGTTGTACACATAAAAACAGCGCTGCTGGCCAAGACAGCGAGTCATAGGAAAAGCTGGAGCTGAGGGGGGACAGAGAGAGCAGCCAGTCCCCAGCTGGGCCAGCAGCACAGGGGACTGCCAGGCACGGCTGGGCTCATCAGACAGCACATGGGTGGAGGCCCACAAGCCACTGAAAACTACAGCTGGATTTTGCCAACACGTTTTACTAATCTGGAGCACGTTCCCAGCTCTGCTTCACCACAGTGCTGCTTTGCATGTAGGTACTAAGTGCACTCGAGAACAGCTCTAAACCTCAGAGCACTGCCACAAAAACTGACAGGAGAAGATGGGGTAACAGTGAGGATGTCCTCACCCCTTCTTCCCAGGTTTTTATGTGCCATACTTTCCCCACAGCAAGTTTCAAATGTTGCTTGCATTATGGCAGTTGTCCTATTATCCTTGCTTCCCAAGTAAGCATGGAGAACAATCCTTTCTCACCTCCATGATCAATCCATTCTCACCTCTGTGTTGCCTCTCAGTCTGCCATTCCACCCCATTCTAATGCTGATGGGGAGAAAGCGAAATCCAACACTCACCCTGTACAAGTAACTGCAAAACATTCAGGGCAATGTCTTTTTTCTCCACATCATGCTTTTACTCAAAAAAGAGGCCCAGTTATCCTGGTTTTAAACCTCCTTGGAAAAGTCTGAAATGCTTAAGTGGCAAACTAATGTTCAGCATAAAGATCCAAAAGGGAGATATTCAGCTCTCTGAGGGAGACTGAACATTTCCCTTCCAACCCCGGCCTCAGTTGAAGTATTACAATAATGACAGATGAGCTCCTCCAATAAGAGGCTTTCCTTTCCTTGACTTCAGTGGTCAATTTTCCAGAGTTTTATGCAACATTTTAATCTCACGTCTTTCAACTCTATATTCTCCTGCTATGTTGCTTATGAAAATGGCATTAATAGAAACAGAAAATCTGTTAAGCAGGGTAAGTGCTGTATTATGTGAGAGCAAAACAAGCAGCCCCTGGCACTGAGTACCAAAAGGATTCCATTAAACAGAAGGAATACACGCTTCCAACTGGCACAATATCATTTCACTTTGTTGACAGTATATAGTATAATGATTATCTACAGCTGGGATGGGAAAGTATAAATCACATTAATTTTTAAAAATATACTTAGCTATGCAAACCACAGGAATACACAACAATCAAAAACTGATTATGGCTATGGGATTTGATTTTTTTTTTCTTTAAGTGATAATATATATAGGAACTAAGAGCAACTCCCACATCTTCATTAGCAACTTCTTCAGATCATCTAAACTACAGAATGTGCTTTAAATAAATTTGAATAAACACACTTGGCTGACAGTCTTCTCACAGAAAAATGTATCTTTAATTTAAATAAATCTTCAACATTCACTCTTTTGCAACATGCCAATCTACTTGTTGCTTGGATTAAAGAGTCATTTTTAGTTTCACTAGATGGACATCATTAAAGAGATTCTTCCCAAGAATAGTGAATAATAAGAATATTTGATCAAGAAAGAAAACTCCTTGATAAAGTTATTAGCTACAGATGAATGTCTTAGTGTGACAGAGACTTACAGGATATTGATAATGACAAGGCAAGCAGTCTATAGGAACCATGCACATTTATCTTTCATCAATCACAATCTTATCTTTTATATATTAGAAAGGAACTCAGAAAGTGATAACGTAGACAGCTTGCTGACATTTAAATTTCTTGTGTTTTCCTCACCCTCCTTTTTCTTTACCCCTTAATATAACCCAACTCTATTAGTCAGGAACTTCTGTTACACAGGACATTGTCTTTGCACAGAACTTAGGGCATGGGATTACAAACCCAGAATATTTGTTCACAGAAGAAACTAAATTCACCATTATGTACATTTGAAATCAGATTTGACAGAACAGCACTACAAGTATGGATGTGCTTTGGCAAAATACTTCTCATGTTTTAATTCTGTTTTCATAATTTAGCTTGTTTTTCATATCTGAAAATAATCCTATGTAGGCAAATCCTAATATTTCTTTAAAAAATTCCAGTAAAAATGATGCAACATCCCAAACAAAGACAGCATATATGTTTATAAAGCAATCATTTGCAGAAATGGTCCAGAAATTTGTATTTTCATAAAGTAGCATAACTTTCTCTTGCCTACAGTGTAAATATACAGACACTTCTTTTGAAGATCACATATTTTCAAAAAAAAGGTAAGCAAAATGGCAGCATGTGCTAAGAGTCATCTTTCTTGCCAATAAGGCAAACAACAGGATTAATTAATATTAAGGAAGATGGGGAGGAAAATTAAGAAAGGCAGGTTGTCAAAAAACTGCCACCATGAGAACTGGTCAGAAAACAAGTCCTACTCCAAAAAACTCTGAACTTTTGGAAATGTAATTTTTCTCCTCATCCGGGTGAACCATTCACCCCCAAACTGGAAAGCCCATTGGTTAAGGCACAACACTATTCATCAGCCCAGTACTGATGCATGCAGCACAGAAGGTGTCTCTCAGTCTCCCTCTCAAAGTATTAAGTAGATCCAACATTCATTGAAGTTGGTAAACTACAGACCAGCACTAAGAGCCTACAGTCAGGGACAACAAGGACTTTCACTCAAGAAAAGCACCCTGACTTACCAGAAGGACATAGCATGACCTAGCTTAAAGAGCTTGGCTATAGACTAGTTGAGTATCTTTGGCCCATGGAATAAAGTGTGTGTGTGTGTGTGTGTGTGTGTGTGTGTGTGTGTGTGTGTGTGTGTGTGTGTGTGTGTGTGTGTGTGTGTG
>JAYDZK010000056.1:9527817-9620524 GCA_034509185.1 Euphonia xanthogaster | reverse complement strand
TTTCTTTCTTTCTTTCTTTCTTTCTTTCTTTCTTTCTTTCTTTCTTTCTTTCTTTCTTTCTCTTTCTTTCTTTCTTTATTTTTCTTTTTTTCTTTCTTTCTTTCCTTCTTTCCTTCTTTCCTTCTTTTTTCTCTATCTCTTTTTCTCTTTCTCTCTTTCTTTTTTCATTCTTCTTTTCTCTTTCACTTCTTCATCTTCCTCTCCTTCTCTTTCTTTCTCTCCTTTTTCCTTTTCTCTTTCTCCATTACAATCTCCCTTTAACTTTCTCCCTACCTTTCTGTTTTCCTTTCCTCCTCTCTTCTTCACTTTCTCTCTTTTAAAACTTTTATTAAAACCCCACAGCCTTCCTGTGTATTGTCAATTTAAAAATACAGGTATGTGGACTAACATTTATGAATTTAATTTTGCCCTCTGAAACAAACACTATAAGAGAATTTTACAAGAAGATAAATTAACAAAGAATCATGACTCTCAGGGCAAAATTTAGTGGCTAAATCCCAGAGATTTAGGTGGCATTCTGAGGCATGCTGTCTGCCATCCTGTCCATGGTCATCTTTCCTGAATTTGCTGATGCCAGAGCTGCTGAAATGCAGTTAAAGTTGAACCAAAGATACTTCTCTGTGGTAGAATTTCAAGTAAACTTTTTTAAGATGTAGAAGGCTACACGAGCTTGAAATGTTCTCTCACCTCAGTGCATCCACCTAATACAGATAGAATATCAGCACTGTAAACAGCAGCCTGTTCAAAGATGGAGCTTAACAGCAGGGATCAGCTTTTCTACTGCTCACAAAGATCACATCTGAATAACATTAACTAGCTGTTGTTCTGGGTGACCCATTTTTAAACAGGTAACAAAATATGGTCATAAATTCAGTTGTCCTTGGTTATCTCCCAGTCATATTTATGGGACTAAGAATGTTTTTAGACACTTTCTCAAAAGAACTTTCTTGGGTCTAGGTATATGGGACTATTTTTATAAAAATAGAGGAGGTACTTATAAGGGTGTTGACTCCAAAATAACTTACAAACTATTGATAAAAAACTTATAGAGTTTAATCCTGAGTCAATACACTCACAAAAAAAAAACAAAAAAAAAAGGATAAAATATAAATATCTGCCTTGTAAAATCAAGTCTGAATGAATAGCTAGGTTTTGTGATTGAATTCAAAGAAGAGAATGCCAAAATGGAAAAATGCACATTACAACTGATAATCATAGGTTGTCTGGCCAGCAGAAATTTCAGTGAAGTAGCAGTCATGGTGAAACAAGTGTTCAGTCAAATATGACATGGCTGCAACAGGAAGGAAAACAATTTTTCAGTGGTGCATCACACTGTTTAAGCCAAGACTGATCATATACTTGAGTAACAAGACAATGACACAGCCTTCTAAGTAGGCAAAAATCTCTGCAGTCAAGCAGAACTGCTGCAACTGCAGCAAAGGGACAAAGTTTTTTGCTTATTCATTTTATTAAATAGGTAATAGAGTGAAAATATTCTGTTTTAAATAAGAGTCACTGTGTCATATCCAAATGGATTAAGTCAGTGAGAAAAAAGTATAATTACAATAGTCTGTAAAAAAGTGTTCCACTTAGCATGTCTAAATAATAAATGCAGATGTACCATCTGTGTTTGGAATGGAAGGTTGCCTACCCACAAATCCATTTTAACAGACATTTTTATATATACACCAGGGAACCAGAAGTGAAAATAAGAAACATAAGAAAACTTTCAGATATATTCGAGACTCCAGGAAGCCTAAAAAAATACTACTAGAAAAGAGGCAAATCATTATACCTATGATTGTCTCTTACATAGATGGGGAAATATGAATTTCTGCCTGTCACACTGTATTTTACCATGTTGTATCCCCCATTTCCTACATATTTCTGCCTTTTAGTCCTCCAGCCTTACCAAAGGAGACCCGTTTTCCTGGGTGCACATCCTGTTTGTCCCTGAGCTGCCTTCAGGTATGTGTCACATCCCACAGCAGCAGCTGCGCTGGGGGAGCAGCACACACACCATTTTGCCATGTACCATGGCATGCACAGATTGACAAACAGCAGTAAAATACATAATGACTCCCTACAAAAATATACTTTTTCCATTGGAAATGCCTCTCACTTGCACTTGGTTTTTAATTGTGGATTGTATTTGTTTCATCTAGTGCTAGATGTCCAGGTTTTGGGCATTTAAATCTGAGGTAATCTCTTAGGTTTCATTGTAGCGTTGCTAGAAGTGAAAAAGCTTTTGGTGTCACAATCAATCAGCCTTCATAGAATAAATTTCAGATTGCCCTCAAAGTATTCTGGAAGTATTTGCTTCCTCTTAGTCAAAGGCCCACCTTTCTGAGTGTCTTCAACTTTAATCTTTTTAGCTGAAATTTGCCCATTGATTTAGATTGCAAGAAGATAAATAAGTTCAGAAGAAAAATTTCTAAGAATTTAGGAAATATATCCCATGAAATAAAAAGTAACTAGAAGACATAAATTTTGTTGCTTTAATGCACAAGAAGTAGATTAGAAAACCATTCTAAAACCAGTGGAAACACATGAAAACTCCAAGTTCATATGTTTGTGATGCAATACAGAATCATTAGGAATTTGTAAGAAATTAAGTAGAATTATTAAAAATAAATAGAAATTTGTAAAAAAAAATCTCCAAAATTAAAAAGAATAAAAATAATTCTTATGATGTTAAAAAAGCCATTTCTTGTGTAGCTAAGGTTCTGATTAAATAAGTCATGAATCAAAAACTCAAAAGGTCAATGAACCACTGTTCTGTTCATGAGGACAGCATCCCAAAATTATACAAAAATCCACAAATACTATGTATGTATTAATTTTTATGTATGTATTATCTCTGATGTTCTGTGATTTGTGTTGTTAGTGTAGGACTCCATATGGGAACATGTGAACGTAATATGTAAATCTGGATATGCATTATGTCCACGAATAAATTTCTTAATCTCATTCATTTTAGTTACTGGTTCCAACAATTCTAACCCATAACAACCAGAAGGTGTTGTGAGTCTCTCTTCATTCATTAAAAGCATGAAATCTGCTGTGACAGATTTGCATGAGCAGTGCTAGAAGTCTATAACTAAAATTATGTGCTCATAGGATTATAACCCATACTAGAGGTTTTATTATTTCTATTTGCATAATCCCTTTTCATAGAGTTAAACTATAATTTGTTAAACTGGAAAATTCCATGTCAACATTTTAAAGTATTGAAACTGATAACGGTTCCTGCACTTTTATGACTTACACTTATCATCTTCATATTCTTTGATTAAATTTTCATATCTGTTAATAGTAATCCAATATTTAGAATATATTAAAAATACAGTGTTTCTTACTTCCTTAGAGACAGAATTTCACTCAGACAATTTGTCTTATTTCACTAAGATTGAAACATATTTCTCACCTGCTTTTCCACTATCTTTTTTCTCCCTCATATTACTTTGTAAGTTTTGTTTTTAGGACTTTATGTTTTGCTGGGTTTTAAGTCTCATACAGGGGAAGAACTTTCTAGGAAAAGAAAAAAAAAAGAAAACTGGGATACAAAATAAACACTTCTCAGCTGAACCACCCTCAGCAGACCAGCAAACTCCTCCCATAAACATTGTGATATATGACTGTACATGAAAATCAGATGGGCATGAGGAAATGATTCCATTTGCCAAATGCAGTTTTGATCCATATGGCAAACAGCTGCTGCTCAGATGAGCAAACTTCTGAGAAGCTAATTTGTTAAATCCAAGCAGAGGATCTTGCAGTCAAAGGTAAATACATCTTAGCACCTTGCAGCTTTTATTTGCTCCCATCACCACTGATAATGCATAGTCTCCTGTGACATGCTCTTTCTATTTTGAGAGTAACCTGGAAGGCAGGCAACTATTACTCAGTACACAGGATCTGAGTGCGTGCCGTGGCTGAAACATGCAGTAAATAGGAAAACAGTTCCTTGAAGTCAGCAAATTACCACAGATGTTTTCGGGAATTGTGAGGTTCCTGATCTTAGACAGAAGACCACTCGCTAAAGATATGTTTTGAGTTTGTGGTATTACCACTGCCACTCAGCCCTTATGTGTTTCTGCCTCAGTTTATCTGAGGGAAAACCTGCAATTGATTTTATTATAAACAGTTGCAAGGGCTGTTAAAAATCCCACTTTCAGCAACTGAGAGTACCTATGTGAGCTGAGGCCCATGCTGTTTCACTGCCTGCTTTGTTGCTTTTGTAGCAAACCTAAATTGCTTTCTGAGTCTATAGCAATGTTTGCAAACCTCTTAAGCTGTGCTTCCTTTCCTGGTAACAGCCATGTCATATTTCTTATTATCCACAGCTCTGCCTCATGGAGGGCCTGGACATGGCCAGGATCGTATTAATTTAATAAGGGGAGTGCTGAGGCAGGAGGCTTTGAGCTCTGCACTGAGACACCTTCCAGACATCTGAAACCATGAATTCAAGCCAAGGAATTTCATGTCTTGTCTCAGGACTTAAGTCTTGAATGTCCTCAACATCATAGATTTATGCTATATCTTCCTTATGTAACTTATATTACCATACATAGATAGCTTCTGCAGAGATTGGATTTACATAGCAACAGGTGTCAGGAATATGATTTGAAAACAGCAACTACCCTGATTAGTATGTGTTTCTCTCACTTTTTTCTTGTGACAATATTCAATGTGCAATTTTTCTCATACATTTAAGATCACTTAGAGAGTTAGTATCTTTCATTATAAAATTCAATAATGGCATATGCTATTTTTTTCCACAGATGTGATGCAGATATCTGAATTTTAAGAAGTCATAGACTGGATAAAAAAAAAAAAATAAGATATTTCCTGCCAAATTGTCTTTGGAATACATCCATAAAAACTAAAGGAGGGAGAAAATAGGAAGACTAAAGCCAAAAGGTTAGCTGTGAGGTTTTCCAGTTCTAGTTTGAGCAAGGCAATATCTGAGAAAATGGCTGTGGATACTTATATAGGTAGGTCAGTAATCATTGCTGTTCATTTTCCGTTTGGTACTTTTTAATAAAAAAAGATAAAGCAAGAGAATAAAACTAATTATGATTCATTTTCATGTACATATTTTTCAAGAATATTTAAAAGTCAAGTTAGATGCCTATTTAGTTTTGCTTACAATTCTACTTCACAAATTGTTTGAATACATTCCTTTATCTTTCATTTTCCAACCAGATATAAATCTGAAGAATTTTAACCTTACAATGCAGTATCATTTTAAAGAGGCCTAAATTCAAAAGTGTTTGTAATTTTTGTCTGCTATGAAAGAATATTTTCTATGTCTTTTCCTATTATGACTTTCTTAGTTATATTTTTGTTTCTTTCAGCCTGTTTAGTTTTGCTTTGCAAATAATGAAACATTTGCTTCTTCAGTTCAATTAACATCCATTCCATGATAGGTACAAATCATATTCCCTTCTTTGCTTCCCTCCCTTGCAGAAAATAACATCCAGGAAATTGGATCAGATCAGAGCAATCGTTCAGCCTTGCTCCCTAATCTGAATTACCAGGAATTGAGATTTTTATTCACATTACATTTACACCTACAATTCAGTTTAGACAAAACCTGTAAGAGTGTTGTATTTATTGTAAAGTCTTTTCATCCTTCTAAATATTAGTGCTCCCTTAGAGTTTCTACGTTGGGGTCAATAACTTGAAATCTGTTTTTGTTTTGCCAGCTTCCTGTTGCTAATAGAGATGGGCTACCCGAGAACAGCAATAGCTATCTGTCCTTCACCAGAACAAAAGGATTGGGTTTTTTCACACAATGTTCATAAAGCCTAAATTTAAGTACCTGATCTTACTCTGCATTTAGAACTGTTGGACTATATGATATTTTTCTGAGATCCACATGTAAGTCTGGGCACGTTGTACTGTTGGATTTGTTATATTCCTAACTCTTCAGTGCTCTAAGCCATCACTCTTACATCGACAATGTTTGCATTTAACCTGCTTCATGTTAAGAGTTCTCCTGAGATTACCTCAGGGCAAGTTCCAGACACACAGCAGCCTCACATCTGCCAGATACTCAAATATCTGGGCTAGAAGGAGCATATCACTGGAGCTGTGATATGCTCCAGTGGGTCATCAATGCAAACAATTAAGGAATGAGGACTTTTGGTAGCTAAAAAGTATAAAGTGACACCCAGCCTAGCTACACACAACATGTTCTAACTATTGAAAAGCTCTTTGCAAACACGCCTACTTTGTATTCTGTAACCATTGATTAGAAATACTGAACAACATTAGTTCCGAAGAGTTACAGTGTCTCTAGCTTGACAGTTACCTTCACCACAATCTATTGTTATCTTACTTTCACAAATCCATAATTTTATTGCACTAAAATAAAAAGCTTCCTATCTGACATGATATTACAATGCTCTTTGGAAATGTGCACTTCCTGGAAAATCAAAAGTTTTCTGTTGGCATGCCATTATTAACTTTGATAAACTCATTGTGTATTATGTCATTTTCTGTTTATTATGAAATCTTCAATTACACTTTCTCCAGGTGTTCCACATTATAAGGGTTAAACAGTTGTTCCTCAGCCACCCAAGGTCTCATTTTTCTTCTTTAAAATACAAATTCTTTTGTTGTACAGCTTCTAGCTATAAAGTAAAATCTTCAATCTGACAGAATCCTTATTATTTCTTGCTACATTCTGAGTCTATTTTCTTGAGGGTCTGAAGTTATGCTTTCCAGCCCTCCCAAATTCAGCATATTATTTCACATGAACAGAGAAAGTGCCCAAAGAGCTGTTGATGGAGAGACAAGAATTTTCAGAGGTGAATTAGAGCATCTGAGCTTTTGTTTAGAAAGGATTTTTCCCCAATTGATTTAAAAGGACTGTGGGAAAAACAGGCTTCTGATTATTCTGCTTATGTCTTAACACTCAGGAACAAATATTTGGAAACAAATGTCCCTCCCTGCGCCTGGCACTCCCCCTGCCACGGTGCAGGATGGCATTCCAGCTCTTGGAGCTGTCAGTGCCTGCCCACAGAGGCCAGAGGACACATCTCCAGAACTGCTACAGCCCTGTGCGTGGCCCCAGCCAAGCTGGCATCCCAGCCTGCCCTCACCACACCCTGTCCACATGGCCCAGCCCAATTATCCTGCTTACCCCTGCATCTAATCCCCTCCTGCTGGCCAAAGTCCCATTGTGACCATGGCTTCTTCATGTCACCAAGGAGGTGCCTGAAGCCTGAGGCTGGAAGTACCTCAGGTTATCCCTGGCCCATCCATCTCCTTGTTCCAACAGTTGCTCAGTTGAATGTTGGGGTCTGGTGCCACATCAGGTTGTCTCTTATCTTGATCCCTCACTGAACAGGAGTCAGACTTCCACATTTTAGACATTTTTAGAAGAGCCTTCTGCTCACCTGTTTTATTTTCCTTTATAAATCCAAACCCAGCTTAGCTTTTCAAGATCTTCGCTTTGTTCTTGCACTTTTTGACCTTTAAAGTAAAACTTCCCTAAATGATTGCTCATTTTCCCATTCCAGATAAACTCCCTGTTTACTGCTAATATCCTTTTTATGAGATGGCTGTTTATCCACTTAGGCCTTTAAAAAGCTTTCTTAAAAGTTATTTTCTCTCTGTACGAGATGTGAATCCTAGATAATTTTTGTATGTTTGACTTAAATAAATTCCAGTTGTGTTCCTTGATAAACTTTTTGAGCTGTTTGGTCCAGCTAACTTCATTAATTAATTTTCTTAATTGTCAAAGTTTGTACTTTGGAAACAAAAACAGAAACAAATCCTTAGCTCCTGACCCATCCTGCTGAAGTCATTTAGAGGAGAATGAGCCCAGGATGGTAATACTTCCCCCTGTTTGCACAATGTATTTGCAAAGTGATTTATACTATTCCAGTCAAAATGCAAGCACTTCTGTTGATATTGAGTTTAATTGGGCACAGTAATGACTAAAGGCTTTTAAAGGTCACTGCATCCAGATGTTCAGCTATTAGTCACCATCACCCAACAAACTTTCTAAATAAAGATAAATAAAGATAAAATAATGAAACACTGCAACCTTCAACAAAATTAGTGTCTGGGAATGGTAGGATTATATACTTCTGCTTTCTGGTCAGCTCTGTTCAGTTCCCTCAGAACACAAAAACTTACCAAAAATATATTTTTTCCCTATAAGGAACAATCTTTGCTTTATTTAGACAAGTAGGCGTTACTTTCATGAGTAATGCAATTATAGTTTGAAACTTGCAGAGCTTACAATTTTGACAATTAACCCTTTAAATACTCAAAGTGTTCTGAACATTACAATGTGTGTAACTCCTTGACTTTTAGCAACTCCTTGCTGCTTTCACAGTCCAGTTTAGGTACTATTATTGAAAGTGAGGATTTTTAGCTTTCAAAAATTCATAATTCATCCTAATGGAATGAAGGTTGATATTCTTTACCTTTGGTTTATTAATAGATAATATATTAATATTTTAAAGAAATTTTTATAGAAGTTGACTAAATAATTTCTGGCAAGAAGGTTTTATAAACTGATGGCCTCTGATAAAATGTCATACTCTTACATCATATGTTCATATTTTAATCTAAAATACTTTTCCCAACTTTTTTCTACTCTCTCCCTAAAGATGCACATGGACCCTTTATATTTTCATAAATTCTCTATATTTCAGCTTCTTGTATTGGTCAGGTCTTGAATGAACACAAGGAAATTTTAATCACTTAGAAACAATTGCAGGATTTAGTCTTTGGAGAACTCAAAAAATTCCATTAAAGTTGTTTTAATTATAGGAGAGCTTAAAATTAAATTGTTTAACATGTCCGTTCTCAGCCTGCTCTTATAGACATAAGTTGGTGAAAATTATTCATTTAGACTGAAAGGAAACCTAGATAGAAGCTGAAGCTGCTGCTGAACAACCATTCATCATTGAATTCTGTACAAATTCTTTTCATATGCAATTAGAATTCACATAATCAAGTGTTATTGGAAGGCAACATTTCATAGATTTTTTTTGCTTATCACATCAGAAGTTACAGAAATGCTATGAAAAACCTGTAATTTAATCAGACATTTAACATGGAACATTCCTACTCTGAAGGAGGAAAGCAATGCTGTTGAATCTTCCTTTCAATCCATTTTTACCATGTTTCATCCAAAAGACTGTTCTCCTTATTTATCAGCACTCTGCTTCCCCAGTGAGATAAACAGCATTCTTTAAAAGATATATTGCCAGAATTTACAGTAGAATTCATTTGCTGAAGTGATAAATTTAGAGCTAAGACAGAATACAGTCTCATTTAATCTGAGGACATTGTCACAATTTATGTAATGGGCTGCTCTAAAGGTTAACAAGAAAACATCCTATCTCTTTTTTCAAATGTCAGCCAAATATTTTATAGATTTCTCTCCATCCTCTCTTGTAGCCCCTTTAGTTAAATTAGCACAGCTGTCTGAGAGATCAGATTTAAGGCCTTTCAGTGTTCCCTTGATGTGAGAACAGATGCCTCAGGAGTATTGCCAGGCAAAAGGTAAAGTGATCTAGTGAAGCACATTATTTTGTGAGCATATTTTCTAAGAACATTGTAAGAACAGGAGCAGAATTGATAGGTGGTTATGTAGGGATACACTCTCTATTAAGAGACTTTTAAAATCCTGGAAGCAAGTTTACAGTGTCCAAAAGCAGATCCAGGTAAAATACACCGGGTAAATGCTCTAATTTATTTTTAGAAATAACCAGTAGGATTTTGGTTGGTTAAAAACCCAGCAAAAAAAAATAACAGGATGACTAAAATGTAGCATACATATTGAATAGCAATGAGTATAATTTACAAAAGAAAAGTTTGTGACTTTGGGGAGCTCAAATGAAAATATGGCTTCTGGGCACACAGCAAGGAACCATTCTCTTGTTATTTTACCTTTGCTGATGTTGAAGGAAAAGTTTCTAAAATTACTTTTGTGCTCTAAAATGTAATCCAGTGTGTGCTTTGGGCATGATGATCAAAGGTTGTCTGTCTTCTGGTGCCTCCACAAATGAGACCCTCCAGCCATAGACATCTTCACCAATCCATTGAAAACAACCAACCACTGAAATAAGGAAGGACAAGTTTTCTTTCCTTAAGCTTATTTCCCATGAAAGCTAGCTGTACTCAAAATAGGCTGCGTGGCTCAAGGAACAAATCTGAATAGGAAATAAGGCCTCTCGACTGTCTGTCCACTCGTGCTAATGCACCAGGTGAAATTAAATAAAGGTAATATGAGCACTGCTGATATTCCACCACCTCTTGCAGGTGGAAAGGTAATCTGCCCTCAAATCTTTGACCTTTAAACAGATGAGGAGCAGCATAAGTTTCAAAGAAAGTATTATCCTCATTCTACCCTACAAAGAAGAGATGTAGTATTTCTCAAAACCTTTTTCCTTGCAAAGACCATCCATACGTGGACAAAAATCTTCTTGGTTCTGCCCTAGTCTTGAAAGGGAGTGGTCAGGGAGTCATTAGATAAAAACCTTTCTGTACCTAGTCTTCCTATGGGAAAAAAGTCAACATGGATGGGACATATACATATTCAAAACAATGAGATGTATTTTCTATGTTGTCATGGCTAATCCTTGTTTTGTGAACACATACCAGCACATGGAACGACTGGAATAGATAAATAAGCCATTCAGTCTTCAAGTTGATAGACCATAACATTTTATAAATGTCACAGATCCAGAGAAGAAGAATCTTTAAGATTTTACAGGGAGTTTTGTAGGAGCTAAGGTTTACTTGTCCATTTTCACCTGATCAGAGCAATTCAAGGACCAAGAGACTGTCAATATGTTAAAGAAAACCTACTCTTTGTGTTTCAGTTTTTATTTTGTAATACTGTCCCTGTTGAATCATCTGTAAAGATTTCATCTTGAAGGATGACAATCCGTAAAAAGTTTTTTATAAGTTATTGATATAAGCATAGAAATGTTTTATGTTTATTCAACATAAAAACTTTATGAATATGAGATTATCATACCTAAGTCAATTGGAAGAAGAATTGGAGCAGAAACACAGCGCATCTTAAAGGTACATACTGAAGCACCTACTACAGATAAAGCAGTTTAAAATGTTATTCTACAGTACTGCTGTTGGCATGACTCAAAATAAATGGAACCTACTTTACTAGGAATTGTCATCAGTTTCCCATTTGTGCTGTAAAATTAGCAACTCCAGCATTGTTGGGAATAGGGAGGAGAAGGCACACTGCAGTTTAAAGTTTTCTGAGATTTAAAAATGTTTTTTCAAACACTTGGTGTTTTACTACATTAGTTCAAGCATTGTGAAACATCCCATCCACCCTTGTAATTAAGCTACTGTTTATTTGTTTTTATGGATTTTAAATTAAAACCATGATTTTTCCTACCTAAAGGGAAGCCAGGGTTGAGCAAACATCAAGAAAATCATAAAAGAGAAACTTCTGTATGATGTTGCTTGTTTTTTCCTATAAAATATAAAGGGTGAAATCCAAGCCTATTGAAGTCATTGGGATATTTGTAATTGGCTTTGAAAGGCCAAGATTTCACCCTTAAGAAACAAGGCTAAATTTTCCAAAAGCAGTCTCTGATTTGGAGTGCTTGAATGTGCCTGCTTGATCCTTTGGCAGTGCTGAATTTTAATGGTCTAGAACTCAGACTTGCTGATGCTCAGCACTTCTAAAATAGGCTCTCACTTGTCTTAATTTGGGTGCTTAAATCATCACTACATCAGGAATTAAAAGCTGCCTGTGGAAATCTTTAGCTTACTTCTTTAAAATGAGGTTCAAAAAAACATACTGTGCATATCAAAAACTTTGTTATTGCTATTAAAATCAGCTGTGTGGATAAATTGAGAGCAGAAGTGAAAATTGGCAAAAGATATGATCATGCAAATAGCAGTTTTTCAGTGTTGCCCTGCTTTTTGTAACCCTGTTTCATTGGACATGTTGAAAAAGGGGGAAGAGTTATTGGGATATTTCCATCAAATTCTATTAAGAGATAAGAAGAGTCTGAAACTAAAGAAAACAGAAGTGACATATTTACAGCAATTGCAAAAGAGAGGTAGAGAGGATGGATTTTTAAAGGGCACATTTAAATTTGGCAGTTTCATATTTTTTAAACAGTTTTCTCATCACAACCTGGTTGGTTTTCTCCTTCCTGAGCGCATGTGCTTACCACATTGCCATCAATCATTAGCACCTAAAAGAAGAATCATATGCAATTGGAAATTAAAAATGCTTAGACACTATGTGTTGAATTTTTGAAGGTGTTCCACAAGTGATATATAATTATCTTTGCTCTGCTGTCTCCAGCAGGTGTTATGAGTTTTTCTTATGTTTCCTCCTTTGCTATAAACACAGGGCATGGCAGATGAGAAAAAGGGAGAATTTTTAAAGAAGTAAAGAAAGAGAAAGAAAGTTCACAATGTATCTGACTTCTTGCTGGGATAGATTTAAATGAAGAATTTTGGCATATCTTTATGTCACTGGGAGCAGAAAAGTTCCAGGGTTGTTCAAGTATGTTTTTCTTCTGCTGGAAGTATGCAGCTTTTGGGAAACCAAGAAATAGCCAATGCTGCTCTTTGTAATTTTGCACTGTGTGAAATATCTACCCATGAGGATGAAACATACTTGACTTAAAATCCAACTCCTTCCTTTTTCCTACATGAAAGAAGGCATAGGCCATATATTGGGATAGGTATATAATGACCAGGACAGTTATAGGGCACCAGATCCATGGGAAAACAAAGATTTATGTGGTTAGCATCACTTTTGATTCCTTCCCTCATACAACTAAGATGTAAGTGTAAGTCTAGAGAAAAGCTTAAACTCATATCTTCAGCACCTTAGCAGATGGAACTACTAACTTTCCTACCCAATCTTTACTACATTCCTATTCTACACCCCAAATGTAAAGAAAGGGTGTTTCTGGCAAATGAAATGAGATAAATTGCTGGCATTTCAGATATAGAATAGTTCTAGGAGAAAAAATATACATGTTGTGGATGGCCTAACTTGATGAGTGATTCTTCTCATGTATTTTTTTACTAGACCAGAAGTATTGTTCTGGAAAAGCCAACAACAATATGCCTAAGCTGATGTCTCTTTTCTTTTCTGAAACACACTGAAGAAAGTAGTTAGTTTCAAAATTATTTCAGTTAAGATGTTTACTGTTAATTTTAGATTATTAGAACATTCTCTTGGATATATAATTTCTTGTCTCTTAAAGTATGAGTGTTCTGAGTTCCGAAAGGCAAGATTTTATTGACTAGAATGAAAATGCATACACATATACTTTTTATGCCATGTTAAAAATGTCCACATCTTTTGTATTTTTTACAAGAAGGTCAGACCAAGAAATACTGGGGTTAAAATTTTCAACATAACATGGAATTAGTAGACACTGCACTGCAATGTACAGACTTGTTCCAGACAAAACCAGATAGATGCCTTGAAAATTTCCTGATGAGCACTGTTGGGACTGATGTTCTTTTGTGTTTGTTTGTTTGTTTGGGTTTTTTGTTTTAATTAACTTGTTTAGGGCTTTCTTATTTCTCCAGTTCCTTTCACACAGTCTTAAATATACTTGCAAAGAACAAAATTAATCTGGGAGATAATAAACCAGTGTCTTTTCAGCAGACTTTTAAGCAGACAAAGAAGCAAATCCTGCTATTAACTCTAAATTCATTCATCACTAAGATGTGTTTTTCAGGAATATAGAAGCTATAAGGACCCTGTGAAGACACTACTAAAACTTTTTGTTGTGCAATATACATTTTTACACAGTATAATGAATAAAAGCAGGTTTGAAATGTCCTTATCTTAAAATTCTTTTATATCTGTTGCATATTACTGGAATTTTCAAAAGTAAGTTCTAACTTTCTTTGCCCTGAAAATGTAGAGATTTTTTTGGTTCTTTTTAATTGGAAAATGTTTTCCGGTGTGCGCTACAGGAAGATGTAGTAGACCGTGTGTATAATCTGAAAAGTCATAATCTGTCCAGTCAAATGCATGCAGCTACAGCATGCTCTTGTGCTTAAGAGAAATGCTATGTAAGATCATTAAAAATGTCTGCAAATGGAAAGACAACAAAATTGGACCCAGCCACATTACATACCCTGATACATTGGTGTCAGAATGACCAAAGCTTCTGCAAAAAATCCCCCTAATTACTGCAAACCCTGGATGAAAATGAAATAAGAAGATGAATTTTTAAAAGCAACTAAAACACAATCCTGCAAGGCATCTGTTAAAGAAAATCTTTTTTTCAATCACATAGGGTATTATCTATATCCTGATTGTTGTGTATGTCTGTCTGTATCTCTATGTTTTACTAAGGAATTATCAAAGGAAAACAGGTAGCAATGTTCAAATAATGCTGACTTCTCCTTCAACTCCTTTGAAAACCCAAAGGAGTTGTGCAATCTGCTACCCTCATTAGCCTGCTAATTAGCTTTGTTAAAGACAGACAGGAATGCTGTACTGGTTTTCCATAAAGGTATGAGAAGATGACATATTTGTGACTACATTCATGTCACCAGAAAGGCTTTTCCAACTCAGTTATCTTACTGATTGACCAAACAAAAAACATGTCAACAGTTCATGTCCCAAAAGAGACATACTGTTATTGCTGAATTTTTAACACCTTCATCCCAAAATTTGAACAACTGGACCAAATTCAGCATTCATTATACTATGGCATATTTAGTAAAGGTAAACTCTTTGTTCAATAAGGCATTATCAAGCAGATCATGGGTCATTCAAACATCTCTGCTTCAGAAATATATAAATATAGTCTCATGTTGGATCTTAAGTACAGCTGTGATGATTTTGAGGAATAATAACTTTAGAAAATGGATAAGCAAAATGGCATTAATATTTCTATCAACACTGTATAAGAGTGGAAGAAGTCAAAATTTATTTTTAATCCATATTTGTAGGTAGTTGGAGTTGGAAAATGGTTATTATGGAGATAGACTATGGACAGCATTCTACTGACATCTTATTCTTGTATTTGTAAAAACATAGATAGGCAGATATTCTCCTGAGGCCACTACAGATGTCATTAATCATATTTGTAACTGCATTATTAGCAATAAAATGAAATAATTCACCATGCCAAGATTTCTTGAGTGTGAAGATTCTTTTTTTTTTCATTTGAAATCTGATTTCAATATTGGAGTTTTAATTCATGATCTTGCAGCATCACATAAACAGTACCAACAACACCAATTGATTAGTAAAGTAAAATACTTGAACTAAGCTTAAAATGGCACTAAAATGCACATTCTTACTTTGGGCTATGCAAATTGATTTTTTTATGTCTGTTTAAAAAAAAATATTCTAGGACCGTATTTGGAGTTAGAATTATAGAGAAATAATGGTGCCTCACTTTTAATAGCACAGTTTCACTATATGTAAGGAAATAGGCCTTTTTTGTGCAGTGGAGTCAAAAAGATTTCTACAGTTGAATAATATTAATTAATAGAGCTATTGGCCACATATTTTTAACAGCATAGAAGTTTAGGCTTGTTTTGAAGGTCGGATATTCTAATGAAACATTATATTCTAGCTTGTCAGTAAATTTCCACTCTAAACTTTGTTTCTCAGCCAAAAAAACTCTTCTTAGGCAAGATATTTTATTGATAGATATTTAGCTGTATACTCCATGGTTTGATCTGAAATCAGCCTCAGTTACAATCGCTGTGGAAAAGTATCACATCAGCTGGCTGTAGATTGTTCATAGACAATGTTGCTTGAGTTTGACATCAGTCTTCATTTTTCCAGGTAAACCATTGTTGTGCTATATCTGAGAGAAACTGAAGTAGTATTCTGCTTTCTGATTATTTTTCCTTTTTCTGTGATTGTGCCACTATTTTCTTGTGAGAGCATAAAGACAAGCAGAAATCATAGAGGCAGATAGAGAACCAGTAAAGGCCACCCATTAAAAAAAAAAACAAAAACCAACAACAAAAACAAATCAACAGAGAAATAAAAGTAATAGGATTTGGGACCCTTTTACTCTTTAATTTTCCCTATGACTTGGTATCTCATGAATCATCTCTGTGAGGCACACAGCTGATGTCAGATAAGAATGTTCAGTCATTTTTTTTTCAAAGGGGACAATGAAAGAAGACAGTCACATTTCATATTGAAATTTTGAAAATACTGCAGAGCTGATCTAAATGAGACAATAAAATGATACAACAAAACATCAATAAAAGTATTTTTTTCACAGGAAGAAATACCAAAGGATATTCATGTTCTAATTTCCCTTGGTGGCATTTTCCTTTCCTTTTTCATGCAAACTGTGAGATTATTGCAATTGAGTTTGGTTTAGAAAAGTTTTACACACAATTGCTGAATAGAAGAGAAAAGCAATTAACCAGAGGTCTAACTTTGGCCTAATGTTTAAGCATGTCAGCAGTTCCATAAAAATTCACTTTAAATCATGTGAATACGTGAGATAGATAAGTCAGGCACTGAAGTCTTGGGGACAGAAAGTTTGAACTTCCTTTCCTGCAGATATATCTGCTGCCAACATTATACAGTCCTACACAGATCTCTGATCTCATTACCTGGCTTTGCTCTTGTCAAGTCCTACTCTCCAAATGCTGCAAGCATGTTTTCACATAGTAGCATCATTGAACTCCATATACAAGACTCTGGACATTAACTAAAAGTACCTAATAATGCTATTTAATCCTTCTGTCATGTTCCATGTTTTCATATAAACTTTAGTTCTATAAAAAACCAGTAACCTGAGTATTAAGTGAAACAAGTACTCCGTGCACTCTTTCACTAATCATGTACCTCTTCAGAACAATTAACAGTTTGTACTACTGCTTATTGAGATAAAGATAGAACCACTAAATTTGTGTTTCTCTCCCCATGTTCTTTCCTTGTGTGCATTTTAATATTCAATATTTTTGTTTCTGTTCCCTGGAATGAACTACATTGATATGTTTAGACTGAGTTTACATTACAATAAACCATTTCCAGGATTTTCAAATGCAAAAGGAAGAGATATTTGAAATCTTTTAGGCCAAGGAGACACCTTCTACATAATTATTTATTAAATGTAGAACAAGTATAGAGATGCATCAAAACTAAGACAAAAACTCAAACAGCAAAGATACACTTTTGTTTGTGAAAAGAGTGCCCTCCAAGATCTTCCGGGGCCTTTTTGTTCTGCCCAGAGTTCTCAGAGGTCCTAATATTACAGATGCAGATTGCTTTCCTGGTGGTGAATGAATGCCAGAAACACCCAAATCTACATGTGCTAAAAATTAGCTCAGATGAAGACTTTTAAAAGTTAGGTGAGGCCAAACCCATCAATCAGTCCTTGAGATGAAAGGAACAGCAGATGAAACAGCAGTGGGGAAAGAAAAAAAAAAAAAAAAGAGAGAAAAAGAAAAAGAAAAAAGGTCACTTTTCACTCTGTTCCTTTCAGTCCTGCAAGTGTGATTGGTAAAAGAGTTTTCTCCTTCCAGAAAACTTGTTCATTTCTCCTTCAGCAGAAATCTCTTTGGCCTTTCAGATATATTTCTGGCTTTCTGTCAAAGGCAGCAAGGAAAACAAGATTTCTATGCATCAAGTTCACATCTCCTTAATTCTCTCATTTTCACCTTCCCAGGTTGTTCTCTTAATGTTATTGTGTCTTTAAGAGTTTCACAGAATCTCCAGGAGTGTGATGCTCTCTCTTTTCCATCTGCTGAACCAGTGGCATTATTCTTCCTTCCTCCTTATTCTATTCTTTCTTCTTTCTCACCGTCCTTGAGCAACTATTCTTGTTTTGCCTCCTTAATATATTAATTCTTCACTTTTCACTTACATTCAAGAACAAATAAGTTTAGGTGATTTTGCAGAAGAATAGAGATGATGTGGAAATGAACATATAGATTTCTAATTATGATCCAGCAGATGAGCTAAAAGCTTAAAGCCCTTCCTTAAAATGCTCTGGTAGATTGGCCTGAGATTTCAATCATGTTTTCAAAAAAAGTGAACAACCTGAAAGGACAGAGAAATGCTTGTTGCTTCCAGCTACTGACCTATTGTCTTGTTGTTGGCATTATCCTGTAAAAAGATCCTGGTTCAAGGTCTGGTTTAGAGTTTGAAAATTGCAGTTCTCTAACTAATTTAGGAGTCTCAAGCTTATCATTATTTGTAAATTTACAGCTGTTCCATCCATCATCAACTTGCTAATAGGCAGTTGTGCAACTCTCAGGAGCCTGCCATAAGAAATAGAAGCGGTAGGTACAGCTGGAATCCCTTTCCACCTCAAGAGCTTCTTAACAGCATTCTCAGATGTGTAAATGATCCATTAGTAACCAGAGGGAATTGCTACAAGCATAAAAAGCTACCATCACGGAATGAGATGAATCTTTCAATTGTGATGAGAAACTGCTGGAACAGAGAAACCCTGTACACCAAATCAGTAGTGAACACGTCTGCAGAAGCAAATTTGCAAACAATTATCAAAGACAATTATCAAAAACCACTGAACTTTGATGAAGGTCTGTTCTCTTGTATGAGAAGTTTCATGGGTTTTGTCTTATCTCTCCTTTTAAATCTAAATCTTGGAGTCCTTTTGACATCTCAGTTGTTCCTTTCACTGCAGAATAAACACTCAATCCAGCACATGAGCCATGGTAGCTTCCCTCTGAATTTCTTTTTCTGGCCTGGCTCAAAGCCTATTTGATCTTCCTGTTGTCCTTAGTGCATTTAGTAATTTCCCTTCTTCTTGGCAGCCAGCTTCTCCCTGGTCACCACGACTGCTCTCCACTGCTCATTTCTCTAACTGCTTTCTCAGCAGCCCCACTGGCAGCTCTATTTCCTCACTATCAACCATATCAAGGACTACCCCTTTTCAATGTTTACTTCTTAAATTATTTATATGGATTTTTGTCTGCCGTGCCTAGACTAACTATTTAGAATTTACATGTCTGTGCTACAGAGCATTTACAATTGTGATGTCATTCTTACTCTGCTCCTGCAGAAGATCCCATATAGAATAATTTCTCCATGAAGCCCAGTATAATCAAAACAAGTTGTGTACACTTCTTCCTAAAATAACCACATCCCTCTAAATGTTCTACAATGAACATTTCATCTAATGCATCCATAATCCCAACATTTCTTCTTGCTTTCCAGTCATACATCACACAGCCATTGCCAACCTCTTTCTCAAAGTGTACATTCCTTGACAATTTCTTATAAGTTCTTGCACTTTTTTCCCCATGCTTGCTTTCTGAGTTCATAGACACATTTTTAGAAAATCAGACTTACTGAAGAACAGAAGAGGAAAAACCAGGACCATTTAATATGATCTTCTCCTAAGTAACTGTATGACCTCATTGTCAGTCATTCCTCTCTCCTCATGACTTTCTGGCTTGTGACACATTGAGTATGAATGGCATAATCTTAAAATTTTGGGGTTTTGGTGGGAATCCTATAAATCTCCTGGCAACCTAAAAGATAAAAATAATAAAAGAAATTTTTCTGATTTTAACATTAAAATACAAAACTATTTTTAGAGACTCATATGGAAGTTAAGAATTAATAGGTAGAATTGTTGGCTGAGGTTGCACCCGTGCTATGGAATTGAGATTCCTTTGCAAAGTCATCTTAAACAGTTATAAATTCTTAAGGACAGTCACTATAAGGAGAAAAAAAACACCAAAAAACTCACTCTTTTTTTTTTTTTTTTTTTTTTTTTTGAGAATTCACAGACATAGTCAGATCATATCACTTGATCTTGTCTGGTTGTTAGTCTGGCTGGTTGCAATACCCAAGACTGCACTTTCACTTCCTAAACATTCTTCCAGGGGCAGAAATCTGTTGATGACTCAACATCACCTCCAGAAACTACAACCATTGTTCTCTGAGGCGTTTAGTTCCTATTCTTTTTCTTTTGGTTAGAAAATTGCAATGTGTTTTTAATCTCTGTGTCTAACTGATCCAACAACGTTAACAAATACTGCTCTCCAAGCATGAAGTGTAAACATCTCTGATAAAAGAATTTTTTGGTATCTAGGCTGTTTCAAGTGCCACTGTTTTACAACTCTCCACATTTTTGGTTGTTCGTTTATTTATGTAGTAAATAAATTACAGAGGCAGCTTTAGCACTAAGTAAATATACACAATGATAGAAATCTAGCATTTCTAGCTAGCAGATCTAGCTAGTGTGATTGACTTGACTAAATGTTAGTGACTGCTTAGGTAGCAAGGCCCCAGTCACAGTCAGTGCAAAGCATTCATGTCACTATTAAGTTCATCATAAGTCAGGTATCTAAAACAGATCAAAGGAATGTGCCCTTTCCCCTCTGTTTACAAAAGAAGCGTGGGGAATTATTTCTGGTTTAGATAGCTGTGATATACACGTGCAGCTTTTACTGATAAAAATCTTATCTTTATGATTTAACCCTTTATTGGCATTGTGGGCCTAACTGTTGGTGAGCAACAATTCCACAGATATAAATAACTGTAACTTTCTCTGAGACCTTATTTTCTGAATAAAGGCCTTTCAAGAAAACCAGATGACAGACCAAATGAAAGAAGAGCAGTCATGGTTTAACTTCACTTTGCCCCAAATTCACTTCATAATTATGACATAAAATGTAACCAGACCATGAAGTGTCCAAAAGCCACTGTCAAGCAGCCACAGGAAAATTGTTTCCTGACTCAGAGGACAGAGGAAAAGTTAGATGTACCTGTTTTCCTTTTCTTTAGAAAAACCTGGCTTTCTGCTTCACAACCCAGTATCACTACTGAGTCAGGTCTCAGAAATATATGCTATCCAGGCAGAAAGACTTATTTTGATCTCTCATCTGTAAGTAATTCCCAAAGATGAATTCACAATAGCAATGTAAACATGAATCATAAGTGATTGTGTCATTCAGTGATGAGTTACATTCTATATGTTCAACCAGAACACAAGTAACCCCTGAAATTGAATAAAATAATTGCTTATAGAAGAATACAAACACATTCTTGTGGTAGGTCTTGCTGGAATGATCTCCAGGTTGCCTAGAAAAGCAGAATTGGCTGAAAGATAAGACAAATCTTCTTCATCAGTTATCAAGGAAAACCTACCTATTGTAGACTCTAAAAGCTGGAAACTACCAACAAAATTTCTAGAGGTGATTTGCCACGGCACATGCTTAAATCCCTTATCTTTAAATCCCTAAAATATTTATATGTTCTGCTTTTCTTTCCATCTCTACATTCACCTTGACATCACATATAGTGGTGATTTAACGTAGATGCAGTTTGAGTTGAAAATACAGTAAATCATGTTACTGTTCTGAAACTTGTTCAAAAAAGCATGTCTGTTCCACAGACTTAGGGGATTTTGAAAAGAATTTGAAAGGACCTTCTTCTTTGCCATGGTTTATTTCATTCTTTTTACCAGAACAGTGGGGTTAATGATGTCTTCTCAAAATGGGGAACAGATGGAGATAGGCTGTCCATGCTGTGCCAAAAAAAAAAAAAAAAAAAAATAAAAAAAATTGAGAGAGAGAGAAATAAAAGTATGTGGTTCAGTTGTAAGAGTAAACAGACTAATTTGCCTCTTCTAGCTGCATGAGAACCATCCAGCTTCACAAATTATTCTTTCACTTAATGAAATTAGGTGTAAGCAAGGTAATCAATTCCATCAATGCAGTGGAAAGGAGAAGAGGATTTTGAGTGACAATTCATGAAAAATATCAAATAACACAAAATTGATGGAATTCTGCCTATAATGCTAAGTAGCTTGCTCTTCAGAGTTCAGACACGTAGGTAGTTCTGAATGCTCTTGTTTTCAAAGTCTGCATACCAGCTTTTTTGTTGTTGCTGAAGCCTCCATTTTTAAAGCTTGCAGTTCTGAAAACTCAATGAAGTCCTGAATATGAATGTCAGAATCTAGCTCTAAGACATCTGGTTTTGAAAATGTTGGTTCAAAACATCATGCTTTTGATTGATATCTAGCTCACAGTGAGATTCATTTGACAGCACAACACTCTCTGATGGTCCTGTACAATTTTCAAACAGCAAAACATATTTTCAAAATTAGCTTAGTAATTGGGCACATAATTTCCATTAAAATGAATGTGAGTGGGATGTACAAATGATGTGGCATAGAGTTGCAGGGCACTTATTTTCTTGGTCTCCTTTATTACAGGCACGAATATCATACAGTTCTATCCATCAACATAATAAAAATAGGCATATTTCATGTCACCACCATCTCATTAAAGATATCATAAAATCTCACTTTACTAGCAGATGAAAACTTACTTTTCATGCATAACCTGGCCGTTTCATATTCACCTATTCTGTGTTCTGTCCACCTCTCTTTATAGCATGATCCTGCTCTCATCATATGCTTAAATAAGAACATCTATTTGGACATAATAAGAGAAATTATAGACAAATTAAAAAAATATTGCATCCAAACCACTGATTTTAGGGGCCTCAGTCCTTTGTTGGAAACACAGTAATTGTGGCAGCTAAAAGATTAAGTTGTTTTCCAGAAAAAAAAAAAAGAGAGTATAAGTGAAGATTAAAAAAAAAAACTATTTCCATTGTTTTAATGAAAATCCAATTTATTCTTCCATCTAAAACACAGTATCCTCCTGGAACAAAAAGCAAAGCCCTTCCTCAGGCATCACCTACATTACTAGCAATTCTCCAGATTAAGCAAGCTCTGTGTCATTGTTTGCGGTCGTTTCGACATCTAGTTTTGAATTCCTAAAGGGAACAAGCAAACTTGATTCTTGAAAACACTCATTTCACTCATTTCATTATGACTTGAGTCATAATCACTCAAGTCACACTTACGACCCTCCACAGTGAAATACTTTATACTCTATGTGGATATTCAAGAGGGAGAGGGAGAGCTGGAAAAATTCAGTATTATATGGCACATTTTGTATTAAATTGTGAAAATACTTGAACTACTTTTTACACTTAGCATTATGACTCCCTTAAGATGATTTTTTTAGTAATTCTGATTACTTTAAACAAGGATACTTTTGAAACTAGGTAATCTATTAAAAGGTCTGTCTGGTAAGTACTAAACATCATCTTAATTTCAGTCTTTAAAAAGAGTAGAAAATTAAAAAATAGTTACATTTCTCTAAGTTTTGTGAAAATTTCATTGCATTTGGATGGAGGAGAAGGAGAAAATCCTTGTGAAAGAAAGGCAGACAGAAATTAGCTGTTCTTCAATCCTTATGGCAGTAGCTGTAGGTCTGGGTATGAAGAGTATCACCAAGCAGGGCTGGCAAGATTTGCATGTCTGTGGGTCAGAACTTACCCCTCTGTGGATATAAGTCTAGAACAGTCTGTATTGGAGGTGGAATAAACCCCCTACATGTGCCTCTTGAATGATTTGGGCCTCCATATTCCTTATAAATGGTATCATTCCTGTCCTGAGGAACAATGTAAATTCTTCTACTGCTTATGAGGCAAAAAAGAATCCTGCTATGAGGTCTGAGATATGCAACCCCACCTACTAATCATCCCTAGGTAGAATAGGTGATCTAATGGTATTTCCCATTCCTAAATAATAGTATTTATGTGAAGCAACTGTATGGGCCTGGGTTAGCCACTATCATTAACTAGTGCTGCGTTAGTGCCTGGGTTAGTGCTATTATTAACTAAAGAAGACAAAATAAAAGCCTCAAGGATTCAGGAGATACCTAACTTTTGAATTACTCAGCATCAGAGATGGACTACTCAGGTTATAAATATATTCAAGGACCCAAAATACCTCAAGAATTTGCCACATATAGGTGTTTTAAAATTACACTTGATTTTTCCACTTCCAGTAGTTTTGCTCATTATTGTATAATTAGATGAAGGACCCCTTATATGTAGACATTGAACTATCACTGATAGTCCCAGAAAACTTGTTTCCTTATGATCTTCTTATAGGCTGATACCCTGTAAATAGCTAAGAAAAATAACCCTATTTCCTAGTGAGTTCTTTTTCAAATAAGAAATCCTGGAGGGTTGTCTCACAAATATGGAATCTAGGGAAATAATCTGCATGTTAATGATAATATCAGTAGCTGCAATAAGTTATTTTCTCAATATGTGTTTCATACTATGATAAAGACTGAAAAATTCACATTTAATTCATTGCAAGAAATCTTTTCAGAAAATATTATCTTAGAGAAAACCAATAGCTCCTGCTGCCAGTTTACCTTTTGAAACATAAAGGAAAATTTGAAAGCATAGCTCTACTTGTTCATTCTCCAGTTCACAAGTGATCCCAGCTTTCAAGGTTTCATCTTCTACAGCAAGAAACAATTTCTCAGAAGTGCCTGTCATATCCGCTTCTGTCCAAAAAAAAAAAAAAAAGACCCTGATGATATAAAGATAATTATGCTTGCCTAGTTTGAATTTGGTTCACATAATTAGGGCATTTTTTTTAAATTTAGCCTTTCGTAGAATGAAAAAAAAAACAAAACCACATTTCGTAGAATGGAAAAAAAAAAAAAAAGAAAGCAGATTTCACTATATTGAGCTGAGTTATCATTCAGATAAAAATGCTAAGGAAACTCACCGGAAACATTCCTCTGTGTGGTTACATCACTGACGTCAGTCCAGAAGTTCTGTGTATTTCAAGAACAGATGTCAGTTTTCAAATGTTTTGTATTATAAATAAGTTGGCTTTTGACCTAAGTAATGTGATAGCTGTACTTTGGCTGTAAATACAATTACTTATGGCTAAGCAACTGCTAATTTCCAGCTCTGAAACATGTTGAATTAAGGAAAAGGATGGGAAAAAAAAAAAAAGGCATAGACCAAATTTTTTTTTAATAATTCTTTTTAAGCAACATAGGGAGAAATATGACTGGATGTGCTGAGATTCAACAAATGAAATCTAAGGGATTTCTTATTTTACCTTACATATTTTAGTTCTCAAAAATCTGATGAGTAGGCATAAAAAAAACCAAAAACAAACACTCAACAAAACTCCTAAACATCAAATCTGAAATGAAGTGATCCAGTCTGGAAAAGTAATTCTCTAACCAAACACTTTGTCTTGGAAATCTGAAGCAATGTTTCTTTCCTGTCACTTTCAGGTGAATTGTCCTTTTCCAAAGATTTTAATGGAGTATTTAGTTGGCATAGAAAGTTGCCACAGCAGAATGGTCTGTGATCAGTCAAGGGCTCTGGATCAGAGTCACAAGACTTACCGAAATATATCAGTCCTATTTCATTGACTTGCAAGGCAAAATATGGATTAGAGTGAGGAACAAAGTTCAAAACTGATGTAAAGACATTCAACACTCATCTGTGCCAAACTCTGAATGGATCAAAATTGGCCTAACTCCATGCCTGCCGTCTCAAAGTCAAGTGGTTCTGAAAATTTACTGACATAATTTTAAGTTAAAGTCTAAGTGATGCCACTCTACCAGCTGTCAGTCTTTCAAAATAGAGTTGCTCAGTGTTTTCTTCTATTTTGTGCCTTGGACCCTTATTGGGGTACATCATCTGTTCTTAGATTTGATGCTGCAGATGAGAAAACTGCCTCCTGAGCTCATTTGCCTTACAGTCATTATACCAGTTCTGAAGATTTGTATGGATGGGAACAAAACAGTGAGTGAATTTGCACCCTCCTGCTGAGATATTGCTTTTCCACAGTAGACTTGGCTCTTACAAAAATTTTATCCTGGAAGATGATGAATCTGTTGGTTTTGGAAATCCTTTGATGTCTTCCTTTTTTCTTTCTTCAGTGACTTCACAAGGGACTATCAGAGAAATGAACCAAATGTTTGTTGAGAACAGACATTATTCTTAAAGCAATTATGAATCTAGATTAAATGCTCTAAATACAATTAGTAGATCTACTACAAATATTTCACTAAAAAAGTTTTTCTTTGGAAATAGCTGTTTCAAGAAAATATGTCCATGGACCTATGCTTTACAATTATTTTTTTAATTTTTTTTTTTAGTGGGTGGGTATTTTGTTTCCTATTGAAAGAAAACAAAGCAGAGAGGCAGAAAAACTGAAACCAGATAAATCAATAGGAAATGAATAGGAAAATCTTCGTACATCTGGCTTAAATGTGTTCACACAGACTTTGAGAGATTTTCTGTCCCTTTCTTGTCCCAGAGACAATTCTCTTTGTGTCCATTCCACTTTTGGAAGAAAAGTGAAGTAGTACATATTCCTAAACTCAAGTAGATATTGATAGGACTGATAGCTTGAGGATTGCACCAGGCTATGGAATAATGTAATTCACTGAGGGTATCAGCTGGTTGGTACGGGGTATCTCAGTTCAAACCCTAAATCCAAACCCACCATACGCTGAAGATGATTTGCTCTGGTGAATTCTGCAGGACCTGAAACTCTTGAGAAGGCTGAGGACCCAGGTTAATTCCAAAGCATCCTGAACACTTTACACTGTCTCCTTATTGTGTTAAATGCCTGAGCCACTGCATGAGAGACAAACACTTGATGGAGGCCCAGAGACTGCACGTACACCAGCCCATGCACAGGCCGAGGGCAGTTTAAAATTTTTTTCAATTTCAGGCTTTATACTAAAGAGAAGCTACTTCAGGATGAAACTGTTTGTGAAAGGTATTATAAAAGTGGAATGTAGGAGTTGTTTGCCTAAATTTTGTTCTTGGTCCACAACAGGGTGTGAACTTTTAAGTGTGTACCCACAAAGTCTCCCTCTCACAGAAAAGAGGCAGCTATAAATTATGAGGTATGTATCAGCAGCTCCATTAGTGGAACTCTTTATAACAGAATTCATAGGAAACAATAAGGGAAAGTTCAATATTGTTTTGTTTTGTTTGGGAGTTTATGGTTGCTTTTGGAAGCTACAGCTGGTCTTCAGCAAAGGTGCTAGGAAGTCTTAAAGGTAAAAAAGAATTAGAGAGCTATAAGCTTGGAGTGCCTTTTGGACCTTACTTCAGTACAAATGTTATCTTATTTATATGGAGAAGAAATCAAGAATGACAATACATAATATATATTAACCCTTGGAAAATCCCTTTGCAGGGTATATGGAACTGACATTGATTAAAGGAGAAATCCCACATGTGGGATTTGTCCTGTTCTGAATTATTCAGGTCCTGGCAAGACAGTGTTTCATGCACATCCAAAAATAAATAAATCTTTGAAAAGCCAACCTATTTTGAATGCTGGATTTTGAAAAAGGAAAAGAGAAATTGTATGTCTATCCACAAAAATTAGGAAAATTAATTTATTGTTGGTTTGGAGAAGATTTGCTCCTTTCTGGAAAACAGAAGGATTTGCCTTGTTATCTTAATAAATTCCAAACCTTTAGAAATGTCAGAATCACAGAGGGCTGCACTCTTCTGTTTAAATCAGTTTTAGCTTTCCTGCCTGGACTACCTTTACAGAATTCAATAATTCATATTTTTAAAAATCCAGTCATTTCCACTGAGGAAACATAAAGATTCTTAGGACACTAGGTAGACCTAAAGCTATTTACCATAAAGCTGGACTAAAAGTTACACTATTTTGTTTACAGAACTGCACAAGCCCTGACCTACACTTCCCCAAGAGAGTTCTCTCACTGTCTTAAACTTATAGCTATGCTTTTTTTCTCAGTCTTTTAACTTTAAATCATTCTCAGAACTTCACCTCTTTAAGGTGCTTTAAAGAATATTAATGAAAAAATAGCATGGCATTAAAAATTACTGTAATCAGTGATTACACTTCATAGTTCCAAATAAGATTGTGATTCTTCTTAAGAGAAGATGATCATCTGCCCTGGCCAACACCCAGCCTAACAGGGCTTCAGACAGAGGTCTGGTAACCTTTCACTGTCATGCGATCAGGGAAAGGTTTATATATGGCTAATGGGCATGAAATTTGGAGATGTTTTGCAAAGATCCTACAGGATGTCTGTGGCTGAACTGGTCATAGTGCACAGGATAATTCTGAGCACAGAGTGTAGCCTGTGCTACTGTGAAAGTGTACAGCTGTCTTTTATACTTAGAAGACCGAAGCAGGCATTTTTGGAGTGAATGTCCTCTCATCCTAAAATAAGACGTTGAAGATAAGGTAGAAAATGTCTAAACCCATCACTTTGAATTAGGCAGAAAGCCAAGCATTTATCTCAATAATAAACATCTAGAATACAGACACAAAATTAGGGAAAAGGAATCCCACCTCCTGCTCTTATATTACAAAACTGCTCAGCTTTTCTTTGACTCTTCTTTAAATTCCCATTTTAAAAATGAGAAATGGGAAAGGCAAAGATAAGGAAAGAAAAAAAAAGACAAGAAAAGAAATAATATGGTTGCTGTTGCAATTTCTTTATAGACAAGAAATTATTTGAAATTATTTGAATGAGAAATAATATGGTTGCTGTTGCAATTTCTTTATAGACAAGAAATTATTTGAACCCTGATGGAGCAGTGAAAGGGCACAATTAGATTTATCAGAAATTATTTAAATCAGCTATATGGCATTGGGACCTTTTGCATAGCATGTCTTTTCTTTTTCTAGAAAGAGACCCCTATATTCTCAGTGCCTCAGTCCTCTACACAAGGCTTTGGCTTTCTCAGATGCCATCTCTTCCACTTTCCTTGGACAGTAAGTCTTATATTTGTAATGGCACCAGAGTTTAACCATGGACCAAACATTTTTCAGAATTCAGAGATCTCTGCAGTGGTAAAATGTGGGCCATTAAATAACAAGTCCCTTCAAAGAGAAAAGTACTCAGTTTCTACAAAATACCTGTCACCTCCATCACCCTTAACTCTCCCTGGCTCCACAGTTCCCTGTTAAAACCACAATCTCATTCTGCCTCATAATACTTCTATTTATCTTGCTATTTGCTATCTCTTTCTTTCTGTCTCTCAAAAGCTTTAGGTAAAGTTGACATCTTTGGACTGCAGGCTGTTGAGGACGCGGCATCCAATTAAAGCATTACATTTCACAAGATGTGACATTCCAGAATAGCCCTTTATGCCTGTTTTCACAGAGCAGAAATGTTATTACCTGGAACATCTTCATTTTCTTTTTTCAATCATGAAGGAATAGATTGTGATAGCACCTGATAGCACAAAAACAAAAGGAGGTAAATTCCCAAGTACCTCCCACAAACTGTGACTCTTGCTGTGAGGAATTGTTCTGACATAGGTGTTGTCAGGCTGCTGGTGGGAAGGCTCTGCAAAACATCTCCCAGGCCTTCTTCTCTGACAACCTGGCACTGTGTAGTGCTTTACTCCACTCAGATCAGCTTTGAACTGCATATATGGCTATGGAATATGGGCTTTTGAGTAAAAAAGGAGCTGTAAGCAACTTCCAGAAGTGTGGGCACTGTAGCTACCTGTCCTAATGACTAAATATTCAGGATTCTCAAGATTTCCTTTAATTAGCTTTTAATTAAGTGATTAATTTGAAGAATAAACATGAGAAGGCATTTATTCCAATGGGTGTTAAATTTTGGAAGACTCTTGAACAAAAAAAAAATCTCTAAGGAATTCAATAGAAACCTGCATGGTTTCTGGCAGACAAATAAGCTTCAGAGCTAAGTTTTACTCACAACTCAAATCAAACCAAATGCTCAACCTTTCTAACTCTGAGAAATTTTGGCTAAGTTTCTATTATGTACCTCAATTTTGCCAAAGATGTAGAATACCTGAATTTTTTAACTAAAAATGGTTTTCCAAGAGAACTGAAGCCAAACTTCTGTCCACGTCATGGCTGAACATCACCCAGTTTTTTTCTTTCTCATCTTCATGCTATTTACAGCATAAATGGTTAACATTAGAAGCAGCTGCAAACCAAAGTGTGTGTATCTAAGCACTGGTTTATTGAATTTACATTTTAAAAGCCCACAGTCAATTTGAATTCAAAATATGCAGTAAAGCAATCAAATTATCCTTTTAGTTTTCTTCTCCTCAGTCAAAAAACTGAAAACCAATGGCCTAGTGATAAAAACTGACTTTTTTTATTTTTTTCTTTCTCAGAGCTTATGGGAAGTTTCAATGCCTTTGCAGCCTGGTAATCTAAAATGAGAAAGCCAAACGACTGCTGAGCTGTTATTTCAAAATCAAAGTCATGAGTAAGAGTCATGAGTGCTGGTGCAGCCAAGCATAGACTTCAACAAAGTTGTAAAGATTTATACTGAGAGGGGCTGTCTTCCTGTTTAACTGGATTATTGTCAGATAAACTGTCAAGCCATTTTTTTCTTTCCCTATCCATCTTTCCTTTTATACCCTCTGGCATAAACACTGAGTTCTCAGAGTCACCAGGGCACTGTTTTGGATGAGGGATGTTTCCACTTTTAATGACTGACTCCTCTTCTCTTGATACTGGTACCATGCTGACATTGTTGGAGGATTAGTGTGGCTTTCACTTATTGTTGCCTTTTTGGCTTTTATATCAAGACTAAAGTACTTGGAGCAAATGAGATGCCAGTCAAAATTTTGTGACTTGCATTTTCTTCAAGGAGTGCTGCCTCCAGAAGCTAAATTGCTGAGAGGCTGCTTTCCAAATCCTTCCTTGTGGCAACCCAAGTCAGTGATTTGCAACAAGAAAAACTTGTCTGTGAGCCTGCACTCACTCTGGGACGTGGCTGGTCTGCTCATGTGGAGTCCCAGCCTGTACCAGAGCAGCTCACAGCTCTCATAAACTCACACTGCAGTTTGTTTGAAGCCAGCAAGTCATCAGTGTGGGTGTCACACTGCAAGTATTTATTCCTGCCATACACATCTGAAGTGACTTAGCTGAGCTGTCTGCTTAACTTCTTCTGTTCACAATACCTGGGGGAGGTGAACGGACTTAGTTTGTGCCAGAACGGTTTAATATCATCTCTCAGCTCTTGCTTTCTTTTTAGGCAGACTCTAACTTCAGCCTCAGGCCCAAACAGAGCTGTTAGGGAGATTCCTGCAAGTGTAGTTCACAATTGCTGTACATATTTATTTCCAGCACAAAGATAAAGCAGCCCTGAGCATCCCGCCTGTAGATGAAAGTAGGCAAGCCCTGTGGGCAGGGAGTGCATTGTGTCAGCACTGAGTGTGAAATGGGAGAGAAAATACAGTCCTATGCAAAATACAAGAA
Source organism: Euphonia xanthogaster (assembly GCA_034509185.1). Taxonomy (NCBI): domain Eukaryota; kingdom Metazoa; phylum Chordata; class Aves; order Passeriformes; family Fringillidae; genus Euphonia; species Euphonia xanthogaster. The sequence continues at coordinate 9,589,466 of JAYDZK010000056.1, read as the reverse complement.
AATACAAAATAGCAGTAATTAGCTGTGTAGAAATGCCAACAGATTCTCAGAGAAATGCATTTCATCCCATATGAGTTGTGAATATGAACTGGGAGTGTGACCCATTAATTTTAAGGACAGAGAGCATATTATAAACTTTTGGGTCAGTCACCTGCATTACCTAAGTTGCACTTGTGCAACTTGGTCATGCATATTCACATGGTTGGGTTTGGGCCCATTTTTTATAAGGCTTCTCTTGTTTCTTCCCTTAGGCTGATTGTAATTAGAAATGGGATCAAGGCTCTGAAGTACAGAGTTGAAGTACATCTGATGTACCCCACATCCACAGGGCTTTGCAATTAGCATTTATAGCTGGATCCATCCACCAGCTGCATTTTAAAATTCTTTCTAACTTCACAGAGTAGCTAGAGAATTGTCCCACATGAGGAATTTGGCTGGGGCTAAATGCCTGGTGAAACAACTTTACCCCTGCAGACTCACAGTGGAGGTGTACTTTCAGCCAAGGCTGTAGCCTGTGGTGAGCCATAGATAAGGCTTAGGGAAATTTGCCTCTAATCTAAGAATAAAAAATTATTTGTTTTAATGTGCAAGCTTTTGCTTGAACTAGTCTCACCAATTCCTACTTCCAATTCACTGCAATTAAAAAAGAAAAATGTTTGTGGTCGTGAGGCCCAGACAAACTGCTTCTGACCTACAGAACCCCTGCAGTACCTCGGGTTATATTAGGAGGGTGCTGAAAGGACTGGGACCTCCTCTGCTGCCCTCCACAGATGGCATTTTGATGGCATTTGGACAGGATGTGACCACGTTGGAGAATTTTCCTCCTTTCTAATCTGCATGAAGCAGTTGTCTTCTGATACATCCCATAGCAACCACTCCAGCCCAAACTGCAATGATAGAAGTTAGTTTTGTGAAACTGCAGAAGTTACTGACATTATGGACAAAGCAGCATCCAGCACTGGCTTTTTGTTGGTAATGGCTCTTGATAGCTTAGCCATTCACAAATCTCACACCTGTCATTTCTGAGTCCTACACAGGAACTTTTTCACTGCTAGGAGAAGTTGTCTACATTGTTATGGTTGGGGAAACATAGCAGCAATGTCATAAACTTGTCAGCATAGATGTAAACCAGAAAGGAGATAAAAGTCTCATCCAAAAGAGAAGAAAAAAAATACAATTTCAAATCTGCACAGTTTATATTAGACAATATTATTTTGGAAATGCATTTGAAAACACTAAGCTAGTGCAAGGATAATAAATATGTTTTTATTACATACATACATACATGGGACTTTCTTTTTTTCTGTCAACGGGAGAAATTATCAGGACAGGACTGGAAAGGAGAAGGAAAGTTGACCCTGCACAACAGGTCCCTAAGTAATCTAACAGGAATAAGGTCTTAACAAGACAGGCAGAATTTACAGCCAGGCCTGGGAAGACAACAAGGGAGGTGAAGGTATCAGCACATCCCCTAAGAGGTAGGCTCCTACTATCAGGACCATCATGTAACAAATTAGCAGCGACTGTCCTTCTGAAGAGATGTCCAGGGAAGTTGGTCAGCTCTTGGCTGTTACCATAGACCTTTCTGGCTTTAATACAATATAATGTTGGAGTTTTAAGGGGAGGGTTTGGGGTCTTTGAAGGATTTTTTTAGGTCTTAAGAAAAATGGTCATTCTCTAGTGTTTGTGTTGGAAATAATGAGCAGCAGAGTTTTTGATAAATTCTGTGAGAAGAGAGGAAACTCAATGAAGTTCCCATGTTGATTATGAACCCTTTTCTTTGTTATTTTGCTATAAGCAGAATATCAGCAAACTGATGTTTTAAACACTGCATGTCCAAACTGATGAGATACTTGATGCCACATTTGACAAAGCTCTGGCATTTTCAAGGGTGTACAAAGGAATAACTATGAAAGGAATGATAAAACGCTGAACTTAAAGCAATTATCTCAAAAGTGTATAAAAGAAACCAGAGTTTAATCTTTTTCAATTATTATTATTATTATCTCCATGCATGAACTTTTAAGAAGCAGGAGTGCTCTGACCTCAATGTCACTTATGCAAGAACATGCAGTCCGCAAAGAGAAAGAAGCAAATTATGTACTTTAAAGCCATTCCTGTGTCTAATGCAAAAATTTTTGTTTGGATAATTCAACAAATCGCAGGAGTTATCCACTGAAGTCAGCAGGACAGCTCACATGAGATGCTTATGTGCCCTATGTTTGCAAGATACTGATCTCATATATTCATTATCTATTTATATATTGTTATGGTGCCCTTGTTTCCCTCTCATATTTGTGTCTTCCTTGCACTTTAAACAAAGCCTCTCTCCACTTTACATGATTTTGCATGGACAGCAAGATGAATGTTTGGGCACAGATACAGGTAAAATAAATGTATCATTAATCCATTTTCACAGATCTTGGTAGAAAAAAAGAGACACCAATAGAAAAGAAAATCACATATGTCTTGCATTACTCCATATTTGTCTTCCTCAAACAGATTGTAAATGCTGCCCTGTGGTTATGAGTTATGTTAATCTATTTGGTTTAAAAGTGTTCTGAGAAACTTCATGAGTCACTGAACAACATACAGTTTCTGGTGATCACTGGGGCATTTGTTTTTGTGACAGGAAACACTTAAACTACCAAACACAGCTGTTTAAAAAACAGTGTAAGATGTGCAGGTGCAAGGAGAGAAAAAAGAAAAAAAAAAAAAAAAGTAGCCCCTTCCCCACCCCCAAAACTTTAATTTTCATAGAAAAATAAGAAGAAAATGAAATTTCAAAGCTAAGAAACCAAATTACTGAACAAAAGAGAATCTCAAATTTAGCTAATATTTTTTTTATAAATAAAACCCACTTTGTTTTTATTGGACTAAAGTACTGAACCAGCACTCAATGTGAGAATGAATTTAGCCTAGATAACTGGACCTACTAATCTGCCCAGACAATAGACTATTAAATGTTCAAATAAAGATCTGTGTTTTCGAGTTTATTGTAGGGGGTTTAATTTCAGCTGATTAACTGTCATTAAAACAAATAATTCATAGTATTTGTCTGTAGTGATTCTGTTCAACAGAGGTTTGACACTACAAATCTGTTATTTATGAATGTGATAGTTTACATTTCTGAACCAGAACTGTCTTCTCAGCTAAGGTGGTGGCCAGATATTTTAGGGTATGGCATGGAATAACTCTCTGATACCAGGACCAGTTAGCAACTGTAAGAAGGTGCTGATTCTCTTAAAAAGCAAACCCATATCCATCCTTTCACCTTCAACCAGATCAGGGGCTCGGAGCCCTACCCAACCTGGCTTTGAACATTTCCAGGAATGTTGCCCTGGTCTTCTGAGTTCTTCAAAGCCTTCTGATGTTTATATTCTTATAACGAACTTTCTCACACATTTTTATGTAAATAATTATTGTTTTTCATTCTTTTCTGGAGGAGGAAAAATTTGATGGACTGTTGGTTTGTCCAGTGTCATTGGAGAGGTGGAACAGTCATCCTCCAATCCACTGTCACTTTTGAAAGTCCATAAATGTTAGGAGTCAGGAATTAAACTTCCCTTCTTTTTACCTTGGAGGTTCCAATGGGCGCATCGTTTTATTTCGTGTTGTAGAGTGACACAGGAATAGGGCACACACAACCTCTCTGGGAAGATTTTTCTACTGTCTCCTCACCCTCACAGCAAAGAATTTTACTGTACAGTTTTATAAGTCCATTTTCTAAAAACAAGCTAACAAGCAAGAAAACTGGAAGAGTTATTTCATAGCCTTTACCTCGCAAGTCACAAATGCAACATAAAAGTTGCTGGATGTGTCATCAGCTTTTCTTACACTGCACTCTAATTTCACTTATTGTTTATCATCTTGTATTTGTGGATTACATCAGGCCCCTGCACCTCATGCAAAGGAAAATACATTTACTTCTTCAGCTGTTATAGAGAAAACACAATTTGCTTTGGAAAGTGATAGGAAGATGTGAAAGTGATAGGAGTGTTTTCTTTACAATCTTTGCAATTGGAATATTGTTTCTTATACAAAGAACAAAATTAGCAGTATTTCATCACAATTTTAACCATTATTTCATTTCCCTATGAAGGTTTCATGTGTTCTCAAATGTCGCATAATTCTTGAGATGTGGTGTGATAATGATTCAAATAGGTTTTTATTGATAATGTTGCCATTTGTTGAAATGAATTCAAAAATTCTTGTAGAGAACACACTTTGTCCTTTTTATTTCTTTTATTTTTTATTTTTTTGGCATTAGGAAAATTGAACTTGAAAGCTTAAGGTACCATTCTTAAAACAAGTATTTTTTAACTTTTTTTTTTTAGCATAAATATATGTAACACTAAAAAAGACAAAATTGGCAGACATATCTCAAACAATAAGTAACTTCAAAAAGGAGGATAACAGAATTCACACTGTAGGCAGAAATTTATAATTTTATTAAGTGAAATTATTCAAACACATACTTGGCCTCATGCATGTGCAGTGTTGCCCCCAGCAATATAGTGAAACAAGTGCTAAATAGTTTTCAGAAAATTGCCTGCAACTTTTGTTTGCTGGACTAACCAGACAGCCTTACTAGAAACCTCAGAAAGCTTTTCCATAAATAATATTTTTCTTTCAGGACAAATATTTCTTGAATTTCTGCCACCAAAAAAAAAAAGATGAGAACTTTGTCCTTTAATTGTTATAGCCTACTACTAGCAATACAAAATGGGGAAAGGGACAGCCTGCTGCATATATTCTACCTCTACCAATCACAGCTGTTGGGTCAAAAGTTGTTAATCTATTTGGCATAGTTTTATCATCCACAGCAGGATATTAAAAGGACAAAAATTCCTCAGCTTTACCCTGCTTGTGAGAAAAAAATAAGGAAAAAACCCCACATGATTTTCTTTTAATATCTATAATTTATAACTCTACAGACTTTACTTCATGTTTTACTAATAAAGTATATTTTAAAAATACATTCAGCAAGTGATCTTCCTTCTCAAGCTCTATCAAGACTTTTTAAGGTTAAGTCAACAACAGTGGAACCCAAGATGAAAGATAAACAACCTTTAAAAATATTAATCATGAATTGTAAGAAAATATGAGACAAAATATCAGTGAAGTCATTAAAAAAATATTCAGATCATTTTATAGACTGCATCTGGTTCTATTTCATATAAATGCAAGTTGGACATCTACGACCCTTGGGTTAGTAACAGATGCTGTCATGAAGTTGATCATTTTTACATAAGGAAAAGCTAAATGGAATAATTTCAGGCCACCCAATGTTTCCAAAAGGCAGTTGCCTGGCACAGCCAAAGATTGCACTGGTCCATGCAAAACTGTATCCAGACACTCAAAGAATTCCTGCTTGTGCACACTGTACATCACCCACACACTCTGGCATCTCATGGCTTTGTATTCTTAAGTGACTCTTGCTGACATTAGCCCAGAGAAAGAGAAGCTATCTTCTCTAGTCCGGTTAAGATTGCCCCACAAGAATGGTTAACTATCCTTAATTATGTCTGCTTTTTAGCAGTGGTTAATCCTTCAATATGCTCTTTAAGTTTCTGCTCTTGAGAGGGAAATTCTTGGCAGTCTTGAAAATGACAACCCTTCTTAAGTGCATTATTATGCACAACAGTGTCAAAACCCAAACCCAAATCAAAACCAACAAACCAACAAACCAACAAAAAAACCCCACAAACAGACAAACAAACAAATGAGCAAGTCAACAAGTATTTAAATTTGGATAAGCAGAACTTTAAGTTTTAAATTGACAGTTCATCTATCAGGAGCAACATTAGAAGTAGAAATTTGAGTAGGTATACTACATAAATACAACCTCCCTGGTACAGAATCATAAAATTTTTCAGAGTGAGAAAGATCTCTAAGATCATCAAGTCCAGCTGTAAACCCAACATTTTCATGTTTACCACTAAGCCATGGCCCCAAGTGCAACTCCCACAGGTCTTTCAAATACCTCCAGGGATGGTGACTCAGCCACTTTTCTAAGCAGCCTGTTCCTATGGCTGACAACCCTTTTGGTGTAAAAAAAATTTTCCTCATCTAAACCTCTTCTGTTGAAACTTGAGGCCATTTCCCCTCCTTTTTTCACTTGCTACTAGATAGAAAAGACTGAACCCCACCTTGCTACAACTTTCTTTTAGGTAGTTGTAGTGTCTGAAATATATAGAGGGAGCAATATACTACTGATTGAACCACTTTGTTTTTCTGAGTCGACCAGATTTTAAAGTGGCTATTTGGTTCAGCAAATCTGACTTTAATTTTACCATGAATTAAAGCTGTGTCTGATAACCTATAAAGCTATAGCTATTAAATTCCCTATAAAAGGAATTTCAAGAAAAGATTCTGTAACTATTAGAGAAAGCTTATATTCTGTGTAGCACTCATTTCATGTTGCACTTCAAAATGGAAGTGCCAGGTTTTGTTTTGATACAGGTTCATTGCACACACATCATTAACTTTGGGAAAAAAACACCAAAACAAAGTGCAGAAAGGCACTAATATGAAACAATGACAAACATTGTGTTTCCTAATAGTAATCAGTTCATTCATACATATTTTTTGCTACCTTTTAAAGGGTTTATAATCTGGGTGCTCTGGGTGAGTGGGTAGGTTTAGTGGGGGTAAAAAAAAAACAACCAACCAAACAAAATGATTCCTGCTGTCATCCTCTTCTACACTGTTTTGGAATGTGATTTTCAGATCCATTGGATTGTGTAAATCAACTGAATTTCAGGCAAAAGCCTCAGATATGGTGAAGGCAGTCCAGAGTTAGTTACAGCTGGGCTGTAGCAGCTGGGTGAATACACCTAAGCTATAAAATAGAGCATTCCACACTATTCTGTTATTTTTAAATGACTATTCAAGCTATCAAAAAAAAAGGAGCTCTCTAGTAACAGAATATCCATTTACATGAGACAAGTTCTTCTGGAAGCAATAAAGGTGCCTATCTGCACAGTGCCCAGGATAGGTTTTCATTCAGAGCAGGCCTATTTTCTATTTAAGGCGTTTCACTCAACTAGATATTCTAAAAGATCAAATATCACACTATAGGTTCTCCTTCATGCTTTGCAAAGGAGGCCTTACGTGCAAGCAGCTTTAAAGCACAGTTTTACTCATGTCATCTGCCAGAATAAAGCACAGTGGCCTCTTTGACCTCGGAAAGCAAAGCACACTGACAGGTTGTGAGAAACCCATGGGTAGCATCTAAAAGGCATGAAAATATTTATGTCTTTGTTCATACTTACCCCCAAAACCTTAATACCTCAAAATCTTAGTTTAACACCTATATAACCCAAGAGGTACGGAAGCATTTGAAAGTTATTGTGTCCACCTTACAATTTTCCCCACTGAAATTTGAGGCAGCTGACCCCTCTAATATTATGTAGTTTGTTAACTTGCTGCTGCTTATAAATGGAGACAGGGAAACAGATATGCAAGTTTGCTTCGCTTAGGTGGAAACACCGAACACACGCAACACCCCCAGAGAACTCTTAGGCAGTGCTAGAATTGCTCATCAATCTCCTCAGCCTGGTGGGTGCACCTTGGGGAGAGCAGGAAGCACTGGTCTGGTGCCAAACATGCCTTCTCTGCAGGAAGTTCTAGTTACAATTGACTTTCCTCTTGGCCGTATTATCCTCACAGTTCTGGTCACACAGCAAGTCAGGTTTAAGAAAAAGGAACTTTATGAACTGTACCAGGATCCAAGAGATAAAACAATGTCCAACTTAAATACCAGCAATCTGTCACCACTGTCCTTCCATGCTACTGCCTCAGCTAAGGGTTATGTAAAGTTGGATACCATCACAAGTGGTTAGAAAATTTTTTGATGAATCAGCGAGCAACATATTTTCCAAGCCATAAAATAGTCTACTAAAACCAAATCTGGGGTCAATAATACCTCCTACTTCTAATTACAAATGCTTAGATTTCAGCACAGCTGCTTTCCTTGTCAATAGTGAGACCTTTCACTCACCGAAAATTAAGGATTGATTTTAGAGCTTGGCACTTTGTGACTTGCTGGATTAGAACTGGACATAAATATAAAAAATCAGAAAGTTCAAGTGATTAATGACATAAATGCCTTTCTCAGAAATATCCTAGAAACACTCCCTAGTTTCAGAATCCCAAATTACAGCATTCATGAACCAAAATGTGACTTAGTCAAGCTCTGAGGCCCCAAACACACAAAACTGTGATATCTTGCATGTAGTTACAGATAATTAACTTTTCAAAACTCTCTAGATCTTCAAGTTCTACTTATCTCTAAATTTCTTCTCATAATGAAATAGTAACAATTTCTATAAACTGTAATAAAATTCCATTACAACACCAGACAACAAATGTTAAAAGGTGACTACTTGTCTTCTTATGGCAGAAATATCTTCAGCAGGCTGACATCAAGACAATTCAAGGTAGCCATGCAAGCTGTAGGCTAGAGGTCATTGCTGCCTCTAAATGTAAGTGCTCAGATTCTCTCGCCTCTCTGAGAATAGATATTCTTGGACTAAAATAGACTAGAACCAAACTTTACACTTTTGAGACAAGTATTACACGTGGAAACACATGATTCAAAAGATGAGTAACATCCCTTTCACCCCCACTACAATCTCCCCTCTTTGGAAGGTATTCAGTGTTAGCTCAGACTGTGCTCCAACCACAGGCACCAAACAAGCTCCTGTCAGAGCCTGGAGTTTGGCACGTCTTCCACTATGTCTGCATAGCAATGGCCTTTAAAGCAGATGAAGGTCTGTATCAGCCTAGATTTCACATCTGCCTTGTCTTAGGGTGAATTTACTGAGCCCAGACATTGAACTGGGTTGATCCAGCAAAACAAAAAGCCAAGTTTTGAAGGAATATATCTCCACTGTTTGGATTTTCTCTGGATCTAGAACCCTCATGCCTCAATTTTAACAGAAAGTGTATGCAAACTGCAATAAGACTCCCAGTGGAGTGTTTTGCTGGTCATTGGGACAGTTTTCCCTACTCCATAGGAAGAAAGTTTATATATCATGGATTGCCACTGTCCAGCCCAGGAACACAGACATCAAGTGCTCACCTAGTGAATCACACTGCATACAATTTAGCCCCAAGTTCTCAAAGTTTCCCTGACTGTTATTTCCCAGACTGGTATTCCCAAAAGATATCAAAAGCAAATCCTATCATTATGTGGAGTCTTTTCTCTTTTGTGCAGACTGCAGACAAACGGGACAGGAGAATGTTCCTAATTTCCAACCCACTTGCAATTAGGCATTACAGCATCTTTTAGGTAGAGGGGACCATCAGTGTCTGCAGTTTTCTCTTAGAGCTAATTAATTCCTGTGGATTAATGAACATCCCAGAGTTTATATGGCAAACTGACTAACTCGTATCATAATGTGCAGTACTTTGACTCTCAAAATAGCTAACAGGAATAATACATGCTAACCACACATACCAAAACATTGTGCTGTTAGTCAGTGTTCCAGGCATGTTAATTAACATTTCCATAGTGTGTGTATTACAATGCTCAAAAAATTTATTTTTTTAATAATCAAGCCACAGAGCGGAGGCTGAGATCACAAGAGTCTGGGTCACAAGAAGAGTCTGGGTTAAAGCCACAAAAGTTAAAATGGAAATTCTGAGCGACATTTCATTTCCAACTCCACATGGTTTATTTTGTTTATGAAATAACTAATTCAGTGGCTGAAAAAAATAATTGAAAGATACTCTTGAAAAGGAAGAGTGAATACCACTGAAATCCTATATTTCATATTTCCTTCTCAAAACAGCTGTCAGAAACTAGCAGCACTAATAACCCATAAAAAACCCAAACAAAAAAGTAATGGATGAAGTAGAAGATGCAGATTTTGCTTAATATGTTAGCGCCTCTCTTTGAAAAGGCATACAACTGAAATAGCAGTAGAAAAGTCGTATTAAAGATTTTACTTTCCAATCATTAAAGCCTGGATAAGCCTTGCAGCACATGTAACCAGCTCCTAAACTCTGTTCACTGTACAGTAACTCAAAAGCAATTGACAACTACAACTAGGTGAGACAAATCACAAACATGTTTATCATTTCCTCAAAGGAAACTCTTACTTCCAAGTTCAAATACCTGTTCTACACAATATGGGATGTACACTTGGAGATCTAGTCAAGGAAAGATTTATAACACCCAGAGGAGAAAAAAGGTTAAAAACTCCAAAAGGAAGAGAGGGGCGGATGTTCTCTTAAAAGGGAAGGCTCCACAAAAAGGTGTCTGGGTTTCTGAACAAGGTTTCAAAAGGAAAGATCAGCTCCTGAGAATGTGATATTCTCAATCTGACAAAGAGAGAAATTATTAAATATTTAAAACAATTAAAAGAAATACAGTTAGAATTTAGATTAAGCCATTCTCCTGAAAGTCTTGTTTTCCTTTCCTCTTCCCCCATATACATTTTTGGAAAAAAATATATTTGTATATTTGTATATTTCCAAATTGTTGGAAAGAGAGACATTATTCTCAATGTCTTTTGCAACAGAGAAAATGTTGTACCATTTAGGGTGGGCATATTTTTCAGTCAAGCATTACAAGGAGCACTGGACTAATAGATGTGACAATGAAGGCATTTTGTAATATTCATGTTATATAATATCTTGATTTCTGTAGATGGTTAGCAGCAATAGAGCTGCATTGGACAATGTGAAGTCATCTCTCAAAATAATACAATATGACAGTCCAAGTGCATTCTGGGTTGATTTGCACAAGGGATGAATATAGAATATCTCACTGCAGTGCAGCCATTCTCATATCAAACTGATGAGGTCAAAGATACTTATAAGTTCCAGAAGTGTGGGGGAAAAACCTTGTGTTGTCCAAGAGTGTCTTCTCCTTTACTTAATGACTAGTGCATTGTAATACAGCAATTAAACTAAACATGTACAAGAAATAGATTTTGAAGATTTATTTATTTCTACATCTCAATGGCAGTCAGCCCACAGAAAACATGGAGGAGTGCATTCAGCATGTGGGGATAATCATGTAGTTAGGAAGCAATGTTTAATCTAGTTGAGGCTAGTAATCTCTGGATGTTGATGCACAGTGTCATGCACTGCCTTGTAGCATTTCCACATGGGTGATCTATTACTTTGCAGCACTAGAATCTGCATTTGATTTCTTGTTCTCTTATCTACTCCTCAGGGATCCAGTAAATCCATCAGAATTTTACAACTGCCATTCTCTCTAGGCTGTGTCACATTCACAGTCAAGAATTAAATTCAGGCTTCTAAAGCAGTTGCTACTCACAGCTTTCTGCCCTGCACTTCAGACAGAGATTGCCCGTGCCCCTGCAGGAAGTCTGAAACCCAGCAAAGCACCTCCTGAGCACCCCAAGCCTGTTTGCTGAGGTACATACATCGGCTTTAGTGATAGTCCTCAGCTAAGAACAGCAGCAGTACAGAAGCTGACTGGATCATGACTCAGTTTTGGTCAGAGGTGGGGACAACAACTTGGGCAGGACCCATCTGAGCCATCTGATATTACTATGCTTCTCCATGTGAACGAATCCTTGGACTTCACCGGTGTTTATAAGTTAGCAAATGGCAACCCCTCCAAAAGAAATTGTTACAGACAACAGGGATACTTCAGCTGTCTCAGACTCTTATTTTACCGAGAGCTTTACAGACCCTCAGTTTTCATTGTTCTTTTTTTTTCCACTTTTTTTTTTTATTATTTTCAGAGTCACAAATGAAACAGAAATGAAGGCTGCTGTGCATCCTTCTCTGAACCCCATGAAGGCCTGCGTGAAGTCACTGTCTTCACTCTCCCCAGACACTTAGGTTAAATTATACGAAACACAGAAGTATTATATAGCAAATAATGTAGGCTTATTTACATGTTTTTATTATACAGAATAAACGATAAAATAGTTGTTGATTTTAAATGATAAACTTTTATTCTGAATATACTGTTTTTGCACAATAATTAACACAACAGTTCTAGGATTATAAACTTTTTATAACATTATTGTACAAATTTTTACAAAAAAATTATTTTTTTTCCAGGCTTGTCAAGTTCCACAAAAGTGTCAAGAGAACACAAGAAAAGGGAGAAAGACCTGCTTGCCTTGTAAGAGCAACCACGTCTTTTTTTGCAGAAACGCACACTGAGCATTTCAATAAAAATATCCCAGAAAGCATGATCCAGACATTCCATACAACACAAGAAGAGAAGACAGCTTTGTCAGATCACAATCGCAATTTCATGGCATCTGAACAAGACAGTATCCCTTTAGCCTCAGTGAAATATTTCTTCAAGATGATGTTTTTCTTTTAAACCATAAACAGGACAGATGCAAGTAGCTGGGAACAGGGTGAGGCTAACTTTTCAAAAGTCTTGAATTGTATTCAGATGCTTTGTTTTAATCTTTTTACAATAGTGTACAATGAGTATTAACAATATTAACATTGTGGTATGAACAAAATCATAATAAATGTGGCCTTTGTAAAAGGCTTGGATGTCTGATGAAGTTAGGGTAAAATTTATCCTAAGAAAGGAGTTATTAAGATTTCACCTTAGGTTGACATTCCAAAAACAACCGAGTGCATTGCAATGCCTTGTAGGCATTAATATATTTCTTAATAACCAGTGTGCTAGCATCTGAATTTTTGGATCAGTGGTACTGAGGTTGTGTTTTGGAATTAAGTCATACTAAGCATGTTTGTTATGTGTTAATGGGAAAAAAAGGTTTTAATGTCTCTTCAGTGACAGCAAAAAGCTCTCAACCACAGCAAGTAACACTTGGGTTGCAAAGGTCACTTAAAAGGGATACTGCCTATTTGAAACCAGTAAGGCCAGGTTTTAAGTTAATAAAAGGAATATTGTAGGAAAACTTACAAATGGCAGCAACACTGTTGTTTTTGTCAAGTTAAGCAGTAAAGCCTCAAGCATTAGAAACATGAAAAAGATCATACTAAAGTCTTAAAGGTACAGGACCTAAAAATCTTGTCAATCAAACCTGCTATGTCATGTTAAAAACCTGTTACAAATATGGACCACGGTCAGTGTTTCGGCAGTAATGCTGGTTGTTTAAAAGAAAAAAACTAGAAAGAAACCTTTCATGTTAAGTCCTCAGATCATGTTTTGCACAGTACCATGCTGTAACAACTTTACTGGTGGTTACTTTTCAGATGTACAATACACTGCATGACTTCTACGTGATCTGAACCAGTCCCAACAGTTCCCTTCATACTATTTAAAGCTAGAGTTGGGCAACCATTGAGAGAGCCTTGTATTTGACTTTAAAAACCACAGCTTTTTACAGTATATCATATTTAAAAATATCTTAATTTAAATTTTAGGATCAAGCTCCATCTTTCAAAGACAAGAGAAGATGACTATGATGCACTGTGAGAATAAGGATACTCTTCTGCATGAGAATTTGTATTTATTCATGCAAGTTATTTCTATCAGACTGGTATTGACATTTTGAGATAGCTGAAGTTCAGATTGCATTTTCAGTCTATGCAGATATTGGGGTATTTAAAAAAAAGTCTTGACAATCACTTGAATATATTCTAATACATAATTTCAAAGTATTTAAAATACTCACTAGTTTCTAAAGTAGTAATAAGATGGGAATCATGTTGGCTAAATGTTTATATAGCACATTATAATGTTAGCTGGAAAGCTAAATGTTTATATAGAAACACATTTCTTCAGGTCCTATAGAGGGGCAAAGGAGAGGAACAAAGGACATTTCCCTCTTTGGATCACCCATGAGGGCTGTGTGTCTGTATGGCATGGGCTTCTCCCTCCTCTTGCATCTGAGCACTCCAAGGGAAGTGGGATGAGAGCAAAAGCCATGGATGTTTCCTGTGGCAGCATGAATTTGTGCCATCTTTCTTTCTTCCAAGAAACTCTAATCAAATACTTATTGAGTAACTCTGAATATGGCCTACCAGCAAAGGCAAAGTGTTTTAAACAGTGTGACTTGTCCATGAAGGGTTCCTTTTGGGAAGCTAAGTGAAAACTATAGAGAACTTATAATACTAACGTGAAATTAAAAGAGCACAACGCAAACCAACAAGTATTGAAAGTAACCTCAGAGTAAAAGCAGTGAGTGCAGTAATTATTGGCCTAATCCTAGAAAACTTGCTCCTCCCATAAAACGTCAATTGACCACATTAAGGAAAATCATTGGATGCAGTCTTGGCATTAGAAACACTCAGAACAATTTTTTTTTATCAGGTGGTAATTGGTGGTAGAGTGAACAGAACTATAGCACTATAACTAGAAGGAAGAGCTCCAAGTTTATCTTCACCCTTATCATCAACATTAGCTCACCTTCCCTGAGAACTTGAAGTCATCCAAAACAGTTAATTGTACTTTTAACCCTATGACATTGCTAGGTATATTTTTTTTAAGATCTAGATTTTATCACTGAACAATAGGTCAGGATTTCTGTTTTTCACTCACTGTATTTCCAAACATGAGAAAATACATAGCTGGAGCCAAGGTACATGAAAAACAATGAACCACCCATGAGTACAACTACAGTAGATATCTGATCGTTCAAGCCATGCCATGGCTTTGAGTAGCTTCTTCAGTTTTCATAGGATAATAATGCATGCCCAATCATTTTTTTAAGCTTTTGGCATGATCAAAAATATATCAATCAATTGCCAGCATATACATACCGATGATTTGCATTTTTTTAGTTTTTAGCGAGTGTATTGTGCCATATTAATATTTGCATATTGCAGTTGTTAGCAGAACTGTACAATACCAGCAGAGCTGCACATTCATTGGTTTAGCTGTCTTGCAATACTGTTTAGTTCTGAAAACTAGAAAAAAAAGCGCAAATCATATTTTGCATCAACACTATGCTACACTGTAATATTGTAATTTACTGCACCAACCTGTATCACCAATGAGGTTGTATAAAAACAACTTCTAGAGTTATTATTCACAATCAAGTATCAATGTGCATACATATAGATTCAAGGCTCCCCATTTGTTTATATTTTTTCTAATCGCAGCAATCAGGTCATTTTGTTGTTAAATATGCTATTTTCAACAGTAAATAGCAACAGCATAAGTTTTAATATTATGGGTGGGTTTATATTAAGGAGACAAAGGGGGAACCTGATATGAACCTTAGAGAACATATACTTCCAAAAATAAATGTGTTAAATCTGATTTTTATATTCTTAAAATATCTGTACACAGGTTTTCATGAGATCACTATTCTGTAAAAAATCCACCTCAACCCTTTTGTTACAATAGCTATATTTACCCTATTTTCTCAGATTTTTCATTGCACAGTATATTCAGAGCTCTGTTTCATAATATAATGTAATATGATTTGATTGCAACACATTGCAATGTTCAATTTCTCACACAATACATGAATCACTCTGTTATCTTTTCAATGAACTATACTCTACCATCAAAGAAAACAAACTGAAAAACAATAACTTAGCATCATCATCATGCAAAATACCCCTGGAAACCAACATTCAAATATCACAAAGACATTTTTTATTCACAACCATTTTTGTTTCAGCCTTTGAAGAATTTCTACTAGCTTTATATGTAACTGCATTGTGAAAAGGAGGTGAATATTACATTGAAATTAACATTTTTTTTTCTGACAGATTACACCAAGTTTAAGATGAAAATCAATTTTTTAGTTACACTCTCCAGTACCTTTGTATTTTGAAAAACAGTAGTTTTCTCCCTTCCCTCCTTTCTACATACAATATCAACCTACCAAAGCTTAGCTGGCTGTAGGATTCATTTTGGAAAATTAACCACTCATCAGAAAGCATTCCAATCATGTTGAACTTCTGGTGAAGGCTGGCCAATATTTTCATTTTACTCACCAAGTTTGGACAAAACTGATGTTAAAATCAGCCATTGTGGTGCTAGTAATGTATATTGGGGAGAACATTTTTCTTTGTATTTTTTTTTTGTTTTTAAACAACTGTTCATGTAAAAGAATATAAATCTTCAAGATATCCAAAGCTTAAAAGAAATAAAAACCATATACATAAGCTATTGTTAGGGGAGCCCTTTTACACGAAGTCATCAAGATTACAACAAGAAACAAATGAATAAACAAAAGGTTTTAGCTTTCCCCAGTGGGGCAGGTACAGAAATCTGTTTGGACGGCGTAGATGATGCAGCATTCACACACGGTTAAGGATCTGACACTCCAACATGCAGGCATCGTGGCGCCCCGATGAGTCTCACAACGCGCGACAACCAGGCACGAGCGCTGCCGTTCTGCTGCTGTCTCAGTAGCTGACCCTTTCGAAAATGGAACTGAGGCTATCGTTTTGGCCAGGTCTCGATTAAGTTATGCAGGTTTTGGTTTAGCAAGGTCATAACTGGCAGTATCTGCTGCCAGATAACAGCCAAAGCAGGACCAACTGAATTGCTACCATAGACCACAGTGATGGACTCAGACCAGAGGCCCCACCACAGTCAGCCGAATCTTCCTGTCGACAAGAAGAGAAGAAATCATTTAATATTAATTAAGGGGAAGCTGCTTGAGAAGTAATCTCCAGCTTAGTTTTCAATATTTTGAACTATCATTGAGGCATCCTTTTTGGTCTTATATGTGTTATTTTGCTAAAATACAGTAAAATGATCCCTGGAAGTTCCTCTGATTTTTGATACAAAGAGACGTGCTATTGCTTTAAGTATAAACACGGGAGGACTAAGTACTTTCAAGGTTTACAGCACAAACTTATGAACTAGATGGGATACTTACACCATCCATCAAGAAATGCTATGGAATATACCTGGAGCCCCCAGTAAACACCATCTATATTGCTTGAAATTGCATTAATTTTAAGATTCTGAGTATGACTTTATTGTGAGAAAAGATAGAAGAACAGATAACTTTTCAAATTTAGAAAACAAACGCCAAAATATGTTTATGTCCATTTCATCAAATGATTGCACAATAAAATGAACAATGGTCTGCAGGTGAAGATATGATCAAAGAGAATGAAAATCCTTTTCTGCCTCTGGTGCTCTATTCAAGTACAAGAAGAAAATTTTTTATTGCATTACTTGTACATGCTTGATGCAGTTAGAAGCTCTCTCTCAGCTGCACTGCTGTCATGCTTCAGTAACTATTCCTTATGCCACACAACAATCACACCACTCTTCCTAATTGCTCTCCACCATTAATTGCTGATCTTTGGCCTCTCTTTACTTATAATGCTTAATACCTTTCACATGATGGACCTATTCATTAGTCTGGCTGATATACGTTTCATACCTGTTTGGAGCCTGTAACACCTTAAACCTTTTTTCTCAAGACTGATACAAACTCTGATTAGTACCTAAAACACCAGGAAAATTTTTCCCTCTCCACTTTGTCTGAGAAGTCTGAGATTCATGTGTCACTCTGAAGACTAAAAATATTTGGTCTTTCTCTTGTTTTCACAGTATTCTGTAACCATGGTATAAAAAGACACTTTCCATATTCCAAAAGATTCCAAGCCTTCAAGGGCAAGAAAACAATGTAGGTGGAAAGGAATTTAGGCATATTAGCAACTGGGGAAACTTCTTGAACAGGAGCAATATGTGCAGGGAAGGACAGACAACTGAATCTTAACAGTAACAGACTGGATGCTGGCACAGAAATTAAAAAAAATATATATAACCGAAAGCAGAGGAAAGCCAATAGGCAGGGAAAAGCTCCTGGTTTAGACTGACATGCCACTGAGGCATATGCAATTAATACTTAATATACCCCAGACAAGGCTGGGGTGGGTGTGGGTGTGTCTATAAAAAGTACAACCATTATAAATAAGAAAGAGTCATTAAACACCCTTTAATTTATTGGCAAGTTTCCTTTAGCAAATTTTGCTTTCCTTAAGCAAAACTTCCCAGCTTTGTAAGAATAGCAATGCAGGACATCAAGTTTACTCAAATGGGCAAGAACAAGAAAGTACCTAAAAATGGCAGAGCAGATATAAACAGGAAAGGGACGAGGGTGGGGGGATAATGTGGTTCTTTGTAACCTCTGTGCAGAATACACTGAAATGATAATAGAAAATTTTTGACTAAATTAAAACCACAAAGCCAAATATGATATTAGGGCAACACCTTCATAACAGAGGTGTAAAGACAGAATTTGGAAATTGCAGGGCATAGGAAAAGCCTTCAATTAGTTCTTTATACCAGCTTTAATGGGTTAGAATTTTAATTTTATTTATTCTGCACACAATGCATTCTTTAAAGCTGGTAGGTTTCCAAAACAGTTTGGGAAAAAATATGGAAAATCAGATAAAGCAGACAAAGTAGACTCAGTACATTATCAGGAATTAGAGCATTCACCAAGATTCTCCTTTAGAAACTTGGATGCAAAAAAGCCCCAACAATCCCAAGCCCAAAAAAAAAACCCCAAATAATAGCATTCAACTTCCTTAGAAAGAAACAAAAATTCATTTTGTCCTAAAGGAAATACCTCATGTTTGTTGCCATTCTTTATTAACAGTAGCTTTTTTCAGACATATCTCTTTCATGTGTTAGCTTTATAATTTATTTGTATAGTTTTGGCTTAGGCTTTTTGTTTTGTTTGGCTTTATTGCTGTTGTTTTGGTTTGGTTTTGTTTTTGGTTTTATTTCTTTTTGGTTAATTGCACTCTACAAGTTCAAAATTCCTAAGGTTTCTGGTCAACAAGAAGTCCTAAGTGAATTCTGCTGCACCAGATTTGTACTAGGATGCTAAGATTTCAGGATGCACTGAACATTCTGGTTTATTTAGTTTGGCTCTGTCACTATTTGCATCTGCATTGTGTCTTGTCATGCAGCTTTATTTCTATTTAAAGCACTTAAAAATAACCCTGTTGCTTCTTCCTCACAGTGACTACCATTAAAAACAGAATTATCAGTAAAGGTTTCCTCTCACATGAATTCAGTGAATGGTACTCAGTGTTACCTCTTGGTATTTATTATTCTTATCACTGAAATTATTTAGAAGAGTTATCATTGAAGAAAGAGTTGAAAGCAAAGCAGGAGATTTAAAATTTCCAACAGACAGGAGATATCTGGAGAGTATAAGTAGTAACCTGAAAGTCTTAAAAAAAATATTGTGCATAACATGAAGGGAAAATACCTTTATAGTGAAAATGGCATCCGGTATAGCAAGTAGCCCTCCACATATAGAGTTATACAGGACTCAGCTTACGTCATCTTGCATTAGACCAAATATTGCAAATTATGTTGATAAATTATTCCTACCACCGCATCTTTTTGAAAATATCCTCCATTCTGTTGTCCTTTTCTATTTGCTCTATGAGGGTTTTTTTTTAACCACACCACAATTTCTCAACAACTCTTACATTCACTAGCCATACAATGTAATATTCTTATTAGGTTGAAATGAAGTATTTTGGTATCTTTTTTTCCCCTCTCCTTAAGACTACACGGAGAAGCTTTTAAAGGATTCACAATTCACAATAGTAGAGAATATCTTGGAAGCCTCATGCAGGACAAGCATCATCTTATTATGAACGACAGCATTAAACTGCACTACACAAAAGTATAGAAGGTTTATACACATATTTCAAGCTTTGTGAGATTTTAACCTCATGTTGATCAAAGCCACATTAAATTTCTGAGGTTTGTAGACCAATTTGCAGTGGTAAACCAGCAGTTCTGCCAAGAACAATTTCTAAATATTGTCTCTGGAATCAGTTATTTCTTTTGTGTCCTAAGCTAAAAAAAAATAGTAGTGGCAAAGAAGGTACAGTAAATCCTATCTAAATTAATTTTTTTCCTCACAGAATTTCACATTGCAATTTTCTTCTGTGCTTTCACTGTTGTCAAAACTACAAGAAATGTGAAAATTTAAAAAAAAGAGGACAAAATCTGATTATGTATTTATTTATATGAATTAAAACAATCAACAGTCCCCTTAAAATAAGTGGGATTCCATCCTCAATTTAAAACCAGATTGAGAAAAATGTCAGTTTTGAATGGTCTTCAAAATGTCCTTTTTAAAAACACTTCTCCTTTTCTTGAGCCTTAAAACAACTTTTCAGCTGTTTCATGTTAATGTTATTTTTGAGATTTCTTCTAAAGTATCTTATAAGAAAGATATACAGCATTGTTTTATCTTCTCTTTACATTATCTTATCTTTACCTCTTCTAGTGCAATTAGACACTGAACTATTTTTAAACAGTTTCACTGAAATTTTCCAGCCCATGACATTAATCACACAAATCCTGAGTAACAGATCAGCTGGGGATGTCCTCTCTTTGTTGTCTTCAAAATTATGTCTGTGTATAAATTCTCTTTGAAGAAAGAGAGACTTGTAAAAGAAATTGGAAAGAATTGTTGCAGGCTGCTTTCATTTCACTAGAAGTGTATGAGAAATGTCTTGCATTCATTACATCAAATTTTTTTGCATGCTTGAGGTAGAGACGTGTCAAATCCAAAAGTCATCTTCTTCATGTCATGCCTTACTATGACAACTCTAGGTAAGGCTATTCTACAGCATCACATACCATGAAAATTATTCAGCACTTTCAGAATGGAAATGAATGTTTTTATAAAACCATACCTTCATTTTTGAGTATCAAAACAACATATTCATTGCTACATATCAGCATTTCCTTGAAGACATTGCCAGCCCAAAGTTTTAAAATACACTTGGAACCATAAATGCATATATACATGCATACACTAAGGCTATAAACATGTTACTCCTTTGGAAGTGCACTATAACTACTTAATGTACTAAAACTTTGTTTTTAAATGATAATAATTCATCAGAACCCACTGTGCTACTCTGACTTATAAAAGGGTAAAACATCTGGCCAAAGAACTTCTGTTGTGGCTCTTGATACCAATAGATTACCTCAGTCATATCTTTTATAAGCATGTATTTTAAATGTTTCATATTACATTGTCAACACCTTTGCTTTTACTCAAGAGTAATCTCTAGTTTCAATGCATGGTCATTCACAAATTTTGGAGTACCCTTCTTTGTATGGACTACCAGACAAAGCTGTCAAAGGTGTAGAGCTCCCCATGAACAGACTGGTAACATGGGCAATTCCATTGGGAGGTATCCAGTGGCCTGGGCTGCTGATCACCCTCAAAGCTCCCACTGACATACCTGGAAGCTGATGGAAGTAAGACATTCCCAGTGGGGGCTAAAAACTTGTACATTTATTTTCTTTATTCTCAGGCATGGCAAACAAAACCAGTGTGCATGTACAAAGTAAGAGCAAGCCATTTGAGGCAGTGATAATGACTATTTTGTTATCCTTGATGAAAAGTAAAAAAACCTGTTAGGTGAGTCAACCTGATCAACTGGATTGTATCTCTGTTGGCTTCAGTGATTTTAATATAACTACACAGATTAATGTCCAGAGAGAACCCGTTTCCAAAATCACAAAGTTATTAAAAACAAGATGGATGAACAAAATTACCTTTATAACTTTCTGCTGCCAAAATCTTATCAGCTAAAATTATATTCTGGATGTTTCCCACCTTCATTGGAAAGCACATTTTGGGCATAAAGAATTCAGCTCAAGGTGAGTCTCTGCTGCTTTCTGTACACTGGACAGTAGCTTTTTAATTAAAGAAAGCTATGTGCAGAGCAAATCGCATGAGCAAGAACATGAGATGCTAATCTAGATTATAATGTGAAATACTACTGGCTTAAAGAAAGGCCTTTCATATTTCCCTACAACCTTTTGCCATGGTTGTGCAAGTTCCTAGGTTTGCAAGAAAGTACATCCTTTAAATACAGAATAAGAAACTTCAAAATTACTCAAAAAAAAAACAAACAACACCTGTTAAACAGAATTTAAAGATTTTTTTCATTTACATTCGAGATATATTAATTGAAACTTCCCTTAAGTATAGAGAGAATATGAATACTGTGAAAATAACTGTTCTAAGTTTCAGTTAATTTCAATATTTTATTAATTTTCAGTATTTCATTACACTAACTCTGAAAAATGCCCTGTAAGCTTTTGCTTCTGCCTCAGTTTGCTTTACTTTGATAGACATGTGAGTATCTCCCTCTAGTGGTTTTCGGAACAATGTTGATCAGACCCCCCTTCAGACACACTTTTTGCTCTCTAGCTCAGCAGCTCTCTTGCAGACATGCCACTTGCACAGTGACTCATGATGCAGCCCCACACCATCAAATGCAGCACAGCCTAATTGCCAAGGCTTTAGTTTGAAACCCCAGAGTCTGCATTTGGTCAATATACAGGAACTTGCTCACATAGTTAATCGGAAGCAAAACCTCACCTTGTGCTGTAATCAGGCAATTAATATATTTAGGTCGCCAAAAATTAGGAGGTAAAAAAAAAAATATTTTATTGAATTCCTAGTTTAACCAAATAGGTGGACAGCATTATCTTCCATCATTAACTGTTGAGTTCATTTGAAAGCAGTGAACACTCCTTACTCTTCTCGAAAGAAACACACATAACACTCATCCTTGCCACCCCTAAGTAAAGTTTTACTTTCACAAGTGTGCTGTCTGTTCTATTTGCTTTGTATCTTTATTTTCCTCTGTGAAAAAACTTTCTTCTTCTGTTCATTTTAACAAGGACAAAGGAAAAATTCTTAGAAGTGAAGGATGTGGACTCAGCTGGTACATGTGCAATCTCAAAGAGCCAACCATACAAATCCAACAGGTTCCCTTGTCTTTGTATGTTCTATGGGAGAGGCCCTCATGTTTAGTAATTGTGATTTATAAGGCTCCAGACAGGTTTTTTTCATATTTAATTTCCCTTACTATTGCAACAGTAATTTACTCCAGATTGTTGCTTTTGGGACTCACTTCATTCTGTTTTCTTTTGTATGCTCAGTAAGTAAAAGAGTCTGCTAATTTTTTAAGCCAAGAACAAAACAAAAAATTAGAGAAAGTAACTGACCATCCACACCACATGAAAACTTGCAGAAAAATGAAGATAGGAGCGGACATCATGGCAGAGGCACGACTCGTTGTGCATATAGGCTGATCCTATTAATAACGGGCAAAGTAGCAAGTAGAGGAAAGGAAAGAAAACACAGAAAAAAAGACATACAAGATGAGATATCATGCAGATTGCTGGCTGTTGGCAGAGTTAATGTGAAAGCATCCACCCAAGAGCAAGAGATTCACAGCAAATTTTGCAAATAAACTTGATCAAAACAATCCACTGTTACAAAACACATGACTTACACATTGATCAGCACATCAAGCTAGTGAGCAAGAGTTGTACTTTCACACACAATCATACCAGGATCATTTGGATTATTTACAATGGCTGGGTAGCTTTTGGATGGGTTTTCAACTTTATTTAATATTTATTGGCCAGTAAGAAAACTTCCTCTTTAAAAAAAATAGTTACTAGAAAAATGCATTGAATACAAATTCTCTAAACTTTTTAAATACTACTGACATCTCAGTAATTGTGCCCCATTGCAAGAAAAGCAGAGAACATACTGGAACAAATTTTGGTGTACAGCAGTTACAGACAACTATGTGGACTGGTTTGGGACAATCTTTCCCCTGCAGAAACTGCAGAATTCCATGAGGTATTGAAAATGCATTTATAAATTTTTTATTTAACTAATGCCAGGAACTTCCTTGTTCAGCACTATTTGTCTTGAGATTTATTCTGAACAACTTGAATTCAGCATAATCTCTTTTGTATCTTTGAAAGGTAACATAGAAATAATATAAAAATAGTTCAGATATGTGGCACAGTTATAATTAATTTTTCTCTTCAAAACTAATGCATTCAACACAGAAGTATCAAACAGCATAAGTTTTGGTGATTTCAGCAGAGCAATGCACTTTTAAACCTGCTAAGAAGATGACCTAAAGGCAGTATACTTTTTAAATTAGAAACAACGTCCTAAACCATATATAAAATTTAAGTAATTTAACAATACTTTAAATAATACTTGGAAACATTATTGTAAAAATACTACTTCTAAGCCAAGAT
Organism: Euphonia xanthogaster; assembly: GCA_034509185.1. Lineage (NCBI taxonomy): Eukaryota > Metazoa > Chordata > Aves > Passeriformes > Fringillidae > Euphonia > Euphonia xanthogaster. The sequence goes on along the minus strand of JAYDZK010000056.1, from coordinate 9,565,489 downwards.
TATTGTATACTGGTGCAAGCCATTGAAGAACTGAATTTCACAGTACCATACAGAGTATGGTACCAAAAAAAACCCAACAGTTTTACGTTCACTGATGATACTTTAGTGGGAATCATGTGTGAAAGTTCAATGGTTATAGGACAGGCAGATAAGAAAGCAGCTGTTAAGTTTATGTTAATTGAAATAAAGCAGCTATGGTCTAGAGTGAACAGTATGTTTAGTGATAAAAAGGTTACAAGGCTCCAAGGAACATTTAAACACAGTTTTCCCTGATCATCTAAAGCTGCTCTACAATTGTTTTTAAAGGTAGTCTTAAAGTCTTACAACTTCAATTTTACCTGTTTGGCTTCATCAAAACAGATTTCAGGACCCTTTCTGTATCTCGGTTGTTTGACCATTTCACATGGATTTGGCCCTTCATCTGTTTCTCTGGTTAAGGAGTGTCACTGTTTTTCATGCATTGCATATGAGCAGGATCAACATTCTGTTTTTATTTTTATGGCAGGAGAGAAGATTTATGCTAATTCAGATAGTTCTGAAATAATATTCATAGTTCCTTGTTTAAATTCAAGAAACCCAACCCAACCATTTAGATAAATCAAAATAAAATACCTTTTTTTATACTGCTATAATCAAGAAAATAAACCTCTTTCAGAACTTTTCAGAATATTTTCAGAACCATAAACAGAAAGAAAAGCTGAGTTCTTTCAACATTTTCTGTATTGCTTTTTTTATCATTGTATAAATATTTCAGAAAATATTTCATAAAGCAGTAAACTTTCAATGGTCCTGATTAGTTTTAGTTTATGTTACCACTGAGTTACTCTGCCATAATGAAGATACACAGTAGAAGCAATGAAAGTTTTTTTGAAAAATAATGTCATATACAGGTTGAACATAGCAGTGAAAGCCTATAGAAACTACTGGCTCTATTATGGGTACTCTTGTATTACCCCAAATATCATAGAAAAGATTGTGCCACTGTAGGCTTTGTAGTAAATGACAGGAGAACTCCTGAGATCCCATTAGCATTTCAGTGATGAAGGCAGACAGAGAAAATGCTGTCCATACTACCAGCAGAACAGCAGGTGAGAAAGGGGAGCAGTGAATGCTATTAATTAGCAAACAGAATATATGAAGTACTGCTTTAGCTCACATCTCTGAAATCTGTAATTGCTGGTGTTAAAGTGTTCTTCACACTGTACTTCGCATGTGCCACTGGCTAATGAGGGGCACAAGTCATTGCAGCAGACTTGAAAGGCATGGATATGGCGAACTGCAAAACAGCCTTCTGGTGAAACCTGCTTATATTGCCATTCATTTTTCTAAGGTTTTTTTTTTTTATTATTCCACTCCAGGTGGGACACATTTTAAAGCTATTAAAAGAATAAAGTGCCAGAACTTATCTTAGTAGCTCTAATTTACACTTGAAGCAATCCTTTCCATGCACTACCATGGAGTAGTACAGCAGCTTCAGTGCAACAAGTGGAGAGGCCAAAGCAAAGAGAAGGCAAGATGATGGGGAATTTATTTCTGCAGGTCTGCATCTACCTTCATTCAGATATTATCAGACCCATCACCCCTTTTCTCAGCTGTGGCTCAACTGAAAGGAAAGTTGAAACACAAAAATGATCCAAGAGACTGCACAAGCAAAACTGTACCAGACAAAAGGAAGCAAAGTGTAATAATAATCATCTAAATAGCACCCAAAGGTCATTTTGTCTGCTTGGGTGATCTTATGCTACATCTGCATTTCACTATGTACCTTAGTTACAGAAAAGAATTGAATAGCTTAGTACTGCATAGTTGAACAAAAATAAAACAGTTCCTTTAGTCAGTATAAGCCCCTCCAGCTGTTCTGACTGCCATTTTAGGTAATTTACTTCTTTCTAGTAGTTTTGGGCTCCACAGGGAAATGCAAGTCATGTGCCCCTTCCCATCCATCACGCTTCATTTTCTATAGCGAATGCTGGCCATAAATTCAGACAGCGGAAACAGTTGATCAAACTGTCATGGACTGAAGCCAATTAGAATATTAGGCTAAGTTTACATAGTTCTGTGATGACACCCCAATGTAACTTCCTTTTCAGCCCAAGCGTAGATGGAATTCCAGTTTTATTAATGTGGCAATGAATGCATTGCTTGTGCCAAAGAAACACAGTCATCTGTACCACCATCTGCTTTTCTTTCAGGAGTGGGAGAGGCTGTCTCAACTAACTTCCTGACGTGGACAGAGGTATTACTAATTGTTTTCCTTGTTCTGTCACAGTAATCCAAATTATGGTTTGATTTACACCACTTCCGGCACACTGTCCCCAAGCCTACGTAGAAGAGAATGGCTGAGGTGAATTTCTCCTGACCTAGAATGTGTATATTGGTTTTGTGTATTTCCATCACCATCACCTACAGTTATCTACTGCAATGAACAGGCTAAAGCAGAGAGACTGGCACAAAGGTGGTTGTAAATTAAAACAGTCTTTCACTTGCTTTTAACTTCAATGCTTGTGTTGCAAGAACTCTGCATAGCATGTAAACCACCTATGTCTCCAGCCAGCTCTGAAGAAACTGTACAGCTGGATGAACTCTAGCCTTTGATGGCTGATCCAGTTACAAGAAGTAAGCTCATCTTTGACACTGGCACACAAAGTGTGTGCCACATAAAGTGCCTTCATCAACTAACCAACATGCAGCATCTCAACTTTTCATGACCAAACACTCTTATCCTGGCCTTTTTTTTTTTGTTATTTCTCTAGACAGACATACTCTTGTATTTTCTTAAGGTTGAACAAACCCATGACGCTCAGACTTTCCTTGCTTGTGGTTTCGGATGCCAACCTCCTTGACAGCTCTCCCCTAGACTCCCTTCTGTATGCCAGTGTGGTCCTGGGAAGCACACAGAACTCCAGATGTGGTCTCACCAGTGCTGAAGAGTTGAGATGGATCAGTTCTCTCAGTCTGCTGACTACACTCTTGCTGTCATAGCCTGGGATGTGACCAGCCCACTTCTCTGCTTGCCAACTCACAGTCAACTTCTTGCCTACCATGAATCTCCAGCTTTTTTCTGCAAATCTTTCTGTCACTCTGTCCCTAGCCTGTCCAGCTGGGCAATTTTTCTGTCCTGGGCCCAAGATTTTGCATCTGCTTTTTTGAAACTTCACTAAGTTCCTGTGAGCCCACTTCTGTCTAAATTCTCACAAATAACAGCTTTGCTCTCTACCTCAATGACTGCTGCTTCACATCATTTGTGATACCACCCAAAAATACCTGCTACTTCAAGTATTACAGTGGCAACCATGGATAACATAGATAAGTGGTTCATTTCTCCCCAAATAGATTCCAGTATCCCATAGCCAAAAATCAATCCACACTACTAAATAACATGATTTTTAAAGGATACCCGGCTTCTCTGCTTGCATCAGTGGCTTTGGGTCACAGGAACGGCACAGCAGTTGGCTGTCACTAATAATGAACACTAGATTGGTGTTTGAAATCTTCTCTGCATGATAAAGTCTGGGAAAAAAGTCAACAAAAGCCTATGTTTAAATGAAGTAAGGAAAATCATATTTGAGAAGGACACACAGTATTGGAATAAAATAATCCAGCTTCACAGATTTAGTCTGCTTGCTACTGTTTATCTTTTTTATTACAAACACTAAGAAAGACTTATAATAAATTTTGTAATCTTTTTGACATTTCCATCATACCCTTTTTCAACGAGACTTGTTAGTGGAATAATGGAAAAGAGCATAAAATGACTTTAATTGAGTTAATAGTTAGCTCTGTACTGCTACCACAGTAGCTGTACTGAGAAATAACATCAGTTCAGCATCAATTAACACAAAAAAAAAAAACAACCCAACCACAAAAACAAATAAACAAAACCCCAAAACATAAACTTGTCTGTAAGAAGGTCGAGAGAGAAGCATGGAGTATGCATGCCATGTGAATTTGTTTTATTTTTATGTCCATATAATTCTGCAAAAGGTATTTAAGATAGTAGGGTTGTTTTCAGTTTATAAATAAACCCAATGCATACTAGCAATGTGGAGGAGGAAGTACAGAAGTTGAAAAAATGTCTGTGTGTTTTGACCATTCTCCAAAGCTCTCACTCTTTCTTTCCTGGCTTGAAATACTGTATATTTTTTTGTTTGAAATCTGGCCATTAATTCTAATTTCTAAGATGTTTTCAAAAGCTCAAAATGTATGCAAAACCCTATCAGGCTCTTGTATGAAACAGAAATCAAGGTCCAAGATGCTGTGTTTCTGAAGTATAATTTTTTTTCACTTATTATTAAATATCATCTTCAATAGGCCTCCTTATGGTGTCTGGAGAGTAAGTCTTTTAATAAAAAAATATAATACCTTTGTTTACTTTATAAGACTCACAGCTCTTAAATCATGAGCACAATCAACTAGAAGATAAATTAGAAGATAAATTGTATAATCTTCTTGACTGTCAAAAATTCTGATACATAACCAGATTAAAGAAGATCATATCCCTTGGGATATCGCAGAATACTTTTAAGTTGACATAATAAATTAAAAGAAAACAAATTGGGACAGAGATAAAAATACAATTTCCATGGAGCACAGACTATAAAACCAAAAAACTGACTAAAGCATTTCTACAATTCTTAATGATTAAAATTAAAATTAATTCTAAACAAATAAAAAGAGAATGCAATTTGCCTGCCTCTATTCTCCTCTGTCCTGCTTATGTAAGTTTGGTGAAGTTTATCCAAAATATATTTTTGCTTCTTATAATAGTGTCCCTATATTTTGCAAAATAAATAAAATCCCGAAGTTATTACTTATATTGAAGAAATTTTACCTGGAGCAGTTTATACAGTCTACAATCCCACCAAAGGATTTATCATTGTTTTCAAAGAAATATTGAGTTTGCTCAGTGATACAGCTTGTTTTAGGCAGGGCAGCACCGAAATCATCATCTTCCATATCAGCTGATGTAAAATACATAAATAAATAAATAAATGAATAAACAAACAAACAGATTACATGTTTAAGTCACAGACATAATGGGGAGACCCAAATATATCCCCTGGCCTAGATTCTTACCTTCTACTTCACTCAAAGTTGACTCTTTATCATTCTTTTGACTTACCTGCTTCAAGGAACCGTGGAAAAGTCAAGCTCAAAAACAGCTGCTGTAAGATAGACCTGAACATAGAAAGACAATACATTTATTTTCAAAGACTCTTTTTCTTCTTTGTGTTTAATGGATACTTCAACACTACTCAAATATAAGTTGTTAACAATATTTTTTATGCTTTTCCCAGTTATCAAAGCTGTGTTTCTTTAAACCTTCCAGTTTGACTCTGGTTTTCTTTTCCCACATTTTCACAGGTCTTTCACACTAATATTTTGTTCTACTGTTCAGATTTGCGGTAATGTGTGCCCACAAGTCCCATAATGGAAATGTTATCACACCATCCCTGCCCCCCTTTTATACCTCTTTTGGAGGTGGAAGAGGCATGTTGGTGTTTCTCTGCAACTTAAACCAACTGGAACTCCTTTCTAACACACTCAGGGAACATGCTTCTGAAGCAGATACTTTACACTCATTAAGGTTCATTACATCTCTGAGAAGGGGATCAATACTGGAATACTATATTTTAAAAAGCATTACTGTAACAGTTGACTTTAAAAATCATCTCTGTTCTCTCTCTTGAGCTATGGGCTATATTTTCTTCCTATATCTGCTGCCAAAATACTTAAGCTTAAAGAGCTCTATTTATTTTTTTTTCCTTCACTCATGATAGCATTTTTTTCCAATTTTATTTACTTAAAGTAGGTAACAGCTTGCCACACACATAGACCCTTCCTCCTCTACCAGTCTCTCAAAGCAGGAAGTGCAACAGGTATATTCCCTGACCCCCTGCTTCTCCTTAACCTTCCTAAGTTGCATTTTCCAGTTGTCAAGTTTTAGGCTTGCTTCTACCCACAAATATGAGCCAATCTCATCTCATTCTGTTCTAACACTGGTTCTGCAGAGAGAAAGGACTGTATAACTTCATTCAACCTGAATGTTTTTTTTCTCCTTTTCTAGCAGGATTCCTGTGTAAAGAAGCTGAAAAAGCCTGTCACCTTCCCCATGGAGGCATTCCCCAAAGGAATTCTGGATTCACATCCACGACTCTGTGCTTTGAATCATCAGAAGGACAGCACAGAGCAGTTATGGAGCAGAAGAGACCTGATTCTATTCAATGGTGATGCAATTTGCTGACAGAAAATAGTAATTCTTTGTAATGGCTTACCTCAGAATTTACAGGGAACTGAACAAAAAAGGCAGCCTGGGAAAACTCCTAAATCTCCTGACTTAAAGGAGCATGAAGGAGAAATGACACGCACACTCTTAACCAAATGCTGATGTATCCCATATAAATTTTGAAAATGATAGCTCACACCTTTATCCCACATTTTTTGCTTGAAACACTATAGCTTTCTTTAATAACCTGGTTTCTCTTATTTCCCTGTTCTTGCTTTTGCCAGGTGCCTCACTGAATCCACTTTTTGGTCATCTCTTTTCACTTTGCTTGCTTAATGGCCTTCTCTGCCTGCTTCTGACCTAGACCCCATTAAAAACATGGCCATAGTAAAGTACTTTAATGTTGTGCTTTCAAGTTAAGCATCACACAAAATAAACCTCAGGTCTAAATTGAGACCAGACCGCTGAGTCTGATTTGAACACTGATAAACTGAAGTTTCTCTGTTTGAAAAGAACTCAAATTTCTCTTCTGGATTATTGCCCATCTCCAATTTTTGAAACTTGCAGTTGTCCAAGAAAACCAAGATTATTTCTCTTCCTGTTCACTAAATGTAACCAACAATAAAAAACAACATACTGCCTTCATACTGCTTCTGTGAGAAAATAACTATATGGTTTTTCAGCTGCTACATATTTTAACTCTTAGCCTTGTAAAGGAGGTAATTTATTCCAGTTTGGTAATTATTATTAGGAAAAAAAAGTATCATGAATCTTTAGAAAAAGGACCAGTCTCCAAGGGTGCAATTCACACCACAGCAAAAGCACCACATCCATGCCAATTACTTATCCCCATAAGGAAGGTGCTGAGGGAAGTAGCTGATTTGAGTGTCAATCAGCATGGCTCTGAAAAAGGTAAAATACCCCACCTGAGCACTGTGTCAGCTCTGCAGTCCTCAGCACAGAAAAACATGGGCCTGTAAGTGGCTGCAGACAAAGGCCACAGAAATGTTCAGAGGAATGGGATACTTCTGCCATAAGGAAAGGTTGAGAGAGTTGGGGTTCAGTCTGAATAAAAAGAGGCTCCCAATGGAGCCTTCTATGTGGCTTTTCAGTACTTAAAGGGGGCTTTTAAGAAAAATGAAGACAAACTATAGCAGGATGTGTTCCAGTAGGATGAGGGGTGATGGTTTTAAACTAAAAGAGAAAAGATGCAGACTAGATGCAAAAATGATATTTTTTACAATGAGGATGGTGAAACACTGGCACAGGTTGCACATAGAGGTGGAGATGTCTCATCCCTGGGAACATTCAAGGTCAGGTGGGATGGGGCTCTGAGCAACCTGAAGATGTGCCTGCTCACTGTAGGGGAAGTGGACTGGATGATCTTTAAAGATCCCTTCTAACCCAAATGATTCTATGATTCATGTGTTTTCTAAAATGATTCACTGAAAAGCAAATATTGATGTTAGGACTTCTTGCTAGAAAAAGGCAAGAATTATATTCTGAAATAGGGAAACAAGTGATCAATAATTCAAAACGTGAGAATTTAGACTTCACAACTCCCCATCATACTCACACCATTAATCCAAACTCTGTTTCCTGAAGCTGATTTTGTAGTTAGAACACACAATCACAAAACCTGTCAAGAGCAGTTTTTAATTGAACTGTTGACAAAACAGTCATGTTTGAGACATAGCTAAGAATTTTCATCATGAGGAACCACAGAAACAAAGGGTCCTGAGAACTTTTATGGAGGAAAAAATGAAAGTCAAATGAAGTTTCAACCCACTGAATAGAGTTTGGATATAGATATTTCCTACACACTCGTACTTACCAGGCTGCTGCTGAAGCCCACCATCCAAGCTGCAAAATATCTGTTATTGTAGGCTGGGGAAAAAAAAAAGCAAATAAAAGAGGTTATTTTATTTATATAAACAAGTGCAGACTTTCAATGGATTGTCAGCCACTGCACATGGGACTACTGACCACATAAGCAGAACGAAGTCCAGCTCCTTGCTTTGGTTCTTCTTCAGGATCACAGACTGACTGATAGTCATAAGACTTGTTAAAGGCATACAGGGACATGTTAATCAGGTTTCGCATCAGGCCAGGATCAATTTCACCAAAGAACCTTCCAATCTGATGGGGGGCAATACAGAGAGATAAGGTAAAACATTTCCAAATATTTTTCTTGTAACAAAGTGCACAGTTTTAAATTGCCCAGTTAGACAGTAACTGTAAAATGTAGTATCAATGAGACTCTGCCTGGGGAAGTGCAAGAAGAATATGAGAAAGAAGGTCTGTGGATACATATTCCTTGTCCTCACCATCTTAAGTCCATTGGCAGCCTACCAGCCTAATGGCAAAGCACAGAGAATGCAACTTTGTAGCAAGTTTGGTGTCTTCATCCATCTAGAAAACTGTAAGAAACACTAACAAACCCCCTAGAATTTCTGATCCAACAATATTTTTGTGTTTCAGAAATCTTTAGAGTAAGTTGAGCGTTAAATGCTCTTTTTTTTTTTTCCTCTTTAAGCTTCTTCCTATTGGTTTTCATGTTCTGTTCTTAAAGAATATACATACCTGTTGTGTATACTCATCTCGATTGGACATCAAAAGAAATCCACCATCATCAAGGATAACACAGTCCACATGCTATTGTAAGAAAGTGAAATATGTTTACAGGAAAGATTTGCCAATAGAACACTCTGTAAGAAGCTACTTTTTTTTTTTTTTTCCAAGACATCAGTGTATCTTCAAATCACAAACCAATAGCCAAGGGCCAATTTTAAGTTATAATAATTAGCATTATCAGTATAACAAAAGTTTGAACAGATCAAAGGCTTATTTGTGGCTTAATTTCATAAAAGTTGTTTTGCAAATTCTTATTTGCTCAATACTTTGTTAGTTCCAAGAGTGCTATATCCTTATTAAATCTGATTATAACTGGAACTCAGTTCATAATGAGGGGCTACAACTTCTCATCTGCTTCAGCCATGTTTAAAGTACTTTTCCATTTTCAGCTTTCAATGGTAAAAATCTTAAGGGGAGGCTCCCAGCTTGCTAGGCATGATTATTTTCACTTGTCAAGGACCGTAGTGGGATTATTCCAGGTGTCAGGTGCAGGAATGGGAAACCCACTGATTCCATCCATATGCTTTGCACTTTGTAAAGGATCCTTGCAGCCAGAGACTGGAGAGATAGCAGTGAGGTCAAATAGATAACTCCCCACAGTACCCTTTCTGCTGTAATTCTTGCATTTAATGATCTTCACATTCCTCAAAAGAACTCAGAAGACCTGAGCACAGAAAAGCTTTTAAGCACATGGCAGAACCTGATATGGTGACAGTCCCTGGATCTGGGCTCTTCTGAGTGCCAGCAGAGCTATGGGGTCCCCTGATCCTGAATGTGCTGGGAACCAGTGACTGTGGAAAGGCACATTATGGACTTTGGTGCTTCTAAATTTGAACTTATCCTTCTCTGAGTTACTCCTTTTTTTTTTTTTTTTAAGAATTTTAAAAATTATTCTCTTTTTTATTCCTCAGGATTTTTCTCTTGTTTTGCAAATTACTGTTATATTTTTATCACATTTTTCTTGACATCATTCTCTATTGCTTTTTCGTGTATATTTTTCTTTACCCTTGTTCTCATAACTTCATCACCATAACCACTTCACCTGATTTTATGCCCTCTTTCTCCCCTTCCCCTTCTAACCTTCATCTTTCTCAAGACACAAACAACTAAACTCTATTTTCTGTGAAATTAACACTCAAATAATAATTATAGAATCTGTCTTACATAGATCTAGAGAGAAGGAGTGAATTTCAATACTCTGTCAGATATTCATAAACTGAACATTTTCTTACCATGCTATTTCTTTCACAGCCACAGATTTCACTGTTGCACTAAAAAACAGAAGTATGGTAATCTTCATTAAAATGTTATAAAATAAACTGTATTTTGAATTTATATTAATCATTCAAGACAAGAAAAAATGATTCTATTTTCAGTATGTATATATAAACTTCAATTTTGAGTGTGTGTCATTTATGAGAAATATCTCTCTTGACAACCTGTATTCTGTAATTGTCAATAGCACTATCTTGACTGCCTTTCTCAAAGACTGATACCCTTTACAAGTATGCCCTATTCACAAATTAATAGTTTGGAGTACTTGTCAGGTTGTCAGTGATGTGAGCATAAAGTAAAGCAGAAAGAATAGGAGCATTCCCATGTGTTTGGAGTTTGGAAGGAAAGCCTTCAGAAGTATCTTTTTTGACCATGAAAAGCTTCAAAGCATGGGAATCCTGTGTGGTAAAGGAAGCCCACCAACCCAGCTGGATTTTATGGCTTTGATTCCCAACATGTTTTTTCATGTTCTTGCAGTATGTGTACACATACACACACACAGCTGTGTCCTTGCATTATGTCCTCAGCAAAACAACTCTCAGGTGATGCTGGAACCATCAGCATTCTCTCTGAAATATTCATCCTACTTGCCATTTTTCACTTATGTATTTTTGTCCTTAACTGTTCTGACTCTTAGCCAATGCATTTGCCTCCCCATTGAACTACAGCTTCAATACCCAAACCAGCCAAACTCTCTTTTTGGTTCCCTGAACATACAAGCAACATTGCCTCACCCAGTAAGAAGCTTATGTTTGTTAAGTTTCTTCATTTTGTGTCTTTCCTTCCACAGTCCACTATCAATTCCATATTTTCTTTTCATTTAACCTTTCCTCCTTCCCATATACACCTCAGATGTATTTTACATTAGATGCATGGAATGAAATGGTTAAGCACCTATTTCATTAAGTTCTGCTAAAATCCTGTGATGTTGGATGCAATATAAATCCTTACTGTTCACTGCTTACCCATCCTGGATATTAAATAAAAAAAGATTCACCAATTGTTTGCAGATTTTATTCACTGCTACTGCATAGTTTTACTACTAGCTAGAATATGTCATTTTTCTTTGTCTCTGTGTCTGATAATTATGAAAGCAAGACATGTACAAAATATGGCCTATTTCAACATAGATTTATTTTGTGCATTTGGATGATTTAAATACCACAACTACTTGGCAACTCTGCATCAGTGTGACTCTGGCACAAAGAGACAGTAAACCTATTTGCATCTGAAGCTTTGAGAAATGCAAATAAAGTTCAAACAAGACTTGGTCAATTGCTTACCAGGCTCTTGATTGTGGTTTTTGTGAAATTTTCCATCCAGCTGGTTGCATCAATTTTTATTCCAACAACTAACAAGAAATGCATGAAAGTTTTTTTTAGTAAAATGAAGGAAAAAAAAGGTAACTGTATAATCCTAAAAAGGGGGGTAGGGGGGAATTATAAAGACATCTAAATCACTGAACTGGAGAAGGATAAATTACGATTTTTGTTGTCTGATCACCAACATCGTTCATGAGACTAATAAATTAAACACTCTTACTCAAATGCAAACAGATTTCCAGTAGAAAGATTAAAACTGTCTCAGAGAAAATAATGTTATTATAGAGTGAAGTTCCTTTTAAATCTCAATTAAATTTCCAATTTGCTGTTGAGCAACAACCAAATAAAGAAAGTGTTTCAAGTTTCAGTACCACTCTGTCTTACCTGCTGGCTTCAGAAGTTTTCCATCAACTTGTATTTCTACAGCCTTGCTTACCATAATACCTGATTCATAGCTATTGGCACCACTTTCTGACAGTACAGAAGAGGAAAGAAAAAAACAAACAAAAAAGAAGTTAGGATGACATAAAAGCCTCTTCCTCTGAAACTTAAATCTATTATTATTCAAATACCAGAATGATTTTAAAAAATCCTTGTCCAAAAGCACTGAGCCAGGTGCAGTACACATTTATCACCTGTGATAGCTTAGATCACTAACACTGGCATGACTAATAAATATTTTTGTTTACTTTTCTTCATTTTGTTCTTTTTTACTGCTTCATAAAGTTACTATAGCCTTTTCTTCTGCAAACAGAGCCATGAATACTCGTACACACGTGAGCAGCTCTGTTAAAACCAGGATCAGAACCAAAGATTTTATCCTGATGTTGTCTGTGTATTTTTCAACACAGGGCATACTGACACCACTCACTAATGTACAATTTCTGCTCTGACTGACTTGAAACTCTTTTCAACACTGCTTCATATGAAAAAGCAAGTTAAAAGAAGATTCCCTGGAGCTGTTTGAGGAACAGCAAAGGCTTCAGGGAATTTTATTAATTAACATTTTTACATTTTACTGAGAAAAAATGCAATAAATAATTATGAAACAACAGTAATGAAGGATCCCATGGAGTAAATGATTTGTGGTAGTATCTATTTTTCAACAAACTGGAGAAGGTTAATGTTACTGACATCAATAGGGAGCACTTGCTATTGTGCTTATATAGGTTTTAAATGTCACAATATCTCAGACCAACCAGTTTTGGTGAATAAGTGCAATTGTAAATAGAATTCAAAAGCAAGTTTAAACTAAGTAGTGGTGCAGTGGATGGAGTTATGGACTCTGGACTCATGCCTGGCTCACCAAGTCAGTGCTGGGGGTGCTGAGACAGTATACAGAACTCAGCTCTATTAGGACTTTAGGTAGTGTTACTGTCTATGAGTGCAATTTTATTTCACTTTCTGTTAAAATAATTCTGCCAAAGCATCTCTGTAAAGCAATGTTTCAATACACTGAATGAACACCAGCACTCTGTATGTTTTCACTTAGGTTAATTCTGAGCACACAGGGCCACCAGAGTAGTTGACAAATTATGATGACCTTGTTTAGTGCCTCCTAGCTTTTCCTTAATAATGGATATTATCCCAAGATTTCCTCTCTTATGAAGTGTCATGCTTGAATCTTTTGTCAGTGACCTCATCTGGTATGGGAAACTTCCACTTATATTGAACTAGCTAGTTCTGACATTTCTAAACTGTGATGACTTACTGTTGTAGTATGGAGCTGTGAAAATATAGTTGTCATTATCTAAACTCCTCTTATAGAAGCTGACTTCATAAGTTTCAGCATTTTCCAACCAATCTTCTCCTGCCCTAAATTAAATAACAAAAAAAATACAGGTCAAAAAAGACAGTTTAAATTCTCATTAAATCTGTGCTGTGGGTTGTCTTCTTTCAATGTTCCACAGTTGGAAAACGAGAGAGTCATTCTTATAGTCCTCAGGATCTGTCAGTTTTCACTGGTTAAAAGACAGGTGTAATCATTAGAAAAACCCCAAACAAACTAACTTTGGGAAAAAAAAAAAAGAATTCCTATTCTTGGAAAACCACTAATTTAGTCTCATCACTTTTAGATTTTTTGTGACAAATACAATAGCAACACTGCTTACAACAAAATCTTTACAGCACATGCCATACTTTGAGCTTAATCCTAAAAGATTTAACATCATGAATAATTCCAAAATAGGAAATAAACCCACTTGGGAAGTAAAATTCATTCCCATTTTCACATTTTGGGGAAATACAGAATAACCTAAGTAAATAAATAAATTTGCCATTTACCAGTAGATCTGTACTGGTGCCCTCACTATTCCCAGTCACTCATGGGGGTGTGTCTAGTTTATTGCATGTCCAATTTCACATTCCCTTTTTGTCCTCTGATAATGATACATTTTTCTCTCTTGAAGACCCTGGACCTTTAGGTCTGATCTTAGTCTAAAAAAAAGAAAAAATATCACCCACTACTTTCCAGTATTTGCAGCCTGTCAAACAACTGAGTGCTTGGGAGTAATTAGAAATTAGCATGGCCCACTGCTACTACAAAGGCATTGCTGTTACTGCTACTCTACACTGATTAGAAACTTGGATTACAAGGGCCTGTCGTGAAAATATTGGGACAGATTAGTTTCAAGCAGTGACACAGGTAAAATCAAAGTAAAACAAGACATTCCATTAATTTCATAGCTATCAGTACAGATTAGACCCTAGGAGACTGTAGCTTTTCATTCAATAAAGCCACTCTTTAACAGTGCAGCCTTTCAGGCTTCAAAATATCATATTATACCATTTTGTAATAACTCTTACCTTTTGGGGAACACCCTAGTAATTCCACCATCTGTGACAACAAATTGTGCAACAACTCCATCGCTGTAAATAGAAATAAGATTTCAAATGAAAACTGACAGAAATTCTCACAAATTTCTATGTCAGGGGTTGCCATTAAACTGCATAACTGTGAATAAATACCTATTCTCTGTAACATTAACTGCATATCTGTATATACATGTAGAAGATGCACATACAGGTAAGATTTACATATATAGATGTTTAAGACTTTTGTTTTCAAACTCTGAAATGCATAAAAAAAACACAGTCAATAAAAAGAATACTTACAGGGACAGTTTACTCCAATAATTTTGGGCCAGTTCATTTGTAAATCCTGCATCCAGCAACACTCTAATGACCATGTCAGTATTACCTATCAAAAGAGTTAAAATGTAAGACATCTGTAACCTTATGAGGTGGAGTTTCAATAAAAGCCTAAATCAAAATTCTGAGTTGTCAAGATTCTCCAGCCACAAAAATTGTGGCTGATAATATTTGACATTCTGCCTGACTTCAAATTATGTCAGAGTTAGATAGATGCCCTCACACTGTTGAGTTCACTTAAACATTTTCTTTTTATCCAAAAAATGTGTCTTTGTGTCTCAGGAATAAGGAATGGGATAAGGGTATAGGCCACAGCTTTGTAAAGCCCCTAAACCTGCAAATTAACCTATTTTTAATACATGTGTTCATTAAAACACTTTTTATCTCAGTTGATGCAAGGAACGAACAATTCCTAATGATATTCAACTATATTATAAATATATTTAGATCAATTAAGTCCCAGACTCTCAAATAAAACACATTTGTCATCTGAAAATGGATACAGGGAAATAAACTCATTTTGAATCAGTAGCTTATACGGAGATGCCATGCTTAAAATTCTTTTAAAGGAAGGTTTGAAGTCAGGTTTAAAGGTTTGAAGTCAGTGCTTCTCCAGCATCTTTTTCAGTAACACTTTAGCAGAGTTACTGAAGATTATTTCAATGTGGGAATTTTATTTTTTTCTTTTGAAAAGCATTTTTAGCTGAGATAATTTCTATGGCCACTCAGTCCTTTAATACTGTTAACACTGTTTATTTATTAAGGAGACTATTTTTAAAGTAACTTAATTTTTAGGAAAAAAGAAGGAAAAAAAATTGCTGCATATTCCAAACTGAAATACAGCAAGGAGTGGATAGCATTTTGGAATAATTACTTACTAAGCACAATTGTATACTACAACATCACTAAATGTGTCCTCAATATTTGCTGATAGTAAATATTACACAAGAAATTTAATTTTTATTCAATTTTTTTAAATTATCATTAATCGTTTTAATGACTGGAGATGAATGTTTTCATTTCCAAGACTGAGTCAAGGTATTCAAATAAAATTTCAGTCAGTCAGCAATGTGTCAATGAGTAAGATTATTCTATTAAAAGAACACCAAACACCCAAACATGCACACAAAATATCCTTTTGTGAGAAGATATCCTATCTAAGTGGCCATTCCTTCAGTTACATGGTCTAGCAGAGAGATTCTTTCTGAATTGACCAGTCTTCCCTGACAGCAACATGTCAAAAATACTTCAGGAAAGCAAGACAAAAAACCCGTTTATTCCAAGTATTTATAAATTATTAATAATGATAAACAGACATGTATGTACCAAACCAAATCCAAACACTGATATTTTCTGGAGAACAAGGCATTAGCACCTTACTGATGGTAATAACTCTTCATTTGTTCTAAACGGAGGTTAAGGCTCAACCTCAAAATGTGAATTAATCCCTTCCCAAAGCCCAGTGCTCACCACTGGATTTGTGGTCTTAAGCTATTCAGGCCCAAGTGAACCAGCAAAATAACTTCCTTATCTTTTATTCTGGTTATTGGGCATTTTGGTCTTGGACTTTTTTCTTTACTTATTTAGGAATAAAATGACAAGAAAGCAGGTTGAAATTTCATTGCAAGATTTTGAGTCTGTTTGAGACTTTGGCTGCTATGCTCAAGTGAGAAAATATAAACTCAAAAATATTTGGAGTGTTTAAATGAACCACTATTATTTGATGCTTCAGCAAGATGCTGTGAGGTATTATGGAAAACACAGGATGCATAATGCCCTGCAAACTTTCTTAAATAACACCAGAACTTGAAAACTAATTTTACACTCTCCACCTCGGATAGAAAATCCCAGCACTAGATAATTCCTACTTAAACAAACAAACCCAGAAAATTTGAGCATGAACTCTCATCCACGGGTAGGTGTTTTCCTAAGGAAATATTTCAGTGAGGTGAGAAGTGTACTTACATGATGAACTGCTTGGAGTATTTCTGTCAATAAATTCATTGAAATTTAATAGAAATTCAGTGTTGTTTTCTGATTTTTTTACATCGTTACAGTATTCTCTGAAAAACAACAAAACATTAATTTTCTCATGTTTTTTTCTTGTGCTACTAAAGCAGCCAATTTAGGAGTCCAAGCAGGCTTGCACAACTATGAAGTAGCTGGTACTGCTGTGTCAATTGGCTGCCATGATCAGTATTTATTGATTACCATTATCAATAATTCAGACATCTGCAGGAAATAAAGTGTTCAAACACCTGCCTAAGCATTTGTCAAGATTTGGGTGGTAAGAAAACTGTATGCATGAAATAGGGAATAGATCCCCAGAAAAAACCTGACTAGTGTAGGACATATTAGGACATCATTGTCTGTACACTAAAAATATGCCCAGTGAATTTAAATTGCTTCTGGATTAAACTGCACTGGAAAGAACCTGGACTGCTGGTGAAACACAGACACCCCATGCTCAACTCAGCCCACATTTATAGGTTAAGGTCCTATCCTCTAAGAAGTTTTAAATGCAATTTTATTAGGGTACCAACATATAAACACTCTTTGTTTTGACATATGTAAAGCAGATAAACAGTAAACTCCTGTCCCCTGGATAATGAAATTAAGCAATATATCACTGGGCAATTCACTGAATGCAAGAAAGCAAAATAGAAGTCACTGGGCATTTTGGAGGCAAATATTATATGATGAATGGCATTAAACAACTTTAATTAAAATGTAAAGAGTGTTTAGCAGTAAAGCAGGGGGCTCTCTTTTTAAAATAAGCTTTTATATGAATTTAATTTTACACACAAAAGAAGTGTGTTCAAGTATTTAATATGACTAAGATATCTTATCAACCTTTATTTACCTTACCATAAGCCAGAGATACCACAGACAGAATTTACCTTACTATAGCAATATTCACATTCAAACAGAGCTACATATCAAACAGACTTTGTTCTGTAGGACAGTAGGGACTTGCTGGAAGATGTAATTGGTACAATTAAATCTCAATAAATTCAGTCTTTCAGACAAATTAAATTAAAAAGTTAAATTAGGATACATTTTAAGACAGAAGACTTCACATGAATCAATCTATTAATTGAAATTTATCTATTAATTGAAATTTAAAAGTATACAGAAATTTATCAGATAAAAAAGAATGCAGCAATTCTCAATTATCTTAACTTTACAACATTTCCTTGCTTTATCATAACTATCCTTTAGAGGAACTCAATTTTTAAGAAGTCTTTATCATACCAGGTTTTCCTTGTAAACATAATAAAAAAGGAAATAAGAACTGCAGAATCTCATATTAAAAAAAAACAAAACCTCAGGAAACTAATGAAGTTAATAAATTTTCAATGACTTAATAGCTTTTATGTTCAATTAATTGACAATTAACTAATACTTAAGTAGTAGAAAGCTTTGAAACCCTTTGTCTTGAAGTTGGGAAACATGTTGTGGTCAGCATTATGAAACCTATTTTAAAAATAGTTGTAAAATCTTAGAAGTCAGAACCACAAGAAATGCCCAGATGTGAATAAGTTTTCCATTAAAATATCAATATCAGTTTTTGCAGTTCTCTGACTAATATGAGCAGAAATCAGAGCCTGAAGATGCCATTTACATTCCAGCATGAAAAAAGATTGATAATTTGCTACCAAATGAAGCTTTATCAGCCAAATCTGTATTCTCCATGTGCCAATAATCAGATCAGATGCAGAAATAACACTTATTACTGGGAAATCCACTAACCTGGGTGCTAAAAATGTATAGCCAGCTTCATCAAAATGATCAAGCTTCAGTGATTCTGTAACTAAAAAGATGAAGAGTAAACACCAAGTAAGTCAACTGAAATTTTCACCATTGTTTTTCTTATCAAACTATTTGGCTAACTTTTGCAGGCATCCATGAATTTAGAAAGAAATGTTTGAGACACTTTCTCCCTAAGGAATTCTAGGCTTCTCAGTATTTTGCAACATAGAAGAAATAACTTAATTATTATATACAACGTACAACTGGAAAAAGTAAGATAATGGCTAACAATTTATTTAAGATATTTAATTAGCATAGCAACATATGAGATATTTTCGAATATCAAATATCAAAAAATTGAGACATTTTCACTAGAAGTAAACTCTGATACAAATAAATATTTTCTGAGTTTTTAGAACATGAAGAAAAATACTGCTAATATTTTCTGCAATAAAGTGTAAAAAAAATCTCAATTGTAGTAGAATCACTGTAAATCCTACTGAAAAAAAACAGCTGTAATAGATGATATCACTGAACACTGATGGGACCAGATAAAGAAGGATCAGAGATTAGCAACATAATAAAATGTGCATGAAAACAGAAAAGTACTTGACTTTTGTTTTTCCCTTTCTATTGCTATGGTACCCAATGATCATGAAGAGAATCCTGAGATGAGGAATACAGAGGAGAATATCCAGTAGGAATAGAAATATAAGTGAAAAAGATCAACTGCAGTAAACAGAAGGAAATTGAACAACAAGAATATACTTGCCCTTTTTGGATGTCACTATCCATCAGAAAGAGAAAGCAGGGAAACAGAAAAAAACAGGGTAAAGCACAAGGGGTCACAAACCAATATTTTATTCAAACAGCCCCTTGAATAAAAATATTGCACATAGATTCAAAGGTTCAAATTACATACAGCTGTAGTCTGGGGAAAAAAAAGGGACAAACATCTCCGAAGACTGAAGAATAGATTCTTAGTTATTTCTCAGTACCTTCTATACACTGTGGCTATTTCAAGGGTCTGTTTTGCAGGTTTTATTGATACGAGTGCAAAACCAGATGATCTAATTCATCAAGAGAATGCTCTCTGCTTAAAAATTTAAAGTACTTGGTATTGGAAAAAGTTACAAAATAAATCACTTGTTATTAAAAGTTGCTCTATTCTTCTTCATATGTGGGAGCAATGGTAGAGGAGAGTGATGTAGTGCTAACTGAGTTTTCTCTAAACTAACAGTATCTATCCCTCTCTGAGTTTTTTTGTGTTTTTAAAACTTTCTATTTGACTACATACCTGTTCTAAATTTATCATAACATCTGGATAAAGTTAAAAGGCTGTGATTGGCTCTATTTTGTGTACTATATAGACCACAGCTAAGCTGCACCTAACAGAGAAAAAACCCCTTTGAATACTGACAAGTATAATTTTCAGCTATCACTTCAGAATCTGTAAATGGTTTGAAATCACTCTAATGTAAAACTACAATGCAAACTTCCACTAAAACTATTTGTAAAAGAAATAAAACCTAACTGCAACTCAAACCAAACAGGGCTTTCACATCGTTCTAGCAGAGAAAATTTGCTAAATATAATACTGTAACTAAAATACAAAAAAAAAAAAGTTATACTCTTACAGTCTATATCACTATATTTTACTAATAAAATAAGAAATTAAAAAAAAAAAATAGTATCCAGACCCTTAAAATGACAGCAATAGAGGATACCCAAAGCAATGATTCTATAGGCACAGAGCAAGGGGTAGGGATTGTCAGTGGAACTGACGTGTTCTGCACATATTCTATTTGTATAGAATATTTCTTGCACCTCAGATGTTACAACAGGTTAGAATCATTGCTGAAGATTTTGGGTACATCATGGTAACATCACTGAATTCCACAAAATTTATGAATTTCAAACATTGCTTTTTAAGTGAATCTGAGACTTGGCAACACCAGACAAAATGAGGGAATCTTTACAGTACTTACATCTGGCTTGAATTATGGGTTCATCTATTTTGGCTTTAATATAATAAAAGCTGTATGATGGTAACACCAGTGCCAAACTGCAACAGAAATGAGACAAGTAAAGCAATTATGATATTTGCAGCAGTTTCCTAGTTTCAGCTTCGTGTTTTGAAAGTAATTAACAATTTTGTAATTTGGACTGTCGTGAGATGAGGCACACGCACTGCGAAATAGCAGCTTCCCATGTACATTTATGCCAATCCTGATGGTCCCTGTGTTTATTTTCATTCTTATTTACACTTTTAAACACAAATGGACTTTTTAGCAGATAAACAAGGAATTTCCTAATAACTCCAAATAAAAAAAATTCATGATTTTTGCACTTTCCTCTGAAACACTTAACATCCCAATATAACATGTCATGGTAATCACTGACTGCAAAAATATCACTTGGTGCTGTGCTGATTTGCCCACATCATATAACCAGAGACTCTCACTAATAAAACCACTATCAATATTCTCCAGGAAATGCTTCTGGCAATACTTGCATTCACAGCCATTGCATTCAGGATTCAAAAATATATTTTCTTTAATCACCACCATTATATTTTCTTTAGTCACCACCAACAATTATTGAACATAATTGTACAGTAATATTTTAAGATTCACAGAGTGTTTGCAAAGTTTTCTTTTACATGAAACATATTTTTGTTCAAAATATGTAGGAATTATTTTTGCAGCTAAATTCTACACATATGTAGAAGAGTTCAGTTCTAAAAATGCATGTAAATGACAGGAGATATGAGTAATCATTAAATAGGTATCATCAAGTTCCAAGTAGCATCCTTAATTTTTACACTTGAATTACACAATGCAGAACTGCAACAGTTCCTAATGAAGAACTGCAGAAATTAACATTAAACATCTTCTACAGTTGACCCATAGATGAGCTGACCTTTAGTGACACATTTGCAATTTATACAGAATATAAGTGAGATTGCTGAATATTTAGTGATAACCTTCTACCAATTCTCCTCTAGGGAAATCAGTGGCAGTGTACCTGCCATTAACAGTTACTGCTAGCAGAAATTGCTAATTAAAATCTATAATTTTATGTTTAATAAGTTTTCTGCAAGGATACTCTGAGGATTTATTGCTATATCTCATCCCAGGAAGCTCAGGCAGAATTAAGAAGTCATGTAAATTTAATGTATTTCTCTAGTGATTGCTAGATGGCAGTCTGATAAAAACTTCCTTTTCTTACAGAGTATAAAGATAGAGGCAGTTCAACAGAAAAATGGGACAGTGAATAGAAGATCCTAGGTTTATGTTCTGTTGTTAAAACAGATTTTTTTTTTTTTGGTTTTACACTCAAATTAATGTTTGCATTCTCAGTGACTGTACAGAGAATGAACAGAAGACAACAGAAATTGAAATCCAACTTGTCTGAGGATTACTGTAATTTACCATAGCAGAAATAGCATCTTGGTCAAAATTTGACTCAATATTTATACCATGTAGTTTTGAACTGGAATAGTTTAACTTTCTTGAGACTTTGAAAACCTTTACTTGTTTTGGGTATGTTAGGGAATGTTTCAACATTCCTTCTGATGTTACAATGTTGTGTGCTTAAATGAATTTGAAATAATGTACACATCAGCATCACCTTAGCTAGTATAAAAATTTTAATGCTAAAAATATTAACCAAAATTAACCAAAAGGACACTTAAATAAACAAAGGAAGTCAGTGGACAGAAATGAGTTACCTGTAATCGGTGCCATTCACAGCAGTCCATGTATATGTTCTGTTTCCTTTATCAATATACCTCTACAAGGAGATATTGGTGAAAAATGAAATTATTAAACTAAGGAGCTTCAATAATTGTGACCTTTCTTTGAGAAAAACTGTGTAAAATCAAGTACAAATCTGATGTATTTCTATTTATTATTTTTCTAAAATAACGGGTTGAGCTGCAACTCCTTTCCTTAAATATTTTCCATACGTACATTTTGCAAAAGAATCAACCATATAATTTTTATTTAACATTGGAAATTTTAAATTTAAATAAAATCATACAAATCTGACCTTTAATTTTCACATTAGCCAGACCTATGCAAACCTATGCAAATTTAAATTTGATAAAAAAATGCTTTCTTTTTTGCGGATAATTTTGCAGTTAAATTATGAAAAGGTGAAAAAAAACCAACAAAAACCCTCAGTTACAAAAAGGCTTTGTAGGTAAGTCTGTAAAAACAAAAACACTCGGAGCTTGTTCTTTCAGGTCACACCACCACTGGCTTAATGCATTTAAATTTGAATCATAACTACAGGCACAGTCTGATAATTCTGATTGTATAGACACCCCCTGCTAAACTTAACATGTGCTTCTAATCTAATTAGGAAGGTCTTGAATTTGGGAAAAAATGAAGCATTGAAATAAATGTTTATTTTTAAATAACTTAATACATTAGGATAATCTTTACCATTTGTTTTCTTGTGGTATGAAAAATAGCATGATAGGCACAGTCCCACAGTTCCCCATAGATTTAATCATGAATCCACCTGGCTGACATTGTTCTACTCAGTGTTCCACTTTGAAAGCTATAAGATTATGCCAGCTGCAACATATTATTACTTTAACAATCAAATTTTTGTAAGTATGCCAGCAGTGAAGACTGTACAGCTGTTGCACTGCAACATTGCAAACATGGGTGAAAGGTACCTTAGGTACACCTCTAGGTTCTTTCTTTCCCTATGGTAAGAGGATAGTGAGAAAATGACCATGGCTTTGGAAAAGAGGTGACTTATATGACACTAATAAATTCAAACCCTCTCATTACCTGGTTGCTGCTTTTCAGTAAAGCATGACAGGAAAATAATTTAATAGCCATTTTTGAAAGAAAATGAAAACCAGATAAAAGAAAATCAGAAAGATGCATATAACAGTGTCTTGTACCTTGATATATTTTACATTTAGGGTAAAAAGATGGTTGAAGAGATTCCTATCAAAGCCTATTTATACTTCAGGCTAAAATCAGCCACTTGAACCTAGTGCTGGCAGTCCCTCCAAATCAGGCACAGTGTCATGGGTAACCCCACATGAAAAAACAGTGCCCAAGGTGGGAGGGGAGGGAAGAGAAGGACTGGGCTGTATTTAAATCCTGTTGCCACCAGCATTGTCACAGTGCTTGAAAACAAATTGGCTGAAAGCTCCCTTCAAAGAAAACCCAGGAGATAACACATCCTCACACCTCAGCTCCCATTTACCTTTGCCAACTTCCTTAGTGGGCACTCTGAGCCCATCCCATCCCCAGCTGATCACTGCCAAGGAACTCACACATGGTATCACAGCTTTTGTGACCCTTCAGTTCTCACTACTGCCCACCCCTGCTGCCAAATGTGGCAATGCCTTTGCTCCTATGGCATCTTCTCTGTTACTCGGAAAGCCCCTGAGGCCTTGGGAGACTCCAGAGCACCCCACCCACATTTGCTACAAGTCCAGTCTCTATGCTGTAGTATGAAGTCATCTCCCAAGACACTGCTGGGGCCAGCTGCAACACAAAAGGAAAGCAATGCAAACTTAAACCAAAAAGCAAAACAAAAAGAACATAAATTTTAAGCCTGAAGACTGCAATTGTCAGTTCAGAGCAACCGACCACATCAGCCCATTTTATAAGAAAATATATGAAGCTATCAAGTGCTAAGTGATGCATGGCTCATGCGTGACCTGTGGTTTAAAGCAGCTTTTTTCTGGTTCTAGCAGCCTGGAGCTGGGAGCTGCAATGGCTGGAAGCAGTCATCATAGCCAGCCAGTTCTGGCTGCTCCTTTCTTCTCTCAGAGAGGTCTGGGTAGAGGAAGAAATCTTGGGCCATGGTGAAAGGGAAGGTGAGGATAATTAATTTCATTGGCATTGAGACATCTGGGATCAAAGGCTTGGGGTATTTTATTCCAACACAGATTGTGGTTTGGGCCGTGTGTAACTGGCACATTCTCATGCACCCAGGGATGTTACATCCTCCCTCATGCCCAGATCCTGTAACTGACTTCAGCATTTGCAATACTTCCCTCCCTCTTTCTCTGGGCAAAGAGTTGCAGGACCAACTGTTTCAGGTCTTTTGTAGAACAGAGCCTGAGAAATGTACAAAATGTTTGCCATTAATGCAATTTCTTGTACAACCCCAATCGTGTTATTGTATTTTCGTGACCTTCTAACCCTTCCTATTGCAACCACCTACACAGAGCCTTTTTCACCCACAGATCTGGAAAGGCACTCCTTAAGCAACATGAATCTGAAAATGTCCCAGCATGGAGTCTCTTCCTTCAGTAGCAGTTTATCCTCATCTCAGATGCCAGCAGGGCTTTGGACTCTCTGACAGTGGTTCAGGAATGACCCAGTTTCCCTTAAGGGAACAGACTGGTGGCATCCTAAATATCCTAAGCAGCATGGGCTCCTGACACAGGTGAGGGGGCAGAGCTGGCATCCACTGGGGCTTAGCCTCTCTGCCCTAGAAAAGACCTATTGGTGCACCATTCTCCAACACTGGAACCATTTAGGAAAAAACATTTTTTCACATAGCAGGATTTATCGAGAGGTTGTAAGGCAGTATTGTAAAGCTTGGTTTTAGCATTTTACTGTGGGAAAGCATAAAACAGTAAAGGAGACAAGGGCACTGCTGATACAGGTCTCTAGAAGAATATGGGAAGAGGGGAAAGTCAATATGAATTAACTGCAAGCAATTCTTCTAAGTATTGTTATAGTCAGTTTATATCTATGGGTTGTGCAGTGTCTGATAAATCATCAAATTAAAAATCTTTGATGATATTTGCAAGGTCAGAGCAAAAGAGTTTCCAAAAGCTGTTGTGGAACTGTAACTGTGGGGCATACTGCGGTCAGAACTGCTCCTTCAGCACACCAGTCATGATTTCTCCTCTCTGAGGTCCCCATGACGTAGAGCACCCATGTAATGACCCATATCAAATTTGAGTATTTCCTATTGCTAGAAAACATCTGCTTATTAGAGAAAACAGTAGCAATGTTTTTCAGGAATAAGTATTTTGGACAAGAAAATAAAGAACTCAACAAGCTGTTCAGAAAGTACATGATATAACTGTAAGATGAATTTGCTTATCCCAAAGAGTCTTCATTTATGGCATAAAAATATTACTTTATTATTTTTTCTCACAACTTTCTTCCCATTCAACCACAATATAAACTACCAAACCCATCCTCACACATCTCTGCAAGCAAATTAAGCACTTTGTTTTGGAATTCATGCACAGAAGTAGGCTGGGTCCATTTCCTGTTGAACACAGTGTAAGACCTAATCAACAACTGCCTGATTAATGATACACCAAAGAAACCAAGAAACAAAACAATTCTTTTTTTCCTAAGTAATTTTTTTTTTTTTTTTACTATAAACCAGTAAAACTAGCAGATCTGGAGGGGAAAAAATGGTACAAATTGTCATTACAAAATTAATATCACAGCAATTCACCATTTCACATTATTTTTCTGGTTTGGTTTATTCCTGCAAATGTAACTCTTTGGGTTCCTATCTTACCTCATCTTGGGACTTGACCAGTGTTTCAAATGTTTTTTCTCCACTTTCTCCATCTATCATTTTTTTTCGAATCTATTGGCAAGGAAGAAAGGGAAAAAGTGAAATAAAGAGAAAAAGTGTAGGTGTTGCATGTAACATGAATAATCATTCAAGTGACCAGAATATTTCTTACAAACACAGAAAATGCTAATGCAAATTGAAGTCAAAACTCCTAAAAAAATCTTTGCTTACAATTTTCAGATTTTTCCAATTAGAAGTTGTTTTATCCAAATATTTACTCAATCAGTAGAGTTAAAAAGCAACAATTCTGACACACTTTCAGTTGCTAGAGCATGCCATAAAACTCCTTGATGTTGAGCACTGACAGAGAGAGAATGAGTTCTGTGTACATGAAAAGAAGTTTTGCCTAGCATTTCTTGTGCCTCCCAGCACATCTGTGTAATTCAGGTAGTAGCACTGATTCACAGAAATACTTTTGTACCAGTTCAAGAGTAACTCCCCTCTGAAGCAACCATTTCAAAGAAACTTAAGGCAGAATTAAACAGATACCAAGGTAGGATGATTACTGTCAGTAAAAAAGAACAATTTCAGTGAAAAGTATGTTAAAAATGCAAAATATTTAAAAGCCTTTAATTTGATTTCAGAAAACTGACTAATTATCTTAAAAATTTATAATTTCTGAATATATTACAAAATCAGTAGCTGAAAAATATACAGGGGAACTAATTTGCTGTCTACACTTAACTTTGCTTCTCAGTTCTCCTTGCCACAGCAACAATCTTTCATTAATAGGGAAATACTTTTAAAATATTTCAGGTAAATATTCTATTAAAAAGTGTTGTTTTGAAAAAATTTTTCTAGCTTCCTTCCCAGGAATTGTTACTTTAATGAAGAACAATTTAAGTAGCAATCATGGTGTTTTTCAAAATGAGAGGAATATAATACATTGCTCTTGTCTATAAATAATGCTGGGATTTAACTTGTCTAAATGTAACTTCATCTCTATATAAAGTCATCATCCTAACAAATTTAAAATTCAGATTTATATTGAAATAGATACCCATTCAAAATCTAGAACATTCATTGCTTTGCAGTTATGACATGGTGAAATACAAGCAGCAACAGGCACTAAGAAACCAGGTAATCTCACCTCAACTTTAATATCATTTTCCAATTCAGCATCTAGAAAATCCAGCGTAACAGGTTCCTGGGATTTAGGATTCTGAAGCAGAAGATATTAAGTGACCAAATAATCAAAACAGAGTACTTTAATATTACAAACCACTCTAATCCCTTCAATTTCAAATTAGCCTACTTTACTGGGTTTACTTACCCATCTGTTTTAATGTCTTCTAGCATTACTAGTGGCGCTTTCTCATTTATTTTATTTTGTTGAATAGAGAGGTTAATTGGATAAGTGAAAATCAAATTAATACTAATTGCCAGTGTCTGTCCACAGCCTGTCATGTATGGGGCTCATGCTGAGGTGCTGCTCCCCCTTCCCCTTCTCCTGGTATGTCCCAGACTGTACTGCTTTGGGAGGAAGCAGAGGAAGCAGAGGACATCTCTCAAACTTGATGTCCTGCCTCCAAGAAAGGAGAGAGAAATTTGGGAGAGTTTTCCACCCAACCAGTAAGCTGGGCAACTGTACTCTTTGCAATTTTACCAAGAGCAGACAACACAGACTTGCTGATGTGAGGTGGGGATAGACTATGGCTCAAGACTCAAAAAGGCAGCAATTACAGCCAATTATTTGGAGCTCATAAAAATTAAACCCCATCTTTAGTGTCAGCATTGCAGGACTTCCCTGAACACTTTGGAGTTTCAAAAGCATTTCTCTTGACATCAGTACTGTTATCTGTTTAGAAGATGGAAACCTGTAGCACAGAAATACTGAACCCCAAGCTTCCAGACCTAAGGAACATTGATGATGTCCACCGTCCACTGTGGAGCACAGAGAACTTTGGTGACCTACATCTGTAAAAACCCTGGCCCCACAGGAGTGCTGGAAGACCATTGTAGCTCAGCTGAACTACATCAGACCACCCTCCAGCCCTTGCTCCTTTCTCAGATGCAGTCTGCATTTACTTGGCCAGAACCATTTTCCATATGAGTTGTCGGAATCCAAGTTTTTTTTCTGGAAATTTTGTCTAACCCTCATTGACTTTATATTGTGTGTGGTATAAAAATCATCCACCCTTATCACCCAGTAGTTATCTAATGCACCCCCTAAAAGCAAGTGCATTGCTTTAGAACTAGGAGTGTGGGGATATATTACTTAACCATTTAAATCTGACAGTTAAGAGTAGAAAATTTAAAAAATAAAATTAAGGGATTTCAGCAATTCTCCTATAGTGACATATAGACTAAAGGAAGACTGAAGTCCCTCACTTCAAAATTACAATTATATTCCTCATATCTTAGCATTCTCTGGCAAAGCTAAATGACACATGTACATGTGACTATTCTACCAAGGAATGCAAGCGTGTTTCATCACAATACATGTATGTACTGGGAGAAAGTAATATCCTGAACAAATGGTAAAAGATGCCTTCATGTAACAGTCTGGAGTACTAAGAGCTTAACAGTAGCTCTTATTTTCAAGATTGTAATATAGAATAGTTCCAGAAGAGAAAATATGATTTCTTCCTTTTCATGAGGACAAAATGGACATGTCTCTGACCATACAGAATCACTCTTGTTCTTAACAAGACTTACTGTCTGCTAAGAGAAAAAACAATACATTTATTCTCAGGAAGAGAATATGTACTGAAAAAATTGCAGACAAAGATTCTGGGTATTTCTTTAAAATATTTACTGAAAACTTCAAGAAAATGTTTGCATTTCTATTTATTTATAGAAACTTCAATAAAATGGCATTAATGTATGCTCCCTATTAATTCAAAATTATTCAATTATTGCTATGCAGTTGCTTTCCCCTCCCAACAAATCCACACTTTCAAAATAAGTAACAAAAGGCTAAAATGTAAAAATAAGTAAAAATTTATATATCTTACATGCAATGGATAATGAATAGCATGGTCAAACCCAAACGGCATGCATGAAGGCATTGGCATGGCAGAGGAGGCATTTATGAAGTTCACATTCCATTCCAACACACAAAGGAACAGAGAAGAAAATAAATGGTAAAAAAAAAAAAAAAAGAAAAAAAATAAAGCCATCACATCAAATCAAGGTCAATACTTATTTCAAATGATAACCTGGGCTAGTCATAGTCAAGGAGTCCCAAAGACAAAATAGCAAACTTTAATTCTGCGAAAATTCAAGTATGCATTAACTGTTCTTCTTTTTAAGATTTATCTTATATAACTTCACATTTCTTACATGATACTTATTAATCACTTTTAATAGGCAAAAAAGCCATATCATGTATAAATGCATTCTTAGATGTGCCTGAGGCACAAAGACAACCACTAGGAGCTAGAACAGAAAATTCCTACATTGCTACTTTAAAAGGGAAGACTAATTCCCCTTTATGTCTCTTTCCCCCAAGAATGTTTTTACCAGTATCTGGGCTCCATAATTTTTATTTCCAAGGTTGCCATTTACTGGGGTTTATTCCAAGCCACAAAGAAACAAACTTACAGTTCAGTTTGTTCTTCTCTTTATCCAGTCATGCCTGTAACATGACTGGAATAAGCACACCACCACCACATTCAGCAGCACAACTTAACAAAACAGAGCAGAAGTAAATCACTAGCAATGAAGCATGCAAACAAAAGGATTGCAATCCAATTTCAGCAGGACAAATAAAAGCAAGGATCTATAATTTCAATGACAACTCATGAAGGAAACAAAGAAAGAAAGAACTGGTGCAGCAACATAAAAAAATGTTCACTACGATGTTGTGTGTTTTGGGAGGTCAGTTCTCATAAATTCTATGGATGACCTTCTTTGCTGTGTTGCAGGAGCCTAGTTCTTACTCATACCTGCAGTACTAACAAAGACAAAGGCTATCAGGCTTTTAAAAGAAGTGATGGAAAGAAGTCAGCAAAATCCTGGGCCACAGAGGTAAACTCAGTGGCATCTGGAGCGAACGGGAGCCCGGAGCTTTTCTAGTGCTGCACCTCCCTGCAGTGCCAGGCAGTGCCAGGCAAACCCAGCAGCAGCCAGACCACACCACGGCAAGCTGAGGACCCAAGTGTGCTAAGAAAACAAAGGTTGTTTTTTTTTTTTTTTTTTTTTATTCAGTGCTGATTTCTCCAGTGCACAAACAAAAACCCCAGCCCTGAGGTTGCCTTCTACACGTGTTATAAACACAGCCACCCAACACTTGGTGAAACCACTGAGCTGGATCAGGATTTTACACCATGTTTTACTGGTGTTGCTATGCAGGCCACAAGTTTTGCATTACAGACTCCCATATGTGTAAGAGATCAAACTTGATATACTGTGTTTAAGTTTACTACTTTTCTAGTTACATAAATTAATCTATTCCTTTAGTGATTTTAAAGTTTTCATTAAGTGTTTTCTGCTCAGGAATTGCAAACATGACTAGTTACACTGTTCAGGCTAATAGCAGTTAATTCTGTGCAGTTGGGTCTGCTAAATTGAGAAAGTCCCACATAAATAGCAGATAGAATATATTCCCTACTCTGACTCCCCCAGGAAAAGAAAAAACAAAAAACAAAACAAACAAAAAAAAAACCTGAACAACTCATATTCTGTAATTTTATGCAGCATACACTGTACAATAAAACTTGGCAATAAAGTCACAAGAATTGTCTTCTGATCTTCTCTTGACTTTGGATTTATGCAAGCAAAGCCAGCACAAGTAGTCTCTTTTTATTTCCAGTCTTCAAATTAATTTCAACATCTGTAGAAGAATTTTTACAGCACGACTCTAATTAGCACCTATTAGTAAAGCATCATAATTTAATGGAATGCCCTTCACTACAGCCAATAGCATGTTTTCTATTATTTAAACAGGAAAGGATGCAAGCTTCATGCTTTGGAAGCTGTTTGTCACAATAAACAGTTCTCTAGTTAGATTTTTCCTAGTAAGCAGGGCAGAAGCTTTCTAATTATATTTCCAGGTCTATGCATTCTAATGCACTAATCACCTCCATCCAAAGTTACCTGTACATGGGGTCTCCTTTTTCTCAATTTAACTTTTGGTATGCCCACACCAATTTGCTGAAGTAACAAAAAAGCAGTAATTCATATTTTTGCACTATTAGTTAATAGCCTACTCATAGAATGGGAGTGTTTTCTCCATATCTGTGCTGTCCAGTGTATGTTTACTACTGCAAGCACAGACTACCCCTCACCCTGCGCACGAGTTCTGAGCTCTCTTCCAGAGTTGCTCACAGATTTATGATGGGGAAATAAAAATCAGATCTATGCTAATGTGAATAAAATTAACTCCCTTCCACACACTCAGATGGAATAACATATAGAATGAGAAGAGCTCACTTTTTGTTTACTTTCGTATTTGATCCCAAAACCCAGCTCCTCTTAAGTTTCTTAAACAACCTTAAACAGTAAGAAAGAATATTGGACCTCCCTAAAGGCATATGGAGTTTTAGGACTGTCATTAAATGGGTTTTGATCAGAACCATAGTAAAAATGAAGAGAAAGATTCTATCTTTAGAATAGTTTGAGAAATAGAATTATTTGCTATTTTCAAAATGTAATTAAGATTAAGCTTGTCAATACATGCTTAATGGACACACTTCAGTGACTATGTTTGTTTGGTGGTGCATCTACCTGTTCTCCCCCATAACAGTGGGAAAAATATATCCATATATGCAGACACACACAAAGAAAATTGACAATAAAACATAAAATTAGGTACTACAAAAAGTGGCTAATTACACAAACATAAAAATGGTTTAAACTGTTTAAAACTATATTAAAATGCATATTAAAATTTTTCTTGTTATGCTTTGTCATAATTTTCATATATTTCAGCAAATAAGAACATGATGAGAAAGGTTTAAATTATTTTAATATGCTTTTGAATTTGTTGTTTGTTGACTTTTCTCAGTTGTGCAAACAACTTTACAAACTTCAAGACAATTTCTCAAAATATTAATTGTGTTGAACCAGCTGTGATTTGAGGAAATAGATTTTCAGAAGGAAAGCAGAAGACATTCAAAAGAAGGAAGCATTGGAAGTGTAAGAAACCCTCACCTCTTCAAAGGTAAAGAAGCAGTTATGTTTTATTTTACAACAGTTGAAAATTTGCTGGCAAAGAGGGTTAAAATGTTGTTTGTTAATAAGTTAACAGCTACTGGGAGGTTCAACTAAAATTAATATGACATGTTAAATAAAGTCCATGAATTCTAAATATATCTGTCTTTGTTGAGTACCTTAGTTTTAAACTGTAGCTCTTGTATCAGTCTGAATAGCATGCACCACCCTACACAAACTGGGAGTGGAAAAGTCTAGTCTGTGTAACTGTTAATAACAACAATAACAATAATAATTCAAATGCTTAATGTTACATTTAGACATTGTTCTACAACATAACAATTATTACTTATAAAACATCCTGTTTTAAACATACTCTAAATCAAAGTTTTGAACATTAAGGGAAAGCATCTCTGGACTTCCATATCCTTTTAAGTGGAAAACTACACAGAGAAACCATGACAAGTAGTATCCTAATAATCCATCTCAGTTGGCCTGGATTTAGTTGGGATGAGCTGAATTTTAAATAGAGGTTTTTATCCTTCAATGTTGTGAGGAAACAGAGCAGGGAAACAGGACATCTGAGATGAACAGAGTCCATACCCATTAGTTTCTCACAAGATTAGGTCTAAAATAATACTATTGCATTGCTTCTTTTTACATTACTCCTATGAATGAAAAGACAGCTTAACCTGCATACAAGGGAAAAATAAATAGCCCAATCGTCATCATCTAATTACTAGTAACCTCTAATTAAGAAATATTGGGTCAGTAATGATGCAGATTTTTGCCTCTGAAGAATTCACCAAAAAAAAAACAAAACAAAACTTCCATTTTTGAAGATGTGAAAATGAAATGCGGATATCCAGAAACTGAAGTCCTGCTCAGTTATGAAGACTATATAAAACCCTTCTTTTCCATGGTTTTCCTTTATATTTTTGAAGTGTCTTTTAAAATAAATCAAAAAGGATATCTCATTAAAAGTTATAGTCAAGTTATTATTTTTCTTCTTCAGAAGAACTTTTTTCTTTCTTGTGTCACTTGGCCAAAGATTTCAAATGTATTAATTACTTCACCAGGAAATTAATTCAAATATTCACAAAGCTGACTTCTCCCAGATTAAGAATTAAATTAATCACTGAAATATGTAGATGAATTCTTAATTTCTTCTTCTGTCTTTGACAATTAAAAAAGTTATTTTAACTTTGTCATTTATATAATATAACCTTAAGAATTCAAGAGACAAAGTTCACTGAAAAGATGAATATAAAATATAGAAATTTTCAAGAGGTCCACTAAACAGGAAATGGTTTCACATGGAGAAACCTTTCATTAAAACCAAGATCAAAGTTCTGATTTCAGAAAAAAAAAATCATCCATTCATGTTGAAACTTCTTACCAATGTCAGGGAGTTATTTAAGAAGATACAGACAATGTAGGATTCTCCACAAGGTAAGGACTACAGTTAATGGATAAAGGGCCAAACTGAAATATTTGGTTTCTATTTTCCTGAAATTTGATGAAAGTTGTGTCCTAATCATATTTAGAAAAAAGGATCATGTTTAAACATGAAAGACCTTTCTCAAGTTAAACTACTAAAAATCTAGTGTTCTGGGAAGGGGTGCTCAGCTAAATCTATCCCAACTCTGAGATCAGGTTTCAGCTCTGGTAAACAAAAAAACCAACCAAATAAATAAATACAACAATTCAAGTAAAATACATTATGTTTTCCTCTGATTTCTTTGGTTTTGCAAGTATGAAAATTTCAACCTTTTAAATGAGAAAGCGTCACAATAAATAGGTGCACAAAAACTTCAGGATTGCTTCAAGATTCTTCACAATGATTATACTGTTTTCACAATGATAATACAACTACCACTAATTGTTTTAATGTTAATAGGTATTTTAAAACACTTCACATGTATAAATATGCATTCAAAATATACATTGTTTTTTAATAATAAACAAATTCCATACAAGCCAAAGCTGGTGGCTTTGGATGAAGCCATATATGCACCACAGATTTTCCTAACACCCACAGAACTGAGAATTTTTGCTATTGCTGTCCTGTACCTTCTGATTTTTTCTGACAATATCTCCTTATTATAGAGAAGTAAATTAGAAGGTGTTTCATACCTTTGGTTGGAGATTTGGATGCAATAGCACATACCCATTAGGATCAATTGCAAAATAGTATCCATTTGGACAAAGCTGAAAGAAAGAAATGAAGTTTAGCATTATATGATTTTAAGTAATGAAGAAAGAGTAATTAATGGCTTTCAAGAAATGCTCACATTGTGGAAAACACATGCCTCAGGCATCATGAAGTATAAGATTACTAACACAGACAAGATAATTTCTTAATTTTTACTTCTTTAGGATCATAAACTTGGAGAATGATTTAGGCTGATGAAACCTCTGAAGGTCAGTTGGTACAACCTCTCACTGAAAGCAAAGATAACTTAAAAAATAAAGTCCAGTTTCAAAGTCGGACTAGATTTAAATTCTTTGAATACCTCCAGTGGCAATCCCACAACCTCTCTGGACAGCCTGCTCTCCTTCTTCCTTAATTTCAGTTGGAATTTCCATTGCCACACCTATGCTGGTACCCTCTTTTTGAGGTCCATTTTCTCCAGAATTCCCATTAGCTAACCCTTAGGCTCCTTTTTCAGCCCAAATGCATCTCTGCCAGCTGTTTTCCTGTCTACCAGGTACTGCAGACCCTCAGCCAACTTAGTGGCTCTGCACTGGGCCTCAGAGTGTTTATTATCCTGAGGAGATCAAATTTGGGCAGTGTACTGATGCAGATGTTTACTGCACAGCTGGTTTTTACTGCCAGGGCACACTGCTAACTTATGTGCTGTGTGTCCTCCATCACAACTCCCAAGTCCTTTCCTGCCCTTTGAGGCAGCCTGAGCTGTGGTGTGGGATTACTCTATACTAAATGCAGGACTTTGCATCTGCCTTCAGTCAAACTTGTGATGTTCCTTTTCCCCCTCAGCTTTTGTTTTCCACAGCACCAGTTATTTTCATAAAAATTCCACAGCTAGATGGCTACATAAATAAATCAGTCATACTGAGTAGGGTACAGACAGACAACTATATTAAATATATTTTCCATAAAGAGCTGTCCTAGCTAAATGGCAAATATTATCAACTGAAACAATTGTGTACTCTGCATTAAGAAGCAAACAATTAACTAAAGAGCAGGAAGATACAGGAAGATAATTACTTGTAATGTATCCCTCAATTAAAAGCTGACTTTTACACAGTGCACCCTGATGGACAAATCACACAGAAACACACATATGGCTGGAGAGAAAACCACCAGAAAATGAACAACAATAGAAAAGAATATATGAAAAGAAGGCTGCTGGTATTTTGACTCAAATCCAGTCATTGCAGTATGACTTATGAAAGAGCATGCACAGAAATCACACATTAAACATACACTATGAGAAGCCACCACTGCAAGCAGCGTACCGTAAATCGGGGCGTCAGTTTCTTTATGTCCTCCAAAGAGACATCCACCCCCATTACTCCAAGAATCAGCTGATTCTGGTAAAATTCCAAAATGTTACTATGTATTAGACATATTTACAATGAAGAATAACTGCAACAGTCAGTAAATTTGTATTTTTGCCTTCATCTCTTTTTTGACAGATACATTTGTGAAGGTGCCTATTTAGTTATATGTCAATTCTGAACATTTTAAATTATGTCAAAATGATCCAAAATAAAAGTTAATAAATTTAGGATTTAATATCGTGTATGAAAATTATTTCTGAAGATGGATACTTTCCCAGATTAAATAATGTAAGAACAAAAAAGCTAAAAGCAAAAGTGATGCAATAATATTGCCAGTTATGCAGATACTAAACTACCAGCACCAGCACTGAGCTACTTTTCATGCTTAGGTTGGGCAGCTGGTAAGTGAGACCTCAAAACAATTAACTCTTTGGGCTATAGTATAAAGAGGAATGAAAAATATTCCAACACAATAAAAAACCCCAGTGAGTAAAAGAATCATCAGCATCTGAAATCAGGGACACAGGCAGTACAAATATTTTGCATATAATTTATTTTTCTACTACTGAAAAGGAGGGCAGTCATTTACATAGTGTGACTTGAATCCCTTCTCCATATTAAATAAATTTGTAAAATTTGCTGGAGGAGGAATCTTGCAGCCTATAAATATATTCAGGTAGAGATAGAATTTGAGCAGATGTGAGTTCTCTTCTTGCTCCTGTGTACTAGATCACGTCTGCTTTACTTCTCAGAAAGACATCCTTTGATAATCAGTAGTCTGTCACTTTGAACAAGCCTCAGACAATTCCAGGCATTGTCTTGTAGATAAGATTAAGCAACTCTTTTTTGTTTATTGCTTTTTTTTTTTTAAAGGAAGCTAAGAGAACTATTCTGAAAGTAAACTAAAGAAATGGCAGTGATCAAACCCTCATTGATTCATTCTATGTAATATCTGAGAAACTCAGTGAAATATTTGGTTTAAATTTCTGTATGTTTTGACCTGAATGGAGTACACCAAAAGTACAATATTTTACTACACACTGTTCAAGCATATTCTAGGGTCTGTTTTGTGTTTTGTGAAGAGGACACAGATTCCATGTCAGAGAGTAATAGGGATGAGCAATTTTATTTATTCAACACTTAGAATTTAAACTAAATATAGTGCTCTTTTCCATTTCCGTTACTAATTATATACTAATTTTTATTCTCTACATCACTGCCTTTTACCCTGAAATGTCATAGCCTCAGAGGTTTGCTAGAAATTTATCTGGACATTATTTCTTAGAAAGGTCTAAATAATATCATCATCTACTTCCCATCTATTGACCACCTAATACATTCCCACTGCCACTAGGGTACAGGGATAGTGGAATGTTACACCCTGAAACCCAGAATGCACTGCATTTTCTTGTTCCCAGGAGGTGATCAGGTAAGTAGATATGACCCCGTTGTTTCTGATGTGCAAGACAATCACACTGCAAAATACTCTATGGAAATACACATACTTTGAGGCATTTAACATTTAATTTAATTTATATAACTGCTACTTTTTTTTTCGTTGAATGAAAAGCTTACAATTTTCCCATTTTGTTCCCTTGTTAGATTGAAGACAGGCAGAGTTCCTGTAATCACAAGGCCCAGCTCCTAAAAAATAACCAGTAAAGAAGGGAGAAAAAGACTTTTTAGTTAAAAAGCAAATGTTATGCCATAATATATTAGAACAATGGAAGAATGTGTGCAGCTAAGCAAACACTTTCAGTTTTTGTAAAAAACAATTACTTTCAATTTTGTAAAAGGAAGAAAATAATAACACTTCACTGACTTGATGAATAGAAAGTTGAAATTATGATTTTTTGTCGATATATTAGTGGGAATAATATATTATTTTTTAAAATAGATGATGGTCAACAACTAAGGATATAGAAGTTTCAAAAAGCCTAAATGATATGAAAACATATTTGCAGCTACAGTATCCACTATAATAAAATTATGGATAATAGAGAAAAGGAAAAGGAAAAGGAAAAGGAAAAGGAAAAGGAAAAGGAAAAGGAAAAGGAAAAGGAAAGGAAAGGAAAGGAAAGGAAAGGAAAGGAAAGGA
>JAYDZK010000056.1:9497290-9524970 GCA_034509185.1 Euphonia xanthogaster | reverse complement strand
GGGGGGGAAAAAAGGGAAAGTTTTTTTTTTTTTTTTTTTTTTTTTTTTTTTTTTTTTCCTTAAGCTGAGAACAGCAGTGGCCTACACTTTAAAGTCTGCAGAGAATAAACTGGTTTTCTCTGCTAAATTTCAGGACACTTAGAAGGATATAGGTGCAGCACATTATAAATAGATCTCTTCCTAGAGGCTGTTGTACTTATGTGTATAGATGTTAGAAACACAAGAATATCATGTTTGGAACTGTAAGAAATTGGATTCTTGAGAAAGTAGACCAGAATAGTTACTGATTTTCTAAAATTCTTACTTTAGTAGAGATAAATACAGATCATACCAGAGCATCCAGATAGACATTTGTCCATTGGACTTGTTTGGCTTGCTCTCCAGCTAAAACCATTGGTCTTCCCAAAACATCTAGATATTCCTGTTAAAAAGTGTAATGAACTCATCAGAAGGCAATTATTAGATCAACAATATTAAAAAAAACCCAAAAATTAAATAATAAAAATTGAAAATATCAGGAGAAGAAAGGAAATCAAAAGTAACCACCACTACAGGAGAAGCATTTATTTACTTCTTAAAAATTGTACCACAAAATAATTCAGTTTTCAGTTTGCAGTACTTACTGAAAAGGTAATTCCTGTATCTCAGTTCCAGTCACACAGACCTTACACACTCTTAACCACCACTGTTTTTCCACAAACTGAGAATTACAACTATTTTTATTTAATTGCTAATGACATAAAGAAATTGCAAGCAGATTACAGAACCGTCAACGCAGAAGAAAGAGTGGAAAATGGAGTGGTGTAAGATCTGGGTATGTTAAGCTCCTACAGCAACAATTTGTGTAACTTCTATTGGGATAATGAAAATCAGAATTATGAAACTTATTTTTTCTTTCCTTCAGTTTGTGAGTATGGCTAAAGCTGGTGATCTTATGAGATGTCAGGTTTCTCACTTATTTGGGAGTGGATACCATCAAACTTTTTCAGTCATCAAATTTTTCTACTTGTCTGATCTTATTAGGAATAGGTCTTGCCAGACACTGTCTGGAAGAGTTTAACAGAATCAAAGGGTTCTTATTCAAGCCAAAAGAAGGATTCTTATTTTCTGCCAAGAAATGTCATGTCTGGCCTTGGAAGGACAAAGATCTGCTATGATATTTCTCTGCTGCTATGGACATGTGAGCATCTGGACTTTCAGACAACTGAAAAGAATAATTGTTGTTCTACACTGCCCATCTTCAGTTTGCATCTCATCATGCAACCCCGGAGTCCTGTGCCTTTATGTATCTACATGTAAGTCTGCTAACATGTTCTTGCATCCCTTTTGAAGGAAAGAAGAGCAGTCTCTTCCAAAAGGGTTGGATCCATCCAGGTACCTCTCCTATAAAGCAGGATTGTAGTGTAGCACCCACATGAGTTCAGATGCTCTAGGAGGGCTATCCCCTCATATACATCCACAGCCTGCTCCACGTGATACAAACCCTTTGGATCCTTCAGAAAGCATGGCAGAAGGTGAACTATGAATGCCTAGGCACATTATAAAAAATAACTGGGTTTATAGAACTTCATCATAAAATTGCTGTCGTGTCTCAGCATCAAAGTTTGAGGGACCATGTAAGGCCTGGAGGAAAGCTGAGCCAAAAGCACAGTCCTTGTGCAGAAGCCTGAAGGACACAGAGCACTTCAGACACTCCGTGCTGTGCCCGTGGTCAGCCTGCTTTGGAGGAGGCGAATGTGACCAGTGCTGTGACAGTGCACAAGCTGCTGTGGGCCAGCTGGCCAGGGTTACAGGGATAATGCTTTAAACTGGTCCTCTGCAACCACTTCAAAGAAAAAGTAGAACATTTTAAGAGAATAATCCCTTAAATGTAGAAGAAACCCTTAATTTTTTATATTTTCTTAATGTAGTGTATCTTAAAATTTAATTGATTTTAGCAGAGGTGAAGAGCAAACATATCCAAGAACATATATTACTCCACTTTCTGTGTGTTAAAACTACATCTGGATTTGGCCAACTCACTTACCTGGGTGTTTATCCTTATGGCTCCAATGGATGGGATTTCATAATAATAACCTACAATTTGAAACAGAAAAAATGTCATTTTACCACAATAGATTGCTGGCCTCCTAATCCGGAGGAATTTAATTTAGCTTATATTTTCTAGTCAAAATTCTATTAGAATTATTGTTTCTGAATGAAATACTTTTTAGTAGATGCCACCACAATGCATGGCCATATGATGGGTCACCGTGTCATTCAGACCAAGGTAGTGACTCTTAAATAATGACAGCTATAATTTGTTTCTTTTGGATGTTTTGGTAAGGCTGTATCATATACTGAGTTTGTACTCATGAAATCCCAGTTACTATGATGTGCAAGTATATTTAATGTTTATTTTAATATGCTGTGACAGCAACATAATTATAGGCTGAATGCATATAGGAATGTAAAAATAGTGTTGCAAAATATGGTTTGCAACAAGAGTGAATCTATAGTATAAAAATATAAGTCACTCTGTGGAATGAAAAAAAAAGCTAATGGGTGTTTCTCCTACACAGAGAATGTACATCAGAAATGTCTTTATTTAGCACTGATTTTATTGCTCATTTTTTTGAATTAAAAATATTTAAAATACTGTTCACGTTATAAGACTGAATCCAGGCACTGAGATCCATCTTCAGTCCAAGAAAATGTTAAGTCATATTGGAAGGAAGAGGCAGAGAATTAGAGAGGTATTGATATTAGTAATTTCCATTGCTGTATGCAAAATATTTTAATTTAGGAAAAATTTAAAAAAACTGCAAACAAAGAATCACAGGAATTTTGGACAGAAGATTATGATAATTTTGCTTCAATAACAGGATGACATAGGTGGTTATGCTTTAAACCAGCTGGTCCTCATTTGTTTTAAAACAATGGAGGTCACATGCACACAGTATTTTGATATACAAAGACGTTAGTAAAAAAAACCAAATTGTTCAAAACACAAATGTCAATTTTCTGGTATTATCTAACAATACAATCTGCTCTTCATGGAGTTTAGTGTCTTCTGCATGACTTGTCAGCATGCTGAGGGCTTCATGAGGCTAGGACACATATGTATGCTATTCACCCAGCCTATGGATTCTTCTAGGTTTTTTTTTGTTTTATTGTTTTTGTTGGTTTTCTTTTTTTTTTTTTTTTTTTTTCTGTATCTATGCCTTTCTCTTATCTTTGCTTTTGGTTACTCTTCTGCCTGAGCATATCTTTTTCTCCTTATCTCCTTCCCTGGCAGTCCTAATTTTTGAGTCCCTTTTTAATCCAGATCACCTCTCACCTCTTTCTTCTCACCAATTTCTAAAATACTTTTACATTTTCAGTCAGGGTTTCAAATTGCTCTATTTAAAACATAAGCAAATATTTGATAAACTATATATTTTCTATTTCTCTGTACTCTATTATTTCTTTTCTATTTTCTGCTATATCTCTATATCTTATGACTTGTTGTACAGGCATATTATTAGACATTTAAGACTCATATTTCTCACACTCTTAAAATGTTTCTGAGTACATTTTTCATGTAAAAAAGTCATGTAGAAAACATTTTACTTCCTTAGTTTTACCTTTTTTATTTTTTATTTTTGTCTTACATAAATAAAACAAAATAAATAGAAAATACAAGAAGCTCTCAGAAACTAAGAAATTACAGCAAGAATAATTTTGATACTTTCCTTTAAAAAGGGAAAAAAATTCTAAGTATCTTAGTATCTAAGTTTTGGAGAAAAACAGAAAGAAATGTAACCAGCCAACTAACCAAACAAAAATCCCTTTGTCCAGACCACTTAATTTAAACCAGCTTTGACTAATTTCTTATCTGTCATCAGTTCCAACTTTACATAGATGGCTATTACAACAAATATTCTCAAAACTGAACCATAATGGCTTATTATTATAAAAACTACTGTGGCAGTTTTCATACAATAAGAAGTTTTAAATAAAGTAATAAAGAAATTAATATACCTGTTTCTCGTTTACATGTGATTTTTTTCAGGTATATATTATGTAATAAATTAACTTTTGAAAATTGTATAACAAATACAATTAACTTAAAAACCAAGCTGAAAATCTGCCATTTTTAGAGAAGAAAACCACCTAACCAAAGCTCTAGTGAAGATCAGTTTAAAAGAAAGACACAGTACCTTTATTTTCACAGGCCATCCACTGTATGGGTCCTTTGTCATAATTATGTTGGCCAACAGAAAATGTGAACACACGTACCTGTGCAAGTCAAAAACCAATGCATATAACAACTGTATAGCATTTATCAGTTGTGACCTCAAGTCAATGATGCCTGGATTTTTCATAAATTTGAATAGAAAAAGAACACTATGAATTCTCCACTTTTTGTAACCATAATAGATATGAGAGATGTAAAAAATTATAGATTATAGCATTTTATGTATTCCTATTATTTCTTCCATAAAGTAGAGTTAAGAAGAATGCTCTTTTACACAGCCTTCATACTTTAAGTCTTACATTGGTGGTCCTTCATGAAGTAATTTATTTTTTAGGTTCTTTGTTCTAAGGTGGTAATTATAATTCTTCAGGTTTTGTTAAATTAGTTGACAAAAGATCAATATTAGATGCTTACCAATCACTTAAAAAGAACGTATGTGTGGCAGAAGAATTCAAAACAATGCAAACCAGGACTTTTTAGGATTTAAAATAATAAATTTTCAGATACTACACAAAACAATTTCTCATTTTGCTCAGACTTCGTCTTCTTTATGTGAAACACTAAATTAGTTCAACTGACTTCAAATTCCATACAATGGTTAAGCTTCTGATTTTTCACCTTAAGCTCGTGATATTCATTTAAGTTGTGGGGGTTTTCAGCAAAATTCTATTATTTTTACACAATGCTACTCTAATCTATCTCAGCAACTCTAAGGAGTTATGGCTTCAGAAGACTTCACCAAAATCTCTCCAAGTTGTGGACTGAGAACAGACTTTTCAGCTGAAATGATTTTCAATGCAAATTTTCTGATTTGAATGAGAAAAATTTAAAACCAAAACCTGGTATTGCTTTAAAAATATTAAAAATCTTACCAGATAGACAGAAAAAATAGAATACTATTTTTCAGCTTCTAGCTGAATATTTTGCTCTAAATTTGAGTGTTTCTGTTAAAAAATGGGAAAAATGTTTTCCCAACAGTTTCAATGAACTGCTCACTATATTCATGTCCTTCTGTTCAAAGATCAGACACCTCTTCCTTTTTAGGCATCTCTTTCTTTATGGATCTTTAACTTTCCCACTTCAATGTACAAATCATAGACCACAATATGAAATCAGAATGAAAATCACTTTCTATGGGTTGGATGCTGCAAATTCAAATATACTACAATTAATTTTCATGCAGGCTGTGAGTAAGTAACAAGGTAATGTTTTTGTTAAATAATACACTCTACACTTGCAGAGACTCCTTGTAAGCAACTGATCATTGCTAAGTTTGTTTATAAAATTTTTCACCACATTATTTAGCATGTGCAATTAGTACCCAAATCTTCATTTCCAAAAAAGGCAAAAATAAAATTTGTGTGAAATAATCAGAGCTCAAGTATTAACCAAGAGCTGTAGGAATGGCTTCACATCATCCATCAGCAGGTAGCAAATGGTGAAACTTTATTAGTGTTGACCCCTGTATGCAAGAAGGGCAAACAAAGCTTTGTGCTGGATGCCATTTTTAATTAACAATATGTTTTGATTTGCTTTATCCATACAACCCCTTTGTTTCTGCAGTTAAAAGGAGAATTAAAGGAGCTGATTTAAGTGCTTGTTTTATAGTTTAAGACTACTCCATATAGGGTCATTCCCCACTAATAAGTCAGGCCAATTACATTTCTGGTTACACAGACAGGTGTAGCAATGACTATGCCTGCATGATGGTAATTTTTTCCCTCATAGTTCATATAGATAAAGACAGATGAAAAATATCTTCTATGACCCTGAAAATATCAGTATTGACAATGCAAAAATTACTTTACCTGGCATGTTTACATCTCATTTATTATTACTGCACCACATTTGCCATTCCCCTTTTATTCTTGACATCTTTTAAAAAATGACAGCTATAATTCCTTTAACAGATCTTTCTTCTTCTACTTAATTAACATCTGTTTTTTTCTTATCTGATTATCACCATGTTATTTTATACTGGCACCTCTCAGCTCACAAGGTCCCTGCCTACTATATTGCTGTTCTTTTAGAATTCACACTGCTCCCAGTCCATTATCCACTAAACACTTGATTCAGAATAGATTCTTCTCAAAAACTACGGAAAAACCCCAGTGATGGTCACTAATTAGATACTTGAGAGACCTGATGTTTCTTTTGGATTAAAAGCTACCAAGTCATGTGGGTTCTCTTGTGTGTGCAGAAAACATATGAGTCAATTAGATTGGACTGTCTAGCATTTGATCTCAAATGTAAAAATGAAAAACTGAATTGGATTCAAGTTGCGAAATGCTGTGTAATTTAGGGAAAAACAGCAGTGTGTTAAATCTGCAACAAATCTATAAAGAATTTAGGATTTAAATTATTGACAACAAGCAGGAGACAATATATCTGATTTACTGTTCCTTGGATAATTAACAGAGATAAAGAACTGCAATGAAAATTGGAGATTTTAATTGTTACTTGGTTTGGCAAGAGGGTGGGATATTCAAAAGAGTATTCTTTTTCCTATTGCCTCATCTGGAATTGAGTAGGATGACAGACCAGCTGGAAAAATGAGTCAGCAAGTCAAATTAAACAAGCCAATTTTAGCAAAAAAAAAAAGAAAAAAAAAAAAGAGTAGTTTAGGCAACTAGATCAGGCACAATGGGTATGAGCACCTCTCCCTTTGCCTGTCCTTTAAGCTTGGCTCCAACCATGTGGGTTTCTCAGTTGAAGCAAACTGCCAAGTAGTCTTTGATCCCCAGAAGTTGTTTTCCATCACCACTGAGGCTTGGTTATTGCTTCTCTCTGCCTCTCTGCAGCCTCTTGGGTTCTGTGTAAACTTCAGTTTCTGGGTGGTTTTGCCATGACATTTCCTCTCCACCACCCTCACTAGAGGATGGACATTTGTGCTACCCAACCCATTTCCTAGGGAAAGGGCAACCTTGGCTCAAGGCAGATCTATTTATTCTCTTCATAAAGAAAC
Organism: Euphonia xanthogaster; assembly: GCA_034509185.1. NCBI lineage: Eukaryota > Metazoa > Chordata > Aves > Passeriformes > Fringillidae > Euphonia > Euphonia xanthogaster. The sequence continues at coordinate 9,517,786 of JAYDZK010000056.1, read as the reverse complement.
ATAATTTTCAAGGCAGTAAAATTAATGGAAAAATAAGATAAACAAATAGGAGCTGTCATGCTTTCTGATTTTCAATGGAACTACTCAAAGTAAAGTTCTTCTAGAAAAATTCAACCCCTAGAATTGAGAAGAACTAGAGATGGGCACCAGCCTGCCCTGTCAGCCCATCCAGGCACTGTCTTGAAATTGTTCTGAAATATGAAAGTCCTAACTTTTAGCAAAGGAGTTCAAAACTAATCCTCTGCATTTTCCTCACTGAGATTAACCTTAGGGAGAAAAAAAAAATCTTTGTTATAATAATTTACAGTATATAGCAGAAGACTATACTAATTAGCAACAAAATGAGTGGCATAGGCTGCCCAGTGAGGCTGTAAATCTGCCTCCCTGGAGGGTTTGAAATACCAGAATGGATATGGCCCTGAGCAACCTGGCCTGATCTTAGACCTGATATTGAACTACAGACCTCTGCAAGTCACTTGCAACCTGGCTTATCCTAGGAACCCCTGAAGGACATCAAAGGAATACATGTAAAAATCCAACGCCTAAACAGAGCAAATGATAGAAAAGAATTCTACAAAAACAGAGGAAGATATACTTTATTGAAGAAAATATAATTGTGTAATTATAAAATTAAGTTGCTACTTATTTGTATTTCTTTCTGGCTCAATAAGATCATAGGCACCAAGGTGAGTAAAAAATTTTGACTGCTACAGATTTTTTGGGACAATGGCACTCTAGAGAGTTGTGGTGAAGAAAAAATGAAGGGGTGTCTATGAAAAGGCTGCTTTGCCTACAGATCTCATTTGCTTTTTATGTATTTTATTTCTTCATTTTGGTATTAAGACTAAAATTAAGAAAGATTAAATTAGATGCTTCCTTTGGGTATATCATGTTATGAGTATTACAAAAAATTAAGTCTTGACTGAAGTTAATTCAAAGGGGTAATTAAACACAATGCACTTGATATTTAGGGTACTGACCATATGTGTAGACAATGTAGAGTCCTTGAATCACTGAATGTTTTGGTTGGAAGAGAAATTTAAGATAATCTCATTCTAACTCCCCTGTTAGGCCTAAAAGCACTGCAGCCACTCTGCATCCCCCTTAGAGTAGAAGAAATGCACATTTTTTGACAGATAAACTATTTTTCTTGAATTCCCTGCTACTGGAAGGAGAGAGCTCTCAATAACAATTTTTGTGCATCTCTCCACTTCTCAGTTTATGAAAAGATTAGTTGACTTTTGGAGATATATATGTCTATTTTACCAGATACCAAGCGCGCTATACAATTAATTCACTTAATTGGATGCAGGCAAGATAAATCCTGTCATTTTATGCCTAGCATAGATGCAAAGAATGCATCTTTCTGTACCACTAAATAAACAAACTGACTATGACCAAAAATGAGCTCATCAAATCATTCAGCTTTGGTTTTTATGATGGCAGTAAGATTTCAGAACCTTTTACTCTGACCTTTTACTCTAGCAGCAGGTAAAGATTCACAGATAATCTTTTTTACTATACAAAAAGGAAAACTGTGATAAAGGGGAATAAATAATTCAGTAATTCCAGCATGACCCAGAGAATTATCTTTCCCAGTAATGGGTTTACAGATTATCAGAGATGAGGAAAAATCGTTTACAGTTTATATTTAATAGGTACACTTCTGAAATAAAAGGACAGCATAAGAAGCTAAACATTCTGAATAAAATCATAAAACTGCTCTTCTATTTTCCATTATGCATTCTGTCTTCTAAATCCCTTGTAAGTATAGCTTGTAAATCACTTAGTCATTTTTGTGTTTTGTGCTGTAGGCCAGGGAGATGCTATGTAGTTTTCAAGCTGCCCCAGATAAAACTGTGAATGCATTTTTTTCCTTACATTTTTACATCTGTGGATAAAAATTTGAAGATGATTTTGGATTCTGCTGTGAGTTAACTGAGAACAGAAGGCATTTATGACTGATTTGAACTGAGAGCAGAACTTCAGAGGACAATCTGAAAACACAATATACTAATTAGGAAACCACCTAGGATTAGCCAATAGGATACACCAAATACAGAGAGTCACCTAAATTCTGGCTAATAATCTGTCATGCTGAACTTCTCAGTTCAGGATGTCCAGGGACACAGTCCTCAACCATTTAGGTTAGAGCTGTAAATGTAAAGGGTTTTTTTGTTTGTTTGTTTGGTTGTTTGTTTTTTTTTCTTCTTAGAAGAGAAATAGAAGTTCTGAGTTTAACAGCAGGGGCAGACTTAAAACCATGTGCTAGAGGACAGTTTTAGGATCCCTCAAGCCATCTTTTATGCATTACATAAAAAGGACATAACCCACTTTCCTTCTCAGGCCATGAGGCCAATGGCACAGTATGGCTCACATCTCAATGGCTACACCACGGCGCCATCCTCCCTCACTGCTGACCCCCATCTCAGATCATCTCACTACAGAATAAGCCCTAGCTCGTGCTATCACTGAACTGAACACTGACATTGCTAAAAAATTGACTGCCACAGGCCAGGAACCATTCTGTCGGGTCTGTTAACAACTGCAATTCTGGATAACTGGACATTTCTGCAGCCTGCACCTTGGCCCTGGATTGTTTATTAGTATGGACAGAGCTGTCTGGATCACTCCTGCAAGTAAGGCTGGTATTCTTGTGACAGAGCCCTGAGGCCCAGCTTTTCAAAATTACTGGGACAGTGGTGCCACTAAACTTATAAACACAAAGAGGGATGAGTTCATGATTCTCAGTTTGAGCACATTCATAACTTCCCCACCTTTAAATGCCAGGCTCAAGAAAGTTCAGAAGCTGGAGATTCAGGCTTTTGTATGTAACTGTCAGGCTGCTGATGCATTTTGCCATTAATAGCAGTTGGGAAAAAGAAACAGAGATGACCTGAGCAGCCAGGTATGACACCTAGTCAGGTGCCAAAGTTCTGAAGTTTGAAAGGTCTGGAACTCAGAAAGCAGACTTCACATATTAATGTCAAATTAGGAAATACAAATAATGGCATCATACACCAGCAGATATGTATCAAGTTATATTTTTTTTACATTTATGAATAAATTAGGATCTTTCCCTTGCTGTGGGTACTCTCCAAAAATACGTGTGGACTTGGGGTAACTGGGAAGAAAAACCCCCATGAGAAAGAAGGAGAAGAATAATTTAGCTCTCAGATATTTAAATGAAAAGATAATTGCAGGCTGGAAATCTTTGAATTCATAGACGCGACGAAAGGTTTAGTCCATAGGATTTGAAAATCCATTTGACACTACTCAAGTGATTCCATAAGTGACCCTCCATACTCTGATTCAGCAAGACATATAACTATGCAAGTGTCCCCTTGAAACCAAAGGAAAATCTTTTAACTGAAGCATGTGTTTAAAGAAAAATAGAGCAGGTCCTTGGAAATACTATTTTAGACATTCATCCACATCAAATTATTTCTTCCAAATGTTCCATGTGTATTTACAATCTTCCCTATCATTAATATCTTTCACTCACTACAATTAAACCTAGAACTTTAAACTGCAATGCTAGCTTATTAATTCATAGTCTAATTATAGTCTGTGTAATTATAGCCTAATAACAAAAAGAAATAATGACACTCTAAACATCAGCTCACATTACAATCTAATGCTAACCCTCCTTCTATCTTATAATAAAAATTACACTTATTGCATATCAGGAGATTATTAGAGAATCTCACTTTCTTTGGATATATTTGGATCTATATCAGCATATATTTATACAGATAATATGGGCTCCAAACCATTTAATGGTGTTAGTATATTGAGAAAATAGGATCAAGAACATTAATGCATGGTGTAGTTGTGAGCAATTATTCTAGGAAAGGAATTAAAACCTGAGAATTATACCTGAACATGTAACACATCCATACAATGAAAGGTGCATATTCATGGAAGTTGTGATTGCCATGAATCCATGAAATATGTTTCACTAACTGCAAAGTGTTTCAAAAATCACGAAAGGGTTTTTTTCTTGTTGTTGTTGTTGTTGTTTCTTTTTCCCCCCAGCTTGTTTAATTCCCTCAAAAAGAAAACATATCTACATGAAAATGGGGATATTTTCTACTGCGGAGTAATGGTCAAAACACCACTGTAGTTACACTGAAAAAAATTCAGAACTAACGTTCTCACAGAACTAAAAACAATATACTAATTCAGTCACACTCTTCTACAACTTCTTAGTGCCACCTTGTGGAACCACAGCACCTCATTCTCTCCTCACAGAAGGGCTGCCCTGTGGTGCCCCTTCCTCTGCTGCCACACAGCTGCAAGGATGAAACTCTAAATGCCCTGCTGACACCTGCTAATCTACCCTTGCTAAACTGATCCTAATTAGATAGAATGGACCACTGATTATGTGATTCTTTATTTCTTTACTTAGTTTAGACATAATCTTTGCTGGGCCTCAAGTATCACAGGAGTACAAGCACAGTTTCATATGCTCACTGTAACACAATGTTGGACCATTCCATAATGATGAGGAGACAGTGTCCTCTGCACTGCACAGTCTCCTCAAGTCAAATGAAGTTTTTGATCTCAACATTTTCTGGGTGTGGGTATAAATCAGCTCTGTTTTATTAGCTTTGTGAAACATATTGCTTAAGAACAGCAATAAGAAAGAGAAAGGCTGTACTCCCAAAACCACCAGCAGGACTTCACACTGATGTGCTTGAATTTTATGTTCAAGAGTCTATTTGTCCATGTCAACCCTGCAAAAAAGTGGGCTTTGGTCCACTCCCCAGCCTTTAGAGCAGTTCTGTCAGCAGAGCCCCCATGCAGACACAGAAGTCAAAGCATTGCTCCTTCTCTCCTCCAGTTTCTTTGCTGCCACAGGAGCACAGGCGCATTCCCAGCACTTGGTCTGGGACTGTACCAGCTGGCATAGGCCAAAACCTCCCAGATTTAACTCAGTTAAACCTATAAATTACTGAATTAATGTGGCTGTAGGTCTAGCTCAAAGGCTGTGGACACATTGGGGACACATTCCTTCTCCCAGGATTTCCACAAGAAGGGCTGTCTTCATCACCCCTCCCCAACTCAGAAATCCCTGTAAAGCACTCAGGTGCATCAGGTGATTTTCCAGCTCCTCATCCTGCCTCCCAGACTTCAGATAAAGAACATATTGGCATCTTTTTAACAATTCATCTGTTGAATGTTTTACTTGGACTACCCACGTTGTATTTACTCAAGTAGTTGATCTATTTGCTTCTTTGGGGAAATTTTCCCTGTTGACATGAAAAACAATTAAATTCCTCCTTTCCCTAAGCAGCTTCTCCCTGACACTCATCTTTTAGCATTCTCTGAAGAAAACAGTTTTATTCTGAGAATTCCTTGTAAATTTGGTGGTCCATATCAGGAACCAGACAAGGGAGTTGACAAAGTAATTCCCACTGTACTCTGGATTAAAAGAATTTTAGGCATTTCTTTGATAGTCAAAACAACATTTGGAGGCAGCTGAGCAGCTGGAAAGGACTGGCTTAATTAGAGAGATATTTACGGTTCATATTGTGACACTAAGTCCTCCTTTTTTTTTCATTGTCCTTGTAAATCCCAGCAAAGAAGTATTACAAATATCATCCAAGTATTTAAAGGAATATTTCAATATGCCATTTCAAATATTAATTCTAATCACGTTCTCTGCCTTTTTCCTTCCCACACAAATAGTCTTGTATATTTTCTTCCTCGATTTTTTGCTCCCATTTACTCCATATTTTGTACAACATAGAAAAGTGACTGAATCTTCACAGTTGCAAATGCCAAAAAAGTTGTCCTAGGGGAGGGAAAAGAGTAGGTGGGAAAAGCAAGGACCCTCAGAAACTTTTATTTCCAGCAGAATCCATTTACAAGAACTCTCCCTCTCTGGAATTATCAATTACACAAATTTCATGTCTAATTTTATAGCTGGCTGATGCTCAAAGGAACATGAAAATTCTAGTTTAGACATAATCCTTCATGGGCCTGAAGTATCACAGGAGTACAAGCACAGTTTCATAGGCTCACTGTAACACAATGTTGGACTACTACATAATGACAAGGAGACAATGTCCTCTGTACTACACAGTCTCCTCAAGTAAAATGAAGGTTTTGATCTCAAAATTTTCTACAATGAGTTTTGATCTCAACATTTTCATTTTTAGAATGAAAATTCTAAACAAAAATGATTTAGTGAGCTTCAGGCAGGGTGTGCCACCCCAACAGGTGAGGGCACTTTGTCCATGCTCACATACTCCTTCTCGAAGACTCACCTGGGAACAAAATGGTATCTTAGAAGTGGAAGATTAAGGGATGAAAATGCTGCAAGTTTTCTTTTTCTAGGTGGAAAAAACCCTAACAGTTACTGTATACTGCTGGAAACTGAGCAGTGGCAGCCAGGGCTGTGCTGAGGGCAGCCTGACCTTGCCTCTGCTTGCAGGTTGGTGCCATTAGTGACACAAGCAGGCGGTGACGACGCTGCCTGTCAGCAGCTGGCAAGGGCAGGGCTGAGAGAGAGAGAGAGAGAGAGAGGCTTCTGGGCACCCATGGAATAGAGAATGTCCTTCACAGCAAGAGAGAGAGGGGGGCTTCTGGGCACCCATGGAATAGAGAATGTCCTTCACAGCTAATGATTAATGCAGCTCGTGCCCACTCACTGCGCTTCTTGCCAAACTGCACCTGGAGTCTCAGGACTGTCTATGAGAAGCATTGAATATGTACAGACAGCTGCCACCTACCCTGTGGGCTGTTCATGATAAACAGACATTTAATCATGACACTGTTCACTTGCGCATTTTCGTTTCTTTTCTAATCAGCTAAAAAAATTAAATTTTCAGAAAGAAAATACAAGTGATTTTCCCCTGCAACACACAGGTAGAACAGCCTTGAGGGGTGGGGTGTCTACAGCCTTGGTGTGTTGAGCAGTTTGTACCACAGTATTCTTAGTGAATTTAGATCTAAATTTTGCATTCCTAATGGCTGAAAGAGAAGAGCAGAGAAAATGAACTCTAATAAATCATACTTTATGTGACAAGGTGTAAGCCATTTCTCAGTCTGTAATGTGACATGAATGGATTTTAATGATTTTTTACAAAGTTTTTTTTTTTTTTTTTTTTTTTAAAGAAACAAGGAAAAAGGTCTTCAGCCCTAATTATAAATATGATTCTTACAGAGAAATTTATTATAGACAAAACATTGCCTTAAAGGGCTTTTCTTTGTGTTTTGCTTTCAAATGAAATACCATCTACAGACTAAGTTTGCAACTAAAAGCATGGAGCTTATTTTTTTTCCTGTCTACACATAGAATTGAGAGTACAGTATTGTGAGACTGCATTATACAATTCAAAGTGATGGCTTAAAAAAACAATTTACAAATAAACCAAATTCTTCCCTGTAAAAAAAAAAAAAGTATAAATAAATTCAGAATTATAAAAAAATATATATTTTCAGCTGGCACTCCAGGTTCTGTGGTCATTATAGTTTAGATGTTTTGGTTTGCACATGATTTAGGATGAGATTATGAAGGACAGAATTCCCATCTAAGCCTCAGCAAAATCTGAATATATTACTTTGAATTTGATACAAGGCTAACGTGCATTTGAGTTAAACTAAAATTACTGACTTCAAACACAAGTTGAATATAGAAACAGAAATGGAGATATATAAAAGGATAAGAATTCAAAGACTACATATAGGAACAGATTCTTTTCTGAAAAAAAAAATAGAGTTTTTTGGGGTTCTTTTTTCTCCCTCTGTTTTTTAGGGCTCTATTTTTAAGCCCTATGAAAATGTTTGTGAAAACCTCAAAATAATTAGAAGTCCATACTTGCCTCACCATGCAAGTACAAGATTGCAAAGTCAGTTTCTTGTTCTTCTACTAAAGGCAATCTACTCTTATAGCACAATAAATTCTGCATATTAAATTTTATTCTGTACCATGCAAAATATTTGAGAATGTAACTCTGACTTCCTGGAGATATGACAGAGCAGATTTCAGCCTTTTCTTTGAGACTAATCAGGATTCTGAATCCAAGTCTCTTTCTAAGCTGACTGGGGTATTTTCTACTTACCAGCAGACTCATTCCCTACTTGTAAGATGACTTTTTCTTTTTCCATTGCTTTTTTTTTCAAAATAAAGGGTGGGGGTTTGTTTGTTGTTTTTTTTTTTTTGTTGTTTTTTTTTGGTTTTTTTTGTTTTTTTTTTTGCAAAATGCTTTAGGAAAAGACCTTCTAAGTGACATTTGGTAGCTCTTACTCTGGATAAGACTTCTCAAACAGATCTTCTCCATCTCATGTGCTGATTTTCTCTCCTAAAAAGCAACCCCTCCTTACAACATCTGCATCAATCTTTAATACTCTACACTGAAGTTGCTCAAGGTTTGTACTTGCCTGGATGAAATGTACAGTTCACCTACTTCACTTGCACTCTAACTTCTCATTTCACATCCTTTTCCTCTGTTATGCTTCTTGCATGTATAAACACATACTTCTTGCTATCTAAAAGGATTATAACTTCATTTTTTGAAATGTTTGTTTCCTTCTTAACCTGTCAACTGTTTCGGCTGCTGCAAGCATTCAGCTTGTGCCACCAGCTGCTTGTTTCAGCTGTTCCCTTATTCTCTTGCCCCCAAAGAGATTCCTAGTCTGTACTTTCTCTCTTGGAGCCCAGCTATAAACTTCTCATTCTGTCCACTTTTTCCACTTGTGCATTGGCAAACCTTCCCCAAAGTAACAGACAAATCCTCAACACCCACCTATGAGGTGGCCTAAGAAGCATTTAGAAAATAAGACTTCTATCAAGTTTTAGAGTCACTAAATAATACTTAATTATTTTTAAAATATTCAGTTGTGCCACCTTAGTTATACTGCGTATTTTATTAAGTGGACAAATTCTGCAGTTTCTTCCCAGAAAGTTGCATTTTTAAACCAATGTTGTAAAGTTAACCTTTGGAAAACCCTAGACTCAGCGATCATATAATGTCAGAATGGGCAATTTTACATAAAAGCATCTCTTAATCTTCATAAGCATATTCATGGATTTTTCTTGCATCATTTTTGGCTTCTCTATCTGCAAAAAACAATTCTTAACTTTTAAATTCTCTTCGCTCTTTGTATTTTTAAATGAAGGGGAAATGTGAGCCTCTTTTATGTGGCCCTTAAAGTAAAACTTAAAATTTCTCTGTCTCAGTTCTCTAGAACTGGCTCATCACAGTCAGTTTTTATTTATTCCATTTTCCCTCATAAACACCAGAAGCATAGAAAAAATTATAAGTGTAAATATATAAGGTCATACAGTTAAAACTTATACTGTGGAACATAATTACTGAATATCTTTTAGCACGTTAGGAAAATTTCTTATTCTAGAAGATGCCAAGAACTGTTAATTTATATTTGAATTTTAAGGCAGAATTATCTGTAAATCTAGGAGAAAGAAAATACTTTGAGTGAAAGATCAAGAAGGTATTTTTATTACAAGGAAAGGAAGGTTTCATAGCAGTAAAAAAAGGATAAGAGACTGACTCCAACAAACACGGAGAATTAGCTAGCCTAATGAGTAATGTAGGAAGATAATCTAAAGAATGAAGGATTAAAAGTAAACTGGCAATTCAGGGAGAAGAAAACATTAAGTATACAAGAAGAAACAGTTTAATGTAATGTAGGTTTACAAAGATTTGGAAAGTCAAGAACGGGTACTGAGACTGAAGATGAACCGTAAAAAAATCCCAACAAAACATACAACCCAAAACCCCCAAACATCTAGGGAAAAAAGATTCAGAAGGAAGCAAAAAACCAAATGTGGTTCAAATATATAACACAGTTCCAAAATAGTAAGTTATGCTCTATGATATATGTACCCAATTGCTGACATGCATTAAAAAAAAACCAAAAAAACCCCAATATATATAATGCTCTTGATACCACTTAAGTTTCTCTCACTGTTCAAGAGTGACAATGTGCCTTTATATACAAAAGGGGTGTAAAGAATAAATAATTAATATAATCTAAAATACACATGTAATTAATCTGGAAGAAGTTAGCTTGTTTAGTTGAAAATACAAAAGCTGGATAGGAAACTTGGATGAAAATTTCAACATAGAAATTGTTTCCCAAAATGGAAGGGATATTATAATGATAAGAATTAGTTGCTCTTATTAAAGAATGTAAAATGAAAAGAAAAAAGAAACTCTAAACCCTCTAAGCCTACTTTGTCTTAAGGAAATCTAGGAAAGCTTTCTAAACAGGTAGCTGTTGAAAGAGAAGAATGTAAATACCTAAGGAAGCTGTGGAACTGGATACTTTAAGAAGGGGTTACATAAACACCTTTAGGCATGGCCTAGGTATTAAAAGGCTCATTCCAAAAGTCCCAGACCTCCAATTCTTGAATTACAGAAGAACATAATCAAACCACACGGCATTTCACAGCAACAGTAAATTCACAGGAATGAATGCACAGTTAAAGTATGGGTAGGCTGAGACAGGACAGACCCTCTGATGTCTAGCCTCAATCAGCTATGCCATATGTAGCATTTTGTTTGCATAAATAAGCAAAATGCAGTCTGACTCTCCTGCATTTGTCCCAAAACAAACATAATGTGCTTTCTATATTAACTGATAGTTTATCCTTGTTGCCTTGGTTAATCATTTTATGCCATCTGCAGCATCAACCTCAATGTGATGCACTGAATCAATTGCTATTACTACTGTGTTTGGAATTGAAGATCAACAAAAATAGAAGTATCAAATAGCCTTTTCCATGCCAAATTTAAAGGGAACAAGCTGCCAGTTGAGTTTTATGTAACAGATAGGCATCACTTTAATAAAACTGATAAGGTTACTTTTCAACAAAGATATATTAAAACTTTCATTAGTCTTCTGCAGTTCTCAACACCTCCACATGGATTTTTATCTTGCATGGGAGATAAAAATGCCACATGGCAACCCAGAATCATGCTCATAATGAAACAGCAGCATAAAGAGAAACTCACATCAACAAGGAGATGTGTGTGCAGACACATGCATGAAAAGGTTCTGCAAACAGATCTTCCTAGAAGAGCCCCCCTCAGCCCTGCTGCACATTCTGCTGCATCTCTAAGTCTGCAGTGACCTCACCCTGGTGACCACACACATCATAGCACAGGGGATGCAATGGCTGAATGGAAAAGTGAAAAAAGTAGAAAAAAAGTATAATGGATGTTACTTCTTTATTGAAGTCTCCAAGAAAGGCTTGGTGATGTTTGGTGATGTCTAAAGATAAAGGAGTCAGTGAAAGATAATGTAGAAAAGATGGGCAGACTGCTGTAATTCAAGAGCATTGCCAGGGCATGGACACATGGTAGCCTAGCAGGTTAGATGAGAAGATGACTGCTGAAAGAGCAATGTGTAGGTAGTATTGAAAAAGAGTATCTTAAAAATCACTGAACTCAGATTCCTAGCAGGGAAACAGAGCTTCACAACCATCAGGTAATTGCGGTTCAAAATTTAAGTTTATGGGGAAAAAAATGTGTGCCTAATATCACAATGAGAAAGAAAAAAAAATGACTAATTTCCCCCTCCCCCCCAGACAGTTATTGCCTGGATTTATAAACTCAAGACTTACATAGCTTAGTATTGTGCAGCTTGACTATTACTGAAGCATATTTGGGTAATGAGTGGCAAAGGAGGGTATGATGTGGTATATTTAAATTCATTATTGTAGCAGAATTAATTTATGTTAGGAATCCAGAAACTGGGACAGTAGGTATATTGCAAGGCCTTAATTTATAAGTGGAGCTAAGAGGTAGGAAAAAATAAAAGGTAATTTGCATTTAGAATAAGAGTATTCTTCTGTGAATACTCTAATAACAGTTTCCACTTACTTTGACAGAAAAAGTAATGGATTATGGAATTTTTGAGTACTGACCCAAGTTTCACCCAGAATATTTTAGGTTTACCATTTGTGCATATCATGGAGCATACAATAAAGTAAAATTAACAGCTGGGAGATGACACATTCTTAAGGCAGAAGTGATTAGGAAAAGGGCTGGGGAGCAAGTTTAACCAGCTAGCTCAAGCTTTGTTCAACCGTTCATTTAATTATGTTGTGTTATATCCTGTGTCACAAGCCTACCACACACTCAGAAATGCAAAACCTGTTGGGGTGCACTCTGACAGCTGTTCAGTTCTATTCAAAGCTGCCACTAGTGTTGTGAAAGATGCTGTTTCAATTTTAAGCTCTGTAAGTGACCATATAAAGTTACGTTTGGTCGGTCTGATCCCTGATGAGAATTCCACAGCTACCCAAAGTGGAAACGTCACGGGCTTGTTTGAATGTCCTTTGTAGTCATCTAGAAGAATACATATACCAGTGCCTAAACTAAAATAATTTGATTTTAGTTTCATTGACTTGCAGTTATGCACTAATGGATTGAAACAAAAACCAAAAATGGTTTCCTCCACTGGTAATGACAATAGGAAGTTTTTGTTTTGTTTTTTTTTAATGAAAGTTTTACAAGCTCTCTCTCATAAATATTTCATTCTATCACTCTATTGACATGCTGAATGTGTTCCATTTGGAAGAAGTCAGTGGCAGCTCGAATCTTCCCAGGAGAGTTCCAGCAAGCTGGAGCTTTCTCCCATGGGATGTCTACCACAGTAGCAATTCTGTGCCCATCACATACAGATACTCTTAATGGAACTGAGTTGTTGGAAAACTTCTCTTCGCATCATTTGCTCTCAAATGATACTGTCAGAAAAACCTACAAAAAATGAGGTTGTATTAATTATGGAAGATAATTCTGTGAGAATGGGACATAAAACCCAATTTACAGTTCGACTCCTACCTGAGGGGTCAGACTGTTCCTGCCTCTGTGTGTCAGGTCAGTTCATCCAACCAATACAAACCTCTGCCATTCTACAAAACTTCAAACAACTAAAAGTGCGTGAGGTGTGTTTAAGGTCTTTTCCTACTCACATAAGTTGAGCAATCCTTCCAAATACAGATTCCAAGGGGAAAACTTGCCCCAGAGATCTGTGGTTTTCTATTTTCAACCTGGATCCAAAATTCTCACGATAAACGCCTACAGGGCATACATTTCAATTATATTTATATTGCTATCTTCAGTGAAGCCATCTGTAGGAGGAGTGCAAATAAAATGAAATTTAGCACCCTCATTCCTAAAATTCAGAGCATGTGTGGTATTTTACACATTTAATGTGAGTGCCCCAAATGTCACCATGAAGGTAAACATGCCAGTTTTTAAATATCAGGCTCAGCATGTAGTTGCAATATGTGACAATAAAATCTGGCTTTATAAAGGGAAAAAGGCATGCAAAGGTGAAACACAACTGTGATTTTCCTCTTCACACAGATAAGTGTTCCTCCCCAAATCCGTGTTACATAAGTTTTATAATAACCCTCTTATTCACACTGTAAATTATTTATACAGACAGAAAACTATTTTAAATATATCTGTATGCTATTTCAAACAAATTAAAAATTTGAATTTAAAAGGACTTTTCAGCTTCTAGATTCTAGGCTCTCTTTTAGTAGTTTTCAAGTGTTTATTGCATTATTTCCCTTAACTTGAAGGTTGCACCAAGGACACTGCAAACAAGTGTACTAAATCATGTTACTTGATGGGCTGAAACTCAAGCTTCTTTCATGGCATGGATTTACAAATTAACTAACATGAAAAAGAAAATACTTATAGAGCTGAAGCTATTTTACATCAGGAAGATGGAAACAAGGATTAAGAGATTTAAAGAAATGCTCTTTTGTTACTATAAGAAAAAGTAAGTTTACAACTCAGTGGTGCTAAGTGACTGACTGTGACATAAGACAATAAAGATTCATCTTTTATATACTTTATGCAAAAACACAAAGACAAGTGGCCAAATAAATGCAGAGCAGGCAAGAAGATACATATGCTGATACATATTTATACCATGAACTGCTTCTATTGTAAAACACAGAAAACTTTTTAACACCTTATATTGAATATAAGGTGCACCCTCTGCAAATGATAAATATCAACATAGTCTGTAATTCACTGGATATTTATGAACTAAATTATAAATTAACTGCAATAAAGACAACAGAAACTACACCCACATCTCTTTAAAATCTCATCATTTATTATAAGAAAGCAGCTTACTCTGCAATCTAAGAAGGTAACACAATATTTGTGATTATGACTTAGCAAGATTAAAAGTGTGTGTGTATTTTTCATGTTGGAATGTGTCAACCAATTATGCACTTCTCTACTGATAATGAACTAACATTAAGTTACACATAGAGGCAACAACAAAAGAGCTGTCAAACAAAATGTCATCATTCTGGAATCAAGTGTAGCCTTACTAAGCAGAGCATTATCACAAGCATATTTTGTATAAGACTTATTTTAAAAATATTAGAATGTTATGAAAGATGTTGGAAGATTTAACTGTGACTTCTCAAAAAGAATTTACTGGTGCAGTCTCATTAGGTGTTCTCCAGCTATAAATTTCCCTTCAACACTACAAGGATTGTAACTGATTGAAAGAGATAAGGCGAAAGCAAATGGTTCTTCAAATTCCACCTGCATAAACTTGGAACTGCAATTCCAATGTCACCTTGGAGAAAAACAGGAAGAACTGATATCTAGCAACCCAGTGCTGACAAGCTGGAAGTTTACTAAGATTTGAACTTGTAGGTGCACAGGCCATAAACAAGTGTAGAAAACATGCCTTGCATTGCATTGGCAATGCATTAAATTATGTATGATAATATACAGACACACAGTGACCATTATTACCATTATACATTTGCTTTATGCAATAAAACCCCCAAAATTTCCTTCAAAAGAGGTAACAAGAAACTGACTGTGTATAGTGCTTTATATATAACATTATACATAAAACCACCCCAACCCTTGGCAGTGAACATTTACAGTATTAAATGATGTAATAAAATAGCCATTTAAAATTAGTAAATCCTACTTTCCATTTATTGTACTTCACAGAATAATCAACCATCAGGCATGATGTGATTAAGATCACAAATCTCAGCCCTCCAAATCTGTTGTTTCGACTGAATGTTTTACTCCACTTTCCTCCTAACACAGCAAATTAAATGAAAAAAAAAAAGAAATTAATCTTTCATCTTCCCCCTTATGGGGGTATTTCCAATAGCTGATGGCTGTTGTTGCAATGTGATAAAAGCTACCACTATCTATCTACTACTCTCCAAATTTGAAGAGGAACCTCTGTGTTTATTTTCAGAGTGCAGCCATGTCCATTACTCACGGCTATGACTTCCATTCTCTCTTCTAATTGCCAGTTTAAAAAGTACTTTCAACTCAGACACAAAGATTAACTAAACCCCACCATATCATTCTGTGTGAAGCACTACTATAAAACAGCCACAAAATGATTATTCAAGGTCAGTGATTGAATCACTGGTCAAGACACAAATTGAGCACTCCATTTCCAGCTCTACTTTTGAAAGGATTCATGCAAACATATGAAGATTTCCAATGCAATACTTCCACTGCTTCGTGCATATACATCCATGGCAGCTGTTGAAGTACCTTCATGAATCACATTCTAACTTTTAGCTGCTTTTTTTGAATACAAAACAAAAAGTAACCCACAAAACCCACAGTTGTAGGCACAACCCCAGGCACTGGAAAAGGTAAATGCTTAGTTGCAGTGTGAATCCAGCTCATATTCCATTTCTATTTAGAATGTGGTTAATCTTCTAATAATAATAAATAATAGTTTGCACTGAAATTTAGTAGGAAATATCTTTATAAGCTGCTATATTTCATGCACACATTCCTGCACTTTTAAATGTTTAAGTATGCAAAAGCCAGACCAGAAATTTGATTAAATTCAAAATTAAACCCTAAACCAGCACAGTTAATAATCCAATTTTATCTAAACAAGAGAATTCATCCAGGGATTCTCATGTCAAACCCATAATTCTGCTTTAACCACAGATCAAATTTCATCAACAGAAAGCCATCCCACTTCTTGCTAAGATATTCAAAGGTACAATTAGCCTCGCTGGGAAAAATGTGGGTTTGTTCCAGCCCAAATCTATTCAAATTCAGATTTGAACCTTGAGTTCTCATTTGCCTTTGCCTGGCAAACAATAAAAGCACACAGAAGATATTTGCAGTGAGGAGACAGAGATACACATATATATCCTGTCATTTAACTACCTATGTTTCTGCTGGATCATTCAGGGATTACACTAATGCAAGAAAAGTGTCAATAGAAAGTTGAGTTCTTTATGGTTTACAGTATACTTCTGCACCGCTTGAGACCAATGAGTCACAATGTGTAAAAAATTAAATATATTTTATGATTTTTCAAATAAATATTATAGATCAAGAAAGATTTTAGTGCCCTAGGATCAATACCAAAGAGTTTTTTTTATGTACTTTATACATTTATGCTGTTATACATTTATACTCTATTTCATACAGTAAATTTTTTCATATATCACTTACTTTTTTGTCTTCATTATATTTGTGGAAAATTTCTTGTGCTCTTTCTTCACCACCATCTGTAAACAGCATAATAATCTTATTGCAGTTAGCTCTGGAGACACTGTGCTGTAGGAGATACAAAAAGAAGAGTTGTTATATTTCAGGCTATAAGGAATAACAACTATTATATCTGATGGCTTTTATAGCTACACACTACTTTAACATGGAAATTTCAAAACATAAATATTTTAGAATTTCATTCAATACCCCCCACCAAACAAAAAATAAAATAAAATAACCAAAGCCACTTTTCTCTTCCATGATACTTCAATATGAGTCACTTCAGATCTGGCCCAACAGTGTGGAATGCGGATTTGGTGGCTCCTTTCACCTCCACAAACACAAGGAGAGCTCTTTAGCTCATACTCATCACATCAACCCCACAGTGCTCCTCGTCAGATGTTCTGCATGAGACTTGCACTGTGGGGATCTCAAAATTTTTTTTCTCTTTTCTCATCCTCACATTTTTTTCCCTTATCATTACTTTCCTTGTGGAAATTGGGGAACAATGGGCATGTAATGCATTACTGAATATGCTTGCTTTTTTTTTTTTTCTGTTGGATTCCTATTCACAAAAACTTTCCAGCTCACTGTGACAGCTTGAATAAAAACCCTGTTAATTTAAGCATCCTACAGGATATCCACCTTATACCCTTCAAAATATTTTTATCATTTTTCCTTAAATTGAGCTTCATCTTCCAAATCTTTAATTCTTTCATGTTGTTTAATTCTTTCATGTTGTTCTTAAAATTATTAATACTCTCAAGTGAATAGCTGATCTTTAGAAAAGTATTTTAGAATAAGGTTTACATAATATATTGTAGACAAGATATGGCCACCTAGATTATTAAAATCTCTCCATCACCTACTTTTCCAATTATGTTGCATATTACAGCTGAAAAATGGAGCATGTTCCATTATTTCTGGAGAGCAAGCCTGAAATAGAATTAAGAAGAAGCCCCTCTGACTCCTAATTCATCAAAGTAGCTAGTAAAGCCCCTGAGAAAAAGGCAGTGCATTTTGCAAAGAAATAACAACATTGTTCCACAGCCAGATCAATAGAGGTGAGCATGAATTTCGGCTCCTTTTTATTCTCTGAAAGCTAAGACTCTAGCCTAAGCAAATTGCTTATTGCTTTTGCAGCCATTCCTTGCCCTTTGTGTTGCATACAAATGGTACCTTGGTACTTCTGAGGAGCTGGATGGGACTGAGTAAAACCCTTAGAGATCCAGAGAAACAAATTGAGCTTCTTCCACGAGCCTCAATATTGCTCTATGAATTTACTCTAGAGTCAGGAAGATAAATAGGAGAGCTGTCCTTACAAATTCCCCAGTTCCCCCTTGCTTTAGTCTGTGGCTACAAAGTGACTGTTACCAGGCTGGTCAGGTGTGATGATCCCACTCCCCTCTGCCACTTTTCATTCTACTCATTGGTCTAATTCCTGCTCAGCATTCAGTGAAGAATTACTTCTTTTCTTACTTTTACTACTTTCAAATCTAATAATTTGGGGAAAAAAAAAAAATTCCAGCCCAAAGAATTTAGCCCAGATTCCCTCACATGTAACAACATATAAAACCTGGCTGAAATCAATACCTTCTCTCCAGCCTCATCAGAACACTGTGTTTCCGTTGGGATTAAATAATTTATGACCATTTTTGGCTTGTGAAATATAACTTGCAAGATACTGCTTTGGGCTGCAATTCTCTCGATATTAAGAAAGTAATAAAAGTAGGGTTGGATACCTCATAAATAAAGAAATTCACCTACACCTACAGTGATTTAATATATAGACCAAAATAAGATCAGAGAGACAAAGAAGGGACCAAAATTTGCTCATATTATTGAACTTTTTCAGGGATTTTGAAAGAAGCACTACTATGGCAATGGAAATGAGCTAGGCTTTGCTTTCACTGACTAAAGCAGGACTTTTCTGTGACTTACTTAGCATATGCTTACACAGTATAAAAAAAGCAGTTTTCTCTCATCTCCTCATATTTAGAGAAGGACATTAGTTACACTACATTGTTTTTGCCACTAAAGACAGTAATGTCACAGAAAAAAATATCCAAGATTTTAGCCCCCAAACATTATTGGAAACCTGAACATGAATAAATCCAAATCATATGATATTACTCCATCCCTGGAGCTGTTTAAGGCCAGGCTGAATAGAGCTTTGAGCAGCCTGGTCTAGTGAAAGATGCCTCTGTCCATGGCAGGGGTGCTGGAACCAGATGATCTTTAAGGAATTTAAAACACATCTTCCTCCCCCCCAGCCTCTTTTGGTCTCAAATTGAGATACTGGCTCAGGGAGTGAACCCATTACAGATTGTGAAAATCTGATGCTGTAATTTCATCATTTTTCTGAACAGTTTGCCTTAGCAGTCCAATGGGCCACAGCTGAATGGGAATGTGTTGTCTACACAGGAGCTTCCCCAGGACAAGAAAGAGATTCTTAGCTCAAACCAGAAATAAATAAGAGAGAAATTGAGCTATGTTTTAATTTTTGGCTCTCCTATTTGATACAGGCCTTATTTTTTTCTTTCAAAAAGACAAGCAAGACATGACCCATTTTATACTGCATCCAAAAATTGATTTTGTTTTAAACAAGTTTCACATCTTTAACTCTGTTAAGTGGAAGGTTACAATTATATTTTGTGACATGACATTTCAGGAATGCATTTTTCACTAATTTTTCTTTAAGAAACCACAGATATTACAGTATGAGGGAAAAAATCCTCCTGGACTGCTGAAGCTGAAGTATTATGATTTTCAAAGAAGCACCTTAATGTAACAAATAATAATATGAAAATGCTGTATGAAACTTATGGAATCCAGACTGTTGTTAGTGACATGAATTATTATGCTGAAAAAACTTGAGTGTCTATTTCCATTTAGAAACACACCAAACAGCAATTTTTTCATGGTACCAAACATTAATTTGATATACTGGAAAATTGTTTGATATAATTGTTATCCAGAAACAGTACCCACAAAATTATTTTGAAAATTTGAGAAATACTTGATTTATTTGGACCTTAAAGCAATTGGACTATTTGAATTCGTAAATATACAACTGGCAACTATCCCAAAGCATATTTTTATTATTTATTTAAACCTGTATTAAAGCACCATATTATATTGTGTGTCACCAGAGCCTTGGCCTGAACCCATCACCAGCCCTTTACTCTTCCTGCTAAACAGATTTGGAGAGGATGAGTATATATTCATAAACTTGTGCAATCCACAATGTCCAGCCATAACTTCTAGTCTTGCAGAGATCACATGAGGCTAATCACACTTCTGCCTTCAGCTAAAAAAGAGATGGTCCCACTTTAACACTCACCTCCAATTATTTTTCAAGTAATACTTTAGTCCTACAAAAAAGTCCAGCCTGAGGGTTCCCCTGTGTTCAGCTTTTGTCAGTGTTTCCTGCCCACCAAGTATGTACCTGGTGCTGCACCAAATGTAATCCATAACTTTAAGCAAATAGCAATGTTAGGAGGAACATATTTGGCAAAATTTCTTTTTTTCCTGGTTCCCTCTGTATAAGATATCAACAGATGCAGAACAGGGGAAAATGCCATCCAGCCTGGTCCAAAATGTCCAACAGAATTCAAAATATTGGTTGTGGTTTTATATAACCATCAGCAGAGGACACCCACTCATATCCCCCCCCACACACACACTTCTCTGCTAATCTGAATAGTAGTATACTGAGAAAATTCCTATAAAAACATTGCATTTTCTTTTTCTCCATCAAAATTTTACAAGGTTATAATTTTTTACAGCAGATCTAACCTTTAACTGCACATACAATGTCAGGGAAGTGTCCTGAATTTCAGAATCTGGCAGACTGGGGGAAAAAATGTAAAAAAACCCAAAACAACGACCACAAACAAAAAACCCCCAAAAAACAACCAACTAACAAAAATAAAAATAAAAAAAAACAAAAAAAAACCAAAAAAAAAACCTAAACAAAAAA
>JAYDZK010000056.1:9464964-9482785 GCA_034509185.1 Euphonia xanthogaster | reverse complement strand
CCAGCTGTGTCAGACTCTCTGAGTCTGTCATGGGTTTCTATTATCATTCATGTTTTAACCTTCTGTCTGTATCCTTTCTCTTTCTATAGTATAGTTTTAGTATATAATTTCTTTTAATATGAATAAATTAATATAATATAATATAATATAATATAATATAATATAATATAATATAATATAATATAATATAATATAATAAGAAATCAGCCTTCTGAGAACTTGGAGTCAAATTCTCATCTCTCACCTCATCCTGGGGACCTCACAATACCACAAAGGAACTACATTTATTCAGTAGAACTAATGTTTTTAGCACATCTACTTTTAAGTTTTTTTTTCCCTAGGATTTCCTCATATACAAGGCTCAGCTCGTTAAATCATCTTGTCATTTTTAAGAAGTGATTGACAAGAGCTTAAATCCATGTCTTCCAGTTGTGGGCATGAATCATCATGCATATGGGCTTTGTGGGACAACATCTTGGCAGAGGTTAGCAGTGAAACAGCTCTCTAGTTAACTCAAAACCCCAGACCAAAGACTCTGTGGTTATTAAAGCTAACAAGCCATAAAACAACTGTCACATTTTAGGCCAAAGATCCATGAGCGAAAAGAAAAATTGTGGATAACTTCTAGTCAATGTTAGTGTTCATGTATCCATATGCTGATGCTGTATTAACTTAACATTTTCACCTAGCTTTTTGGACTTTTTGATTAGCCTATCATGTCTAATATTGGGATGCTTCAGGAGAAAATGTTTTTAAGCAAAGGCATACAATATATTGAATAATTTAAACAAAAATATGGAATAAATCTGCATTTATTTCACCTAGAACAAAATGTTAAGCTGTTTTTTTCCTGTTGAGTTTACAAAGAACGCACTGGAGTTGGACTTTAGATAGACCGACTCCATTATGGAATATTTTTTGAATCAAGATAACAGAATCACAGAATCGTTTATGTTGAAAAAGACTTGAAAGATTATCTAGTCCAACTGTTAAACTGATTCTGCCCAATCCTTAAAAACCAAAAGAAATCTTTAAAAAAACAATCTTCAAAGACCAAACTTCTGGGTTCACTTCTCTCTCGTATAGAATGCTTTATAGTAGTACAACCATTTGTTTCCTATCTACAGCTCATTATTTCTGGTCTATTAGGGAAATAAAATATATATATGTTTTAACTCCTCCAGCACAATTACATTCATAAATCATCTGAATACATGAAAACATAGGTTATATCAAAGTAGTTATAGTACTGAAAAGTTTTAATAAGGGCAATTTTAAATTATAAGGGACCAACATTAAAATAGCACTTCATGAAAGATTTAGAGATGCCATGTTCTATTATGCACATTTCTGTGATTGCTGCCCTCCACTGATGATGAAAACATGACCAAAATGCCCTTTTTGGTTCTGCAATCAAATTTCTGATGTGAACCTCTAAAGTTCATTCAAAGGGAAAAAATGGCCCTTATATATTGTAAACAACAAACCCCGGGGGAAATATACTGTAGAAAATATTGAAAGTTTCTGGGCCTTTTTTGACACAAATCCCAACCTTGAGGCCTCATTAGAATAATAGTGACCCTTAGCTAATAAAATACTTACAGTCTAAGGAAAGCTTAGCATTAACAAGACACTTTCTGTTCATCTCGGAGCAAATGTAACAAAATAATTTGGAAATACATATAAATCAAGAGGTGGTAAGGGTCCAGATTTTTCAGCAGTGAAAGCTGGCACAGCTCTGCTGAACATTGTAATCAATTTCCATCAGTTTAGATTACAAACTTTTTTTTTTTTTAACTGGTGAAACTAAGAAGATTTCAATGCCCCAATACTATTACACAGAAGCTTATTTCCTTTAATAACAATATTTTTTTAAAAATCAGGGTGATTTTTTGTGGTTTTTTTTAATTCACTGCAATTTAGATCAAGGAAAATGGTCTTATCCACTATTAAAAACTTTAATAAATGAAATACTATTGAGAATAAACACTTATCTGCTCCTTGCAGAAAGTTTTAGCTAGACTTTCAGAAAACAATGAAGCAATAAGTAGTTTTAAAAAAGATTTCTTTCAGTTAGATTTCAGGTCTTTCTTCATCAGGCTGGCTAAAACATGAACCTGCAAGTTGAAAATTATCTCCAAAATCATTCCAGTTACTAATCATTGAGGCTGTCTCTTGTTATTAAGAATATGCCAGTGTTCTCATCTTAAATCCATAGAATCAAAACTCTACAGTTGAATAGATTAATAAAAAAAAAAAATTAAAATCTTTTCTGGAGGCTAGAACATGACATCCAAGGTATTCTCATGAAAATGGAAAATTTCCCATACCTTTTTCATAGACTCTTCCCTCTATTTTATTATTTATTATGGGAAAAATATTTTGCTACCCATCAAGTGGTGAAGAACTGTAAAACTTCTCAGAAACATTTCTTGGGCAGGCCAGATAAATGGCTCCACATCTACTGTCATTATGCATCAAACAACATGAGCAATCCAAATATCTTTTGTGTAGAAAATCTGGGAAGCAGCAATTATTTCAAAAGAATTTGCATCTAATGGGAGAGGTTTTATACAGACCATAAAATTATACTGAAAAGGAGAATTTGGCTATGCAGAAGTTTATTTAAATTACTTTTGCCCTTCACTCAAATGTATATGCAATATCAAATCTAGGACATTAATTTTTATTTTATAAGAAAAAAATACAATATATTTTAAGTCTCTTTGCAGCTTAACATTCAAGTATCTCACAATTGGTATTAAAAATAGTTTGCTATTGGCTTTGTTGACAATGCAAATTCCGTGGAAAGAACAGATACTCACTGAAACTACATTCACAAAGTCATCATCAGACAAGGTCTCCAACATCTCAATGACCGACGTGCGGATCAGCTTCAATGTCAACCCACTGACACTCCCACTCCTAAAAAAATTCACAATAGAAAAGTTGAATTCAGCAAATATTATGTAAAACATAAAAAGAAAATATAGAGCACCCGCTTTCACACTAAAATGTCCAATTTAATTCCTGAATTCTCCAACTCATCATTAGTGTTATTAAACTATTCATAATTATTAAAGTCCAAAACTGGTGTACAAAGTTCCAGTCCTGTGCCTCAGATGATGTCATAATGCTACATCCTTTATTCATTTCCTTTCAAGAAAACTGAGTTTAACACCTTCAACCAATGCATTATCTAAACATTTTATACTCCTACACTCAGATTTACAGCTCTGGATTTCCAGAGACACCAATGACAGCTTCTTTGATTCAAGGCAAAACCTAAGCTGAAGTGAAGAAATAACAAATGTTGATAAAACTCACTGCTGATATGAAAGCACTTCACCACGTGTGAAAGCATTAAATGCAAATTCTGTGCCTGAGAAGTTTTTCAGCATAAAGCAATCTGACACATCAGGTTCAATGATCTCTTCAGTCCCTCAACTTTGCCTACACTACAGAAGCCTTGGTAAGGCAGACAGCAAGTTTTTATGCATTTCTTTGCTTGCTTTCTAGCAGACTTTTATAGTAACTGAACTTGGCAATTTTTAAATCTGTATTGTAAAACACACAAAGTCCACGTACATTCTTATCTTTCAGGTGCATTAAATCATTGTCACATCTATTGCAATGCTTCTAATTGTTTTTAGGTTTGTGCTTTACAACAAATCTTGGCATGCACATAAGAAATATTCTCTTGATTGCTTCAGCAATTAATCAGTTGAAAACAGAAAAATATTGAAGTTATTTAAATAAACATTTCTTTGCCTCCAGTTTAAATAAGTTTCATGTTTAGTTTGAGCTTTTTGGAACTATTTTCTATTATGTATTTATTTTGCTCATACCAAGATTTTTGAACCTTTCATAAAGGGACCCCTTTATTGCCTCTCTATTTTTTCATCATATAGAGATCTGTTCAATGTACCAAAGTACTTTTACCCCACTAATGTCAGTATTCAGACACTAAACACTTACGCATCCACTAAAATAAGCATGTCCTTGGGAGATGCTGCTCCTTGGATATACCTGAAACAAAAAAATGGTATGAATTACACAAATTTGCATAAACATTTTTTGTGTGTGATGGAAGACACTCTGGATGTCTAAACTCAAAGAAGCTGAACCAATGACATCCTCCTGTTGTAGCTAGTACAAAACCCATGTGCTGCTTTTTAACCCATGTGTGTGTTATTTCCTCTCTTGCTGTGTCTCCTAGGTAAATCTAAGTCTAAACCACATTAGGGTAGTCTGGACACAGGATATACTAATCAAAATTCACTGTTTTCATATAACTGAAAAACAGGAATGCTGTGTCCTAGCTACAGATCTTGATAACAAATGAATTATTACTCAGTCCAGCTTAGGCAGAAATACTTAGTCCTTTGAAAAAAAAAGGTCCAACTATATCCAATATCAATGTGCTTTATGTCTTGGGAGGCTTACATAAAAAAATCATGAGAAGTAATTCCACCTCTCTCCCATATTTTACACATCTAGTGACTTTATTGCTGGTCTGAAACACAGAGGCATATTTTTAAATAGTTCCAAAAATCTGGAAGAATGGTTCAGTCTAATATTCAGGATTATAATTCATTCTGGCACAAAATCAGTTTTTAACTGTCTTACACCGATTTGCTAGTTATCCTCCTATGAAAAGTCTATGTGATTCAATCATACAACAACTATAGTGGATATTGCATAACAAGGAGTATAATTTGAATTTTTTTTATTTAGAAAAACTAACAAGTTTTAAAAAGAAAATAACAATATATAAAATAAGTACCATTACAAACATACAGAAAAAATATTTTTACAGTAATATCTGGAAATATAGTATATATATAGTATATATAGTATATAAATTTAGTGATTTAGTGTATATATATATATATATATATATATACATATATACACACACACACACACACACATATATATATCTACTAAACCTTTAAAAAGGCTGCTTACCAAGGTCTTCTGCGTACATCATACAGATCTATTTTGTTAGGAGTTCGGCTTTTATCTACCCATGGGGAAGCTAAAAAGAAAAAAAAATGTATGGAATGATATAAAACTTTATCTCAAGTATTTTAATTACAGCAATGTCATGAATCAGTATCACAGACATTGCACTATAGAAATATCAATATTTCATATGGATAAAAAAGAGTCTGTATTTGTTTTATATGTTGTTGAAATACCTAGACATATTTATACACGTAATACAATGCAATAAAACTATGTATATGCATATGTGTATATGTATATGTATATGTATATGTATATGTATATGTATATGTATATGTATATGTATATGTATATGTATGGCCAAGTGTGTTGAAGAAATAGGTACTGACTATAAGTGACCACAGATTTCAATGGAACCAAAAATTCAACCAAAACACTTCAGATTATCAAATAGCTTCTTTAACAACAACTTAATTAAAAAAAAAAATGCTGTATATAATAATGGCATCTCAGTTCTGAGCCTAAATAGTTGTTCACTGACTCAAGAGCTTTACCTAAAAATGCATATTAGAAAAGTAACATGAAATAGCATATTCTATTAAAAAAAAAAAAAGTGAGATGTAAATATTTGTGTCTCTGTAAAGAAAATGCTAAAATGATGACCTTTTTCAAGTGTTTAATCTTGGCTTCACCCGAATTTTCATCAAGGGCAGGAATTATTTCTTTACCGGAAGATAAAGTGACCCTTTCAAAACCATGTGACAGCTTAACGAACACAAATAAAAATGTGAAAAGCTACAGGGAATGAGATAATGTTCCACAATTTGTTCTCTCACTAATGCCAAAAGCCTTGGGGGTGCTCTTTCCTGACATCAATCATTTTTCTGTCTAGGAAATAAAGAACGATATAGGCAGCTCCAGGATTCTTCCTGAAAAATAATATACCTAAGACAAAATGGAAGATTTATATCTTCACCCATAAATATAAAGGAAGCCATCAGCTTTGAGCAGCTGCCTATTTCTGATTTTACAAAATTAATCATTTCCTAAGAGACCAAAGCATGGTCTGGCCTATCACTTCCTGCAACCTTTAAGGTGACTGTAGCTCACATTTAGCAGTACACACTTAGCAGCCACAGAGTACACTGTGTATTGTGGAACACCAGAAGAATCTCAAAATCTAAACCACTATTGTCTACGATTTCAGACTGGACCACCTGACAGGTCCTTTGGGACCTGACAGGATAAAAGGATTTGAAATGTTCAGAAAGGAAAAAATCTGTTTTTTTAAGACAGATATATGTTAAAATTCTAACTTATGTATCATTACTTAGACATGCACAGGTTAAATTCACCAGTCTTTTATGAGTCTACAAAGTTAGCACATGTTCAATGATGGATTTTTTTATCTCTGTCCAGGCTGTCCTTTCCATAGAAATTCCATCTGAAAATCCATCTTTCAGATACATTCCCTGAGACTTGCAAAATCTTCATGGAATATTTTCATTTCAGTTTTTATTATGAGTAGTTTAGGTAAAATAGCAAAAATCAATCAAGATACTGACCAAGGCTGCCATATCTTTGCCAAAACTTTCAGTCATTTCAGTGACATTCAGTAAAAAGGCTATGCCCTACCAAATATATTCCTCTTAATTGACACATATCTTGGACAGCCTTCATAAACAGAGAATTATCTCAATTTATGATCTGGATTTATTTCAAAACAACAGAGAAAATTCAATTTACACTGGTAATGTTCTTTTATTTCACATGAAAGATAAGTTCAATTTCTTAAGTGCATTTTGTATAGCAAAAGGATGGTGGCTCAAAGAGAATTTGAAGGGAGGAGCTGAAGAGGGGCATTTCTAACATCATCTTCATATACTACTGTGACAGTGAATGCTGACAAAGGCAATAATTTAAAACTGAACAAATGTTCTACAGGCAGAATGACAGAATGGCCCTTTAGCTAACAAATTATCTACTAAAAACCATCATAGGAACATTCAGCTAGAATTCATCTGATATCACAACCTTCACATCCTACTTTAAACTACAGGGTAATTTTTCTAAGTCCAAACTGACATTTACAGAAATATGGGTTAAGATTTCATTTTAGCTGTGCAACATAAGACCATGAGAAATAATTCAGCTACTTTTCTCTGCAAAACTTGAGAGCTACAAATACTTGTTAATGTAACACCACCTGACAGGTAAGCACATCCCATCCTTAAGGCCAACAGCCGTTCTCTCAGCAGAAAGCCCTTCAGAACCAGGGCCTTTAGACCAAACAGCATGTGGCAAACCTTTCAGAAACATGAAGAAGCAAAATTTATACCAACTTGAACACCGAATAGCAAAATTTGAATTGTCTGAAACTTTCCCTAGTATTTCTAAAAGCACCAAATGATTGTATAACAACACTTCAGGGGTTTTTAACTGGAATAAAAATCTGAACACATTTAAACATTTCTTTTCTTTGGTTTTGTTTTTTAAATATGGAGAGGATGCTCAAAATCTCTGGTTGAGACAGTAAAATGAAGGATGTGAAGACAGTTTTTTCCAAACTAATCTACAGCAGAATTCCTTTGGTGAAACCTTGAGCTGCCAAGCCTGGACTCAGTTCTACCATAGCTTTTCAGTAACAGCCTGGACTGCAGTGAGGCCCAAACTGACTTTTTTTAATACATCTATAATAGCAGGTTTAAAAGAACAATGGAAAGGAAGCCATTCACAAGAAATAGCCTATAAACTCTAAAAACAATACAATTACACATAAAATAAACTGAGCAGAAGCCACTCAGCACACTACTTACAGCCTGTCTAGTCCTTCTGGAGATTATAAATGAGATTGTGCATGGTAACACAGCTTTTGTTTTGGGTAGATAGACACAGTGGTGAACACAACAACTAAATTCTACTTTTTGCTCATTAGCACGGCTCTTGCTGTGCACCCAGTCCTGGAATGACTGTCAGCAGTTTCAGGGAGATCTGGAGAAGGTCTTTAAAAACATTATTGATTACCATGCTGTTAAATCACTATTTCCTGTGCCGTGGGTCAATAAGTTTTGTTTTCCTAATAAATATAATATTTTCTTTCCAGAGAAAAATATAACAAGCTTCTACATGCTTAAATTTCAATGACTGCACGATTTGTCACAGGATATTAATGGCTGCGGATCATACACTAATTAAGATATATATTGTATAATGAGAAAATGCATTCTATTGATTTTTTTGATGGTTTCTATGAAAATTTACATGATCTAGTAGAAAGTCTCTGCAAGGCTCTGGCTCTGCACAACATAATTAGTATCTGAAATTTCATTCACACCAAATAAGTGGTGAACTTCATCTCCAACCTCAAGAATTAGCATGACTAGATTACCCATTCCTTCTAGTCTCTATCTGGAATAACGCTTTTCATTTTAGATGGCTTTGAATGGCCTGAAATGTATTCACTGGTTTTAGTAACATTCTGAGTATTTATGGATATTGTTCCATTTTTAACTTATCCTGATTTAATATTTTTAAAACAACCTCTTTAAAAGATAATCAATAATTTCTATGTAAAAATAAGTAAGTATGCATCAATAATTATACGGGAAATAATTAGAAGGGATGCAGACCAATGAAAGAGATGTGTTGCTTTTTCGGTCCATATACAGAACACACTGTAAAGCCATTTGGGGAAACTGGCTTATATTTTACTGACAAAATCTATTATGGGGTCTAAAATAAAAGCAAAATGAAAACCACAAAAAATATTATTACAATTTCCCCTCAAAAACTTAAACTGAACAAAGAATTTGAGATCTACAGTTTTGTTTATATAATCTATTGTTTAATACATTTTTATAAGGCTGTTTGGAACCTGGTTCACCAATATCTTCAAGAAATCAGCCCCACCACAGTTCATTGTTGCATGTGAGTATCTTTGAACTATGTCAACACTTCACAGTTCTCTGGTGCATACATCAGGCTTTACTCACGTTCCCTTTTGATGATTTTCCTGTTTGGCATGTGGATAGATTTGATACTTTATAAATTATTCATTGGGTTTGATATCCCTCCCACTTCTGTTTGCATTATTGAGATACAAGGACTGGATATAATTCAGGCAAGAGCAAGACATGTTTTTTCTGTCATTTCTTCACATTTAGAGTAGAAATCCTCAGGTTTGTTGATTACAAGCAGAACAAATTAATGCACTATAGAGACTGTCACAGGGTAGAGCCTAAATGAAAATATTTGTTAGGAAAGGCAGACCTTGGCTACAACCTCCCTTCATGAATTCTGAATTCATGAGATGATTCCAGAGGCATAGGTGAGTGTCATGAGAGAAAATCTCCTGAAAGTTCTGCACTGTTCTACTGGTTAGGCATGAATGTGCAAGGAACAGAGAGGCAGAGATAAATTATTAACAGCTTTACATCCTTTTACATTATTAACACATTTGAGAAAAGAGTCTAAAAGATGATATTAAGATAGGTAACAAATACCAATTATCAAATCCCAGACTGCATCTTCTTATTTTGACACAAACTCCAAATTTTATCTTGCAATGTCTCAAATTAGCATTCATGTGGATATTCAAAACAATCAAAACCACAGACTATTCAATTCCCTGAGCCAGATTCAGCAGTCTTCCTCAGATGGAGCAAAGGTATAAGTTACAGCATATACTTTGCTGATATTTCATACTTCTTTTAATGAATTTATGTGAAAAAATCCTGATTTCAGATATGTGATAGCCCAGACTATTTGAGAAATGTGATATTCCTCAATTTTCTACTCAGAAAGAAGTCAGTTGAATTTCAGTGCAGCAGCAGCACTTTTGTAGAATTACTTAGCTGTTTTTCAGTAAAAGGTATCTAAAAATAAGAAACAGCCATGACTTTAAAAGCCCCTAACATTAATAATCATAAAGAGTTTTCAACTGCTATAATTAGTATCCAGGATATTTATGTCATAATGATGCCTTGGATTAATTCTGGTTAGTACCATCCTCCCCAGAGAGAGATTGTTACTGACCAGCTCTGTGCTACCACACCAGATGTTCAGTCAGGACTGAATGTAGCCATTCCCTTGTGATTTTCTTTTCTTAGTGACTGAAATTGCCAAGACCTTTACATGTGTTCAGGTAAAATCTACCTAACATAGACAGGTCTGTGCAGTATCTTCAGTAACTTTCACAGCATCATCACAATGCAGAAAAGAGAGGATACTAATATTGAAGTTTTTTAGAATGTATTACCCATGTGATAATGGGTGATTATGTTACGGGCAATACTACACTCAGTTTTATCACAAATCAGTTAAGCAATGATTTGATATGGGAATAGTCCATACACAAACAAATATATTGATTTTTGATCCCTATGTACCAAAGCACCCAAGAGTGATTAGAATACTGATAGAATGCTGCAGTCTGCCACTTTAAATGAACCTCTTTCTGTTATCTTATTTCAGAAGCAAACATTTCTCTTTCTGCATGTATAAACTGAATTTCATCCTAAATGTGTTGCTTGCATTAGTTTCACCTGGACTAGCCACCATTTCCCCAAAGAGGGCTGGAGTATCAGAGCTTGAGAAGAAGAAGGAACAAGGTGTTTTGTTGAGTCTATTGTGGTTTTCCTTTTTCTCCTATAAAAGCAAATTCTGGAGATTTAAATCTGTATCATAAAGACACAAAGATGCAGTGAATTTCAGCATGAAGGCATGGTGAGCTGCAGTATGTAATTTCACTAGAAATAGCAGGTTATCCTGCAACTCCATGGATCTGCCTGTGTAACTGCAAAATTCAGCACATCAGTTTTGAAAAATGAGCCGTAACTGAACTTACTGTTAGATTTTTCATATCATGAAATGAGGTTGCAGTGAGGTGGGTGTCAATCTCTTCTCTCAAGTAACAAGGGATCAGGATGAGAGGAAACAGCCTCAAGTTGTGTCAGGGGAGATTTAGATGGGATATTAGTAAAAATTTCTTGTCAGAAAGGGTTGTGAAGCATTGATACATGCAGTGCAGGGAAGTGGCAGTCACCATGCCTGGAAGTTAAAAAAAATGTGTGGATGTGGCATTTGCAGGCATGGTTTAGTGGTAAAGGTGATGGTGGTGATGGGCAGATGGCTACACTGGATGATCTTAAAGGCATTTTCCACCAAAAATTCTATGATGAGTGTGGTTAGATAGAAATCATCTCAGTTCCCATTCCTCCCTCCCAGATTTTAAAGAAAAAAAGAAAAATAAAAAGTGAACATTCAAAGAGGCATATTTCTATGAAAAAGTAGAAGTATCTGCCTCACACACTCTAATTGCACTAATTGATAATTTATAAGCTG
Organism: Euphonia xanthogaster; assembly: GCA_034509185.1. Classification (NCBI taxonomy): domain Eukaryota; kingdom Metazoa; phylum Chordata; class Aves; order Passeriformes; family Fringillidae; genus Euphonia; species Euphonia xanthogaster. Next base: position 9,471,472 of record JAYDZK010000056.1, on the reverse strand, counting down.
CATTACCAGGAAAGTGTTTGTGGTTTTACTTTGTTTATCTACTTTAAAGGCTCCGTTAAATGTTGAGCTGTTAACAGGAACTAACAGCTATAAAACAGAAAACCTTTCTTGAAAAAAAAAAAAAAAAGTGACATTCTCAGTTTTGCAAGGCTTTTGATTCATTTTCTATGGATTTTTTAGGCTTTCCAGTCTCTTAGTATCTGCTTCAGTAATTACTTTCTCTGGAGAGTTCAATATCATGGCCACAACACTATTGCTTGCCATTAATTGCTAACACAAGAGCAGCTGTGCACAGCAAGTTCTTCATTTTGAGAGATACCATTTTATTTTATTAGAAATTGATTTTTAAAACTCTTCTATTATTAACTTGTCTAAGCAGGGAATGCTCTAGCAGCTAAGTGAAACTTGATTCACTAACATCTGGAAACAGGTTAAGGGTTGGTTTTTTGGGTTTTTTGGGTATGTTTTTTTTTTTTTTCAGTTGGTTGGTTTTTTTTTTTTAATGAAGGATAAGAGATAATCATTATTCAGATAGCTCTGTTCTATCTATATTTTTAATCCAAAATTTTGAAGACTTTAGGGTCAAGATTATTTTTCTGGAAAATCATCACTGAAGTGCTGCTTTCTATATGTGTGAATGTTTCCATTTAATACCTTGTAAGCTCAAATTCCATAGGAATACCCTAGTAAAATACTGGCATGAGCAATGCAAAGAGATTTTTTTTCTAATTACTTAAAATTTCCATCATATTATACCGACCTATTACATAAATAAAGGAAGACTAAGTAGAAGGCAAATCTACAGTAAAGAAAGGGAAGAATGCAACAGTTCTTTTCACTGTACTCTTCAGTATGACAAACATCCAGAGGAGATTACCAGACCTGCTGATATTCAAACTGAATTTAAGTACGAGTTAACATAAATGCAAACTCAATACTAAAAGAATTGTTGCTATGCATACCCCTGGCTTGAATACCTAACCTTCAGAGGGTCACTGGAGAAGCCATTTTATCTCTCTATACCTGTTTCTTTTATCTGCAAAATGAGAACAAAATGATGTTTTTATTATATTTTTTTAACCAGAAGTGTTTTGCAGATGAAAACTTGTGTTTTATATGCCATGCAGCATATATATGACAGTATAGCACAAAATAATCCAGGTGTCTCTGAGAACATAAAGTCTCTTGGAACAAACTTGAGAACTTTGCAGTATTTAAGAAAGAAAACAACATTCATTGGTGTCCATTGGGAAAAGCTGCCAGCACACATTGTCCCTTCAGTCACACCATGGGACTCTCTAAAGGATTCCAATAAAACTCTGACTTACCCTGTTTAATAACATAGATACATCTTTAAACTGAAGGAGCTGATGAATTTACTAATCACATGTATACATGATTAGGGCATGATCATGATTCTTAAAGTAAGAATTCTTCTCTAATGCAGGTAATACAGGTAAGGTCAAATGAAGAGGACAAGTATGTGTCTCCAGGTGATGTGATAAGAGAAGGGCGTGGAGCTGCAGGTTGGACTCTGCTTTCTCCTCTGTGAAAGACGCCCAACAAAAAGACTCCACAAAGACAACAGAGAGAAGTCACAGATCTATGCACAAGCTTGGGAGACTGGAAGACGTATATTTTGCCAGAAATACCATATTGTGAACACAAGCTTTCAGCTGAACTTCCCATAGGCCCTTGTTAAATTTCCAGGAAGAATTGGGAAGATTTGGGACAGCTGGGAACAGGATAGTATTTCTTTCTCAGTTTTATTTTTGTTATGAATTGATTCAACTTTTTGGATCTTTACCAAGTGGGGCACATTCTCACCTTCAGACCTTTGGTCACTGCAGACCCAATACTGTCCCAATGTGCCTATGTTCAGCATTTCCTCATAAAAGATGCTGAATCTACCCATGCATCATCATGCCACTGTTATGGATATTATGGATTCCACTAGCTGGAATCTGAAACTATCAGTGCTATCAGTCTCCCTATCAGTATTACCCTTTCTAGTATAACCCTTGGGAAAATTATTATTTAGTGTACTTCCCCAACAGAGCTGAGTCAGTGTTGCTGATCAAACAGCTTTTGACTAAACATTCATCTAAATCAGGACTGTGTTTTCGTTTGAGTAATCCTATGCAAGCAATTTTTCTTAAGTAGATTTATTACTGTAGCTAGAAAGCCTCCTGTATCATATTTAACTAACTGCTGTCTGCAGTCCAAAAAAAAAAAAACTAAACAAAAATACCCCAAAAAGACCTAACAAAATGAACAAAGGGAGAGATGGTATCTGGTAAAAGGCACATAAATAGAAAGTTGTTTTTAAAGTTTGTTTAATTAGTAATTGCTGCAGTGAAAATAATATGCCTCCCACTGCAGTATTTTAATGAAAAATTGATTAACAATTATAATCCTAATTATGTCTATAATTAAAAAGAATTTCATGATTAAAAGAGGAACTGGTAACTTTATATCAACACTTCCAAGTAGTCCACCAAAAATAATATTAAATTGTTCTTTTAGATATCTGCTTTCTAAAACCTAGCATTCAAATTATCTGGATAGATACCTCACAAAATTTAAGTAACTTAATATCTGTCAAATCATATTAAACTACTTTAATTAAGTTAATTTATTTTTGAGCAACAGATTTGTCTAGAGCTTTGTTGTTAATTATAAATTAAAACTGAAACCTGATCTATATTAAAATACCATGCTGTCCACACAGCACCAACAAAACCCTACATGTGCAAGCCCACAGGTGATAGATTAAATCTTTATAAAAAAACCAGAAAAAGTTTCAATTGGATTGGAATGAATTGCTAATTTCAATGATTTTAATAAATCACTGCCAGATTACTGCTTTTATTTTGAATCAAAATATACTGAAACCCTCTGTCTGGGCTAGAATTAGTCAAGAGTCATCTTAAAATGAAATCTTCAAAGCCAATACAGGGTTCTGGAATTAGACTTATGAAGTCAAATAACTAGGCAGGTAGATGTACATCTACTGCTACTAAGGACAAAGCAATTCAACATTTCTAATAACTTGGGCTCTCTTGCTGTATCGCAGAGAATCCAAATTTTGAACTTAGTGACTCAGAGTTTTACCTAAGAAACTCCTCTGGTTTTGTTTACTGTTTTCATAATACTGAATTTCAGTAGTGTTTGTGAGAAAGAGTCCCAAAAAATACATTTCAGCTCCCTTTCACAGCACTTTTGAAAACTGGCTCTTACTTTTGAGTTATACATCAATGATGGAAAACTGTCTGCTTGCAGGAAAAAGGCTGAAAATTTCTATTATTTTTAAATAATATTAAATTTATTTAAATTTAATTTACCTAAAATTATTATATTTATCATATATTTTTAAAATTAATTTAATGAATTGACAATTTTATGAATCAGTCTGTTCACTTGTTATAACAATTTGACATATTTTAACTGTAATTAAGAATCATTACATGTAAAAAAAAATCATAAAATATTCAAATTTTGTGCAACTGTTTATTCTACATTAAACTGGCCTTTCTACCCTTGAGGGAGTTGACAGGTCCTCCCAGTTTACTCTCTCTGGAAAACTTACTTGGTATTCCTTTGAGTAAAGTTGTTTAAATATTCCCTAACTCAATCTTCCTCCACTGGGAACAAGGTGTCCTTATTCCAGAATTTCCTTTTCATTGTAGAGGCCTGTGATTATGAGGGCTGGTCTTACAATGGATGAAAGACTAAATCCTGATTTGTGCCTTTAAACATATGAATGAGCATATGTCACATTCTTAAAAGTTTCATGGACCTTATAGTTTGTTGTTTTTTGGTTTTTTTTGAGCTCTTTTCTTAAATTGCTGTTTACTTTTGAGTTCGTCAGAGCTAACAGAGTACCTAATGGAAATCTCAAAATTACTCTTGGCATCTTCTGTCAAAATGGATGATTGCCAGTAGAGTAACAGAGCTCAGCATTTCTCTTCAAAAATATGCTGCCATTGAAACTGATGAGAATATAGATAGTAATGTGAGACAATGGAATGGTTAATGGCTTAAACATTGCTAAAATCCTCTAAGAGCCTTTGCACAGCTGCACAGGTTCTCTATCCCTGCCCACCAAACCCCAAATCTGACTGCTCACTGGAACTGGGACTGCAGCAGGAACTCGGGATAATATAAGTAACTCGGGATAAGTCTAGGGAGAAGAATGTACCCACAAGTGGTAGGGGAAGACTGGGCTGCTGGTGGCTCAAACATTCATATTTTACACATTCTTCTCACAGTGCTGCTCATAGAAAGATCCCTTCATGCTGTTGGTTGCTATGGTGAAAAGGACAGCCCAAGAGCCTCCTGAGAATAGAAGTGATGTACCCTTTGCCCATGGCTCAAACCAGTGGGACAATATCAGATAAAAAACATTAATACACAAAAACTCTGTTTGAAAACACCCTTTGTAGCTTAGAGGTGCTGAACAATTTTAACCTGGGAAGAAAGACTGGGTGAATATGTTCCAGATAATAATGAACAAACTTATCTATTCATTTTAATTTTGGGTTTTGATATTTCCAAATTCTTTCACAAATATCCTCACTATGGAAAAATTCATCATTTTGAAACAGGCTTTCCAAAGGCCAATATAATGAATCATTTTTTTACAATTTATAGCATAATTTTCAAAATGCAAATGTGAAAAGCATCCACTTCAGCATATGAAACCTGAACTAATTTTGCGAACATCTGTTGTGTCAGCAAACTCAGAAAAAGTTTACAACAAGAGAGGAATGGAGACCCTTGCACAAGGACCCATTATAGAAACCAAAAATGTAAAAGGCTTTTCAATTTGAGCTACAATGGGAAGCAGATGCACAAAACAGATATAACCTACAGAGTAGGGTACATCTGCTCTACACTGTGTATGAATGTCCAGCATTTAAAAACTGGGGAATTGCTTAGGAATTTATGAAGTTGTTCTGACAGAATTGGACAGCTGTTAAATACTTAGCTGTGGAATAAATAGCAGGTGTGGGTATCTGGGCTTCACACAAAATTTAAAATTGCATTTAGATGAAGTATGTATAAGTAACATTTGCACCTACAAAACGGAGACAAGCTTTTTCCCATTTTATACAGCTGTTCTAATGAAGAATACATAGAGATTGTGAGGCTCCTATGTTGTGTTGGTGAGCAACTGGATTAGACAGGTTAGCTAGATATAAGAATGTATTTTTAAAATGTAATTTTAAATGTAATTTTAGATATGGATTTTCAAGTGAAATATTATTTCCCAGAGATTGGCTGAGAGATATATTTAAGAAACATTATTTTTCAGTACTAAAAAACCATCACATAGTAAGCCATTACAAGTGCTGGCCGCACACATCATGATAGATCCCAAAAGCATTGGAAGAGTTGGAAAACAAAATAAATAATAAATTTGAATTTTCAATATTTTTTTTCTGCAACATCTCCCTGTATTTATTTCATGATCATCCAGCATGACAAAACAAACAGGATTCAAGTGCTATGAAATATTCTTCCTGCAAACTAGCCTGAGGCAGTTTCTCTGCCTGTGCTAGCACTTGTGCTAATGATACAATAACAGCTTTAGAATAATCCCCTTCACCCTCAGAAACACAAACAATCTTGTATAAACAGAAGAGAAAGGTTCTCAAAATTCTTCCTCAGGCAGTTGTAGGCATGAGTCAAAATGCTTCACACAGTTGTTATGTGTGTAGTGGACACATTATTCAGGTATTGATAAGAGCACCACTTAACAACAGCAGCAGCAGCAGCAGCACAGGCCTTGCCTTAAAACAAGGCTTTCCTTTACATAGCAAACAACAAAAATCAAATTCATGCTACTCATTATCTAAGTTCAGTGAAATATACATCTATTTAAATTAATTCGTGTGATCGAGGGATGAGATTCTTTGGTGAAACAGATGCTGGTTGAAGTAATCAAGTAGAATTGACCTTAGCTCTAACAGCAAAGATGTACCTGTCAGAGATTGTGGATTCTGCGAGAGTGAACATAGCATGGTGTACTCACATCTTCACTGATGTCAAACATGACTATCTGTCTATTTTCCAGGTTGCTATCTTTAAAACTAGACAAGCACAAAAATCTCACCTGCAAATATTCAAGTGACTATTTACACAAGATATAGAAAATAATAGAAAAAAATAAATTAAACTCTTCTGCTTTTCAATTTACATAATTTCTGTTCTTCTTACTTAAAAAAAATACTAATTACATATTTCACTCCCAGTCCCTCCCCCCTCATGTTAGCTTTATGCCAGAATAATTTCACAGTCCTTGAGCATGTAATTCTGATATAAAGAAACAGTGCCAATGTAAAAAAAGCAAGTTTTAGTTATATTTCACTGCTCATAGATAATTCAGAATATTTTCAATGCAATATATGGCATAGGACATTTTTCTAGTGTGGAAACCCAGGGCACTGGGAATATTTCTCTGTCTGCTCTGGGGTGCCCTGACCCCCAGGGCAGCACTGACTTT
>JAYDZK010000056.1:9449626-9462328 GCA_034509185.1 Euphonia xanthogaster | reverse complement strand
AAATTCCCTGAGGCACTGTGAGATGTTAATTATAATTTTTAAATGGTTACTGTTCCATTATATCTTAGATCCCGTTTGACCTACTGTGCAATTAAAGATTATGTACAGACTCTCTAAACTTGACGTTGTGCCACACCTTGCTTCCAGAAGTGGCTCCATTAAGTCATCAGAAGCTCTGTCACTTAGGTAGACAAGATAATTTCAGCTTGATTTTCATGCTACTGTTTCCTACTTGGAGGGACAGGTACCAATGTCTTCACTCTTGAGACCAGCGAGGGGAATCAAGAAGAAAACAGGGAGATGTGTCAGGGAAGGTTTAGGTTGGGTATCAGGGAAAGGTTCTTCATCCAGAGGGTGGCTGGGCACTGGAACAGGCTCCTCAGGGATGTGATTACAGCCCCAAGCCTGACAGAGTTCAAGAAGCATCTGGACAATGCTCTAGAGGCACAAAGGTCCTGGAGCCAGGAGCTGGACTTAATGATCCTGATGGGTCCCTTCCCACTTAGCATATTTTATGATTCTATGATTGCAATATCACCCAAAAATGTATTGGAAAGGGTTACATCTGTATGCTCACACCTCTGCACATACACAGTCATATATATGCAAATATATATTTCAAATAAACATATACCAAAAAAAAGAGATGGTCGGTAGATAGGAAAATAACTAAATACTGAAGTGCCAAATCCAAAAACTAGAACTGATAATTTTTGCACTTTATTAGACTTGTTGAGATTAGGCTACAAAGTAAGAGATAAGGATTACTAGATCGTGTGTGTAATATTTGTGGGGAAGTGATGTTTTACAGTGAGATTTAAGAGTTTTATGATATTATTCATGTACCACCTTCCACTTCCTCCTCCTCCTCTGTAACTTTCTCCTGGAGATAAATACAACAGCCTAGAAAAAAATCCAAGAATCTGCAGCAAGGGGGAAAAAAACCCCTCACATGGCCCAAGACATGAAGCTGGAATCAAAATAAATAAATAACGTGGAATTCAAGAAAAACAGAGCATCTTAACAGAATGGAAACTGTAATAAATCTGGGAAAAGGCTACTAACAGTTTGCAATATATTTCTATTCTGCAATATTGCAGATATTCCTGCACCCCAGAAATTCACAGTTAAGTGCCCAAGCCTCATTTCTGTAATAAACCCTAACACAGGACAGGCTCAACCTATATCACCTTCTTCTTAATTCACTTTTTCATTATGACAAAAAAAAAAATGTGTTTGGAACAGAAACAGAGTTTATTTAGTGGGACTGATACTCAAATAAATGATTGCCTGATCATTAAAATAATCATTCCTGCCGGGCTTCGCTATTTGTAATTCAAACCAGCTCTGTTCATTCAGGTTTTGAGGTGGGTCTTTTGGGTTTGTTTTTTGTTGTTTTTTGTTTGTTTGTTTGTTTGTTTTTTTTTGTTTTGTTTGCTTTGTTTTGGTTTGGTGGGTTTTTTTTGGTTTTTTGGTTGGTTTGTTGGTTGGGTTTTTTCATTCTATCTAGAACTATATTTGATATTGAATGCACCCACATCTGTGCTAACTAATCTAGTAATCAGTAAATGAGGAAAGGGGTGCTGGGAATTTTGGATTGAATAGTTTGTTTTTCTAAGTGTTTTTCCACAGCTTCTATTAATGTTTTCCTTCTGCTAAAGCATACACCCTGAACTTAAAAAAAATGAGCTGTAAATCAAGTCCTCTTTTTTTTCCCCTTTTTTTTTTTTTTTTTTTTTGAATGCAATATAACTGGTAATAGACAACTTCAAACCAATACCACTGAGTTCTGGTTTAAAGCCTAGAGCAATGGATTTAAAACTTTCCAAAGAAAAGCAAGCAAACTCAGCTCTAATCAGCAAAAAAACTACCCTTCAAATGATTCCTTAAAAAATATCCTGATTCTCAATTGGCACATAAAAATCAAAGCTGTGGTACTTCCACTAGCCCATAGTAGAGAACATAGCACCTGTCAGAATACCCTGATTGGAGAGATAGTTTATATTGACCTCATCTATGCAGTGAAAATTTATTTTCTGTTTGGAAAAAAATGCATTTTACTAAAATAAAAAGTTTAGAGGTTTTACAGCCACACATCTGTATATCTACTTGTCTTTCTTTGAGTTAATGTACATACAGGAAAGAGCTCTTGACTGATAATTGGCAGAAAATCTAGTTGGAGACAACTCTCCAATAATCTTATTTTCAGTTCTTCTAAAAGAAGTCTTTGAAGATTACTACTTCAGAGTACATCAGCTGCTACCTTTCACATGCTACAAACAAGATGAAAAAATAAAATTCATCATCACACAATATGAAAGATCATTCTTTGTAGCTAATTTCACTGAACTCCACCATCTTTTCATTTTTTCCTTCTTTATGATATGAGGTTTAGGGGCCTTGACAAGGAATGGATTCAATTTTCCCCTACAAATGCAATCAATAAAAAATAGGGAGCACTGCTGTACCTTCTTTAAAAGAACTGGAACAGGCTTCTGATGATTTATTCAATGTGGAGGCTCTGGCCTGCATGCAAGACAGGGAAAAACTTTGTTTGAAAAGCCTGAGAGCTACTTCCTATATCTGAAAATATGTGAGCTGCTGTTCCCTGATGTAGCAGCTACACAGACACCGGGGAGAAGAGAAGGGAGCTCCTTAGAAGTTCATTAATCTTCTTTTAATGTCTGGAATGTATTACCCTACCATACCATGCTTAATGAAGTTGACCCATTGATTTCTTCAAAGATAACACTGAGCAGTAATTGTTATGATTTAAATATATATTTTCAATCACATACTATGGTATTCAAAAGTAGGCAAAAAAGGGACAATACTTTTGCAAGTGCATATTTTTGCATATATATGTGCAGACAGAGATGCTTCCATCTGTAGCCATGTTCATCAGATCATAGAGAAACTCTTCTGAAGGTATAAACTAGTTTTTTTATGACTTAGGTGTTTCACTAATTTTTTTTGATATTATATTCCTTCATGTTTATCTTAAATTACACAGAATTTTACTCGCTCTCCACTGCCATTGGAAAGTTGCACTTCTGTCTTCTCTTACAGGGGACTAGGAAGGAATAGACGTTTTATTTCAAAGTACTTTAAAAATGGATTTTTGCACTGGCTTATCCCTATGTGTGTCTTTATTATTATATGCATATACATGCATATACCCACAAACACATGAATTTTCTACATAACTCCCAAATATAATTTGAAGAACTATTCTAGTAGTAACTTGAACTTCAACCCTTCAAATTTAGATGTGTGTTATAAGTCAGCTTCTTCTCTCTTGCAATAGCAAAAAGGCCAAAGCATAGAAAACATTTATAGTGGCTTCAAAATGAACATTTTCTCCAAGGAAAATGGTCCTTTGAGTGGCATTAGAAACCTGAATTTAGACATTTATGCTTTTTATACAAAACCATAGGAAAGTGTCCTACTCAAAACAGTCATCCATAGAAACTTTACAGCTGAATAGAAAACAGGTAAAGGAGAGCAATAGCAACATTTTTAGAGATAAGGGAACTGAGTAGTATCTACCATCTCTTTTAGACTTTCAAATTTTATCAGAACAGGTACCAAGGCAATGTATCCTTTTCACTCAAAGCAAGGGAGGAAAAGCAAAAATAGGTCTTTGAATTTAACAAACAACCGTTGGTATACAGTGGAATTTCCAACTGGACAGGTCATTCTGCAATGCTCTTCTAGATCTTGCACATATTACATTTCTTCAAATTTGTTACAAAATCTTACTTTGAATGAAGCATTTCCATATCCCAACATATTATAATTAAAAATTACCAGATAATCAGAAATGTTTGGATAATATGCATTTAATGGTGAATAAAACCAAAGTATTAAAAGAATTTTTTTAATAAATGGACCAATCATTGAATCAAATAATTTCAAGTTTGATAGAGTAGATATTTTACGCTCACAATTAAAGCATAAATGATAAAATGTCATGTACTTTTTTTTTTTAATTAACAACTTCTCCACGCCTCATTAGCTATTTGACATTATGTCTCAGACACTTCTATAAATAATTCCATTAAGAAGTCACTGAAGTCTAGAATACTGTAGTGTCTGTGCCAAATCAAGTAAATTAATTGGCAATGCTATATATTGTCTGCTGCCTGGCTTTGCTGCCATACACTGATAGCCAGAGAAGCACAGTAAAATTTTATAAAATAAGCAGCAGCCAGGAGATAAATGAGGATAAAAATGTCAAGAACAGAAGAAGGAATTAAGCTTCTATTATAATACAACAAAAAAGGGTTAATACAATGCAGAGACACAGACCCTTTAGTACACAAGTTGTTTATCTCCACAAAACACAAAAGACACCCATATTCTAAACTGCAACCCATTGCTGAAAACATCTGAGCATTTGTGCATCTTACACATTGTTGCCTTGCTTCCTCTTATCTTAAAAAATGCCAGGATGTATTTCAGGATGGAATAATACTCAATGTCAACCACACAGGGCTGTAAGGTTATTTTCTGGAAAGATGGCAAGAAGACAAAATATGTGAAAGAGACTGTTTATTAGAGTGGTTCTAGAAGACTTCTCCAATTTTGTAGAGATATGCACAGTTTAAGAACCTGATAAAACTTTATTGGTTTTTTTATTTTTGGAAAAATATTAATTATAATATTCACTATTATTTTTACAGATTACTTGAAAGTAGAGTCATGATTTGGAAATAATTCCTTCTTTAAAAAACCCAAAAAAGCCCAAAAACAAACCACCAGAAAAAATACAAACAGCTAAATATGTTGGATTTTTATGGAAATATAAGGGATTAATTATCAAAAACCATGCACATATTTCATATATTAACTCTGCTCTTCCTTTACTTTGCTCTAATTTTTTTTAGCATTTCAAAGGATATCCTAGTGACATTCAAATTAAACTACAGAGATATGTTTGATCTTTAATGAAGACGTCTCTCTCTAAAAAAAATTAATTAGGTGTTAACAAAACCAAATAAAACCAATCAAAAGACTGTCTGAAAATGCTCTTCTAGAATAATTTATTAAATGCTGTCATTATTCTGCCACAGTACCACCACTTCAATAACTTTCTAATTACCAGAGCACCTTAAAAGATCAGTAAATCCCAAGCAATAGTTGGCCTAAGTGAGAAGGAAAAGGACTAGGAACAGACAAACTCCTGCAAAAATGCTCTCTTACTTTATGCTTTCTGCTTTCTTTTAAACTATTTTGCTGTTTTCCATCATATATAGTTTTATTTGTGGTCTGGAAACAGTTAATTCAGAACTGATGTCATCCTGTTTAGCTTTATGTAGATCACCTCTCAAAAAGTTCTTACAGTTTTTCTTCCAACATGCATAACATCCACGGACATTTCTTTCTTTCCTCTCCCCAGCCATGGCAAACTGGAAAGCACACATATCTCCAGCAAAACCAGAGATGTGATAGTACAATAAATAAATGACCACTCATCACATTGGTTGGGATTCTGTAAGTTTGTTTCATCCATCATGGCAAGGAGATGAACTGCAAGTGGACAAAATGCTGAAAATGGTCACTAAGATGGGCTGTGAAGAACAGAAAATCCTCTGAAATTATGCAGAGGTTCAGTGATGGAACCTAAAAAACGAGTCAGAAAGGAAGCCCACGCTCAAAAACGGTTTGTAAGAGTAAGGGTGGCATAGGCACAACAAATGGGTAGAAAGTACTTGAGAACAAATTAGAAAAGGCAGTTAGAAGGTCTCTTTTAGAGCAGAATGTCCTAAAATGGTCTTTTGCTATGAGATACCAGCAACCAGCCCAGATCTTTTAAGACTGAGCTTAATCATTTTATTAAAGGAATGACATGAACTAGCTAGATTAAGAATTGGATTTGGCAAGTAAAAAGCTGCCCTACTCTGATATGTCACCCATTTATTCAAATAAAGAAAATTTCCATTTAGAAGCTTAAATTTAGGATCCACAAAAATGCATTTTTATAAAGTGTTAATGGCAGAGCAAAAATCGGAACAAAAACCACTTAGTCATCTCTAATTAATGAATATTAAATGCTTGCAAATAAACTATGGATGTCTATATTGACTTCATATATATTTCTAAATAGAGTACATACATATGTATGTTGTCTATATTATAAAATATTAAAATCATATATTAATTTTTGTACTGTAAAATTTATTTTCTTGCATATATAATACATGGAGAACACATATTTTAAGAAATATTATACTAATACAGAGGATTTGGTTAATGGATTTTAATCTAATCCCCATATATGTGAAATATTAAGGAATAGCAGGCTGTTTTTTTTCATTTAAAATATATCTCTAGCAACAGAAATCTAAGATACACCAAGTGTGAGGGGAATATAGTGCAAAAGCAGGAAACGTGAAAAAAATGATGATGAGTCAAGGTCTGTTTCATCACCTGAGCTGGTAAAGATGTGACAGCTCCTGCTCCTCATCAATATTCCAATCAGCTCATGGATGAGTCTTGTGAATTAAAAATAATGGAATTTCCACAAACATTCATTTTTGCTGTTTTTCTTCTTGCTCTTGGTTCATAGAGAAAGGAGACTGATATTTTCTGAAATTCAACTACCCCTCTCTCCAACAAATTAAAATCCTTACCATATGCAATTGCATTATGAGTTCTCAGAACACCAAAACAGAACAGAAATTGTTATCCTTGGCCATCACAGGTATTGTACCTTGTCTGCTCAGTAAGTGTGGTTTGGTGCTGTTCTCCAGATTATATAGAGGGAGCATGAATAAAACTCCCCTCTCACAGGCAACAGAGTACCAGAAAGTTGAAAGCTTGCTGCCTGCATAAACAGAGGTGCTTCTTGCTCTGAAGACATTTCTATTTCTTGCTATAAAGACTTTCCCTGTCCCTTTACAAAAGGAAAAACATATAATGTTTTTCTTCTATGGAGTTTACACTATGGGGAATGATACACAGGCTCCCAAGTCCTGATCTTCTGAGATGCCAAGCTGTGTCCCAGTGAATCCTGGGCTCCCTGAAGTTAATGACAAAAATTTTACTGCCTAGGGAACTGATTTCATCCCTCATCTTCAGAACACTGTAACCCTGGAGTGTTCAGCCACTCTCTCTGTACATAGTGTTTTGTCATCTGATCCAAGAAGCAGATGACAATATCAGGAGCTGGGGCTTGTTGCTTTAGATGTTTTAAGAAAATTTAAAAAAAAAAAAAAACTTTATAAATCACTTCATAAGAATCCGAATGCCTTTGAAATAATAAAAAAAAAACCAACTCAAAAGGATCTTTGAGAACACAGTAAAATTAAGCTTCTTCGTAGTTGTTTTTGTCTGCTTCCATGTCATGGGTACTCTCATGAGTATATATTCATCTGAATTTTCTCTATTCACTGCTTTAATCACTCAGCATAGAAGTTCTTTGTTCTACAATGTCCAGACAAAAATAAATTTTTAAAAAGTGCTTGCTGAAGGTCTCCTTGTTTTTAATTTACTTTGTGAATATAAAACCACAGAACAAGGCAGTAAAATCACAGAAAACTGGAATGGGATGAAGAAAGACATCTTATCTTACATCTACTTCGCAGTTTAAGAAGACATTTTATCTTGTTATAAATACCTACCCTAATGGCCTAAAATGTACTACATTTTGATTACTTTAGCCTCCCATATTTAACTAAGGCACGTAATCCTTCCTCAATGAGTAAATACTGCAAAAACAGAGCTTTTAAAATGAGAGAAGCTGCTGAGTTTGAGATTTCTAAAGGCTTCTGTACGGATTGTTTCCAATACTAGGGAGCAAACAATGTGCTAAGGAAATAAAGACACAGCTGGAGCAATGGCTGTGGAGTGAAAAAATGCATATGGAAACAAATTAGTTAAGAATATCTTATACAAAACCCTGAAGCCATACAGTATTTTAAGCAGCTATTTTCAACTGAAGTCAGAGAGTAAGGATACAGAATGCCATATTTCCAGGATAAAGGAGAACAATATAAAAGTATGAATCTGGATTTAAAATAAAGTGTAGGATTCATATGACAGTGAAATAAACCAAACTTCAGAGTCATTCTTACAGGCATTTCTTCACATGTTTAACTTTCATATTTGATGAATGAAAGAAGCAAAACTGAATGCCAGCAGCTCAGCACCAGCTAAATCCCACTATGCTCTGACATACTGCATCAATTCAGGATTCATTTCAGGGAAATAATGGCCCAACCTGCTAACAATTGCAGCAATTGTTTCAAAAAATTAAGAAGAAATACCTATTGTTTTTCCCATAAAACTTTCAGGAAAACAAAACAAACAAACAAATAAAACAACCCAAATCCCAAAGGAACCAATGAAGCAACAGAAAGCTGCTTGTAAGAGACTCATTATTTTGCTTTTCTAACGGCACCTTGGTTTCAGCAGCTTCACTTTATCAACCTGAAGTGCAGGGCAATGGAATTAGCTATGTATATTGAAAAAGTTGCTGCTGGGATTACAATTTTCATATACAGGATTTGGAGATTTTATTTATGCTGCATCTGCCCTGTGCTGTAGCCTAAGGTCCACTAACAGCAGATATGGGCAGGGGCACTGTGAGAGGGCATCTTCTGCTTAGGCTGCATCAGAGGGAAATCCAGCTGCCACTCTGAGTGGCTCAGCAGTGCCAGCTGCAGTAACTTGGGCCAAAATGTTTTCTTACAAAGGGCATTTCTGATCTGAACTACAACCCTACCACAGATAGATCCAGCTCTCATAAAGCAATAGTTGTCAAATAAATCAGGTAGCTGAGAGTGAGAACAACTTGCCTTCCAAAGGCAAAGAAGTTCACAGTCAACCAGCAACACTTAACATACTCTAGAGTGTCACTCTGTCTCATGCACACTGTCACATCACAATTTTCATTTATCTGTAGCAGCAGATGTACTTGGAACATAGGAATATCTCCTATTATAACTGCAAGGAGAGTGCACTCAACTTACTTAACGAGATGGGCCTGAGCATGATAAAAAAAACCCAACTATGTATTTTTATAGACATACAAACAAACTGTAACATTTAACATTGAACTTATCTGAAAACCAACTGCCTACTTGATGCAAATATTCTGTCAGACTAATGGCCAGCTTCCCACCCGTTGCAACTGGACATATTTTCACTAAAACCACTCCTATGTTATCCCAGCATATAACATGAAACTGAGATGAAGGGTTTTTTTTCTGATTTCTGAACATCAGGCTTCCTACCATTGGCAGAATGCAAAAAAATTCGAAAAACCCAAAAAACAAACCAAACAAACAAACAAACAAAAAAACCCCCTGAAAAAAAAAAAAACCAAAACAAAAAAAAACCCACCCAAAATAACCCCCAAATGATTTCTTTTGAAGTAAGGAAATTAAAAAGAGTAAATATCAAAAATACTTATTTTTATTAAAATTAGACATACATTTTTTTTCAGAAACAAAGAAAAATATTTTATTCCTTCAGCTACTACAAGACAGAGACAAAAAACTGGCAAGATACAAATGTTCTGAATAACAAGCTCCTACAAGCTTGCTTCAGGGACAACATTTAAAGAAACATTGTAGGACTAACCAATAACAATCTTTCTTCTAAAATGAGATTTCAGGCGCATGACCTAGTGAGTAATCATCGGATATCTATCCCTTGTCTCCATTCTTGACAGCTTATGCCGCAGCAAAGCATAAAATACTGTCAAAGGCATCCAGTTCACACTTAGTGACAACATCCAACAAACTGAAAAAGCAGACAAGTTATCCATCATCTGCTGAGGAGAGTATAACCCCTAAGGCAAGGCAATGGAAGAGACAAATGCTGCAGCTCTGCAATTTGTCACAATTAATTAGTTCATTATTAATGTATAATGATTCCATTCTGTTAAGTATGATCTAATCAAATAAGTAGAAATCTTTCATGTCTTGAAAATTTTCAAATCAGAATTAAGACCCGACTTATTAAGATAAACATGAGCTGGGGCTTGAGGGAGGAACTCTATCAGCAGCAAAACAGAAGTTATTGCAGAGTTCTGCCATACCCTTCAACTCCCTACTGTCCTCCCAGTTTTGGAAAAGTAAAAACAACTACTCAACATCCCTCTGCCTCTGATCTCTCTTCCCCTGTTACAAGAGAACATCAAATTAAGAACTGACTTTGAAAACTGAAGGAAACTTTACTGACTACAAATGGAAGAGCTCAAGGAAAAGTGGTGCAGGAATGAACCTGGTGCAGACATGAAGCGATATTCATGAAAAATGAGCTGAACAGGTGTGTTCTGCGCAGGTATGTGCTGAGATACCAAAAAAAATTAATATAATTTTTTAAGAGATCTATAATTGGAAGGAAAAAAAGCAATGTTTGAGAAAGTAAGTCAAGAATATATTTGTGAGACAACCAGAAAGTGTTTCATAAAATTACTTAAAAAATTAATGCTGATTATTCTAAAAGAAAGTGGGAAATAAGAGAGTAACTCCATACAATAAGCTAAAACTGAGCTACTTGCAGAGGTACACAAAAAATCTATAAAAAAATATGCATTTTGTACCATTTTCCATCATCAATCAAGCAAAGACATATAAAAAATTCTTTTATAAGAATATACACATAATTGCAGCTAAATAAATGTTAAATGTTCAATGTCATCTGGATTATATATTCAATAATTTTCTAAATAAATGGTAAAGATATGTGTACATATACATATAACATACATTTTTAATAGCACTGAGTAAGGAGTTCAATCTTTGGATGAGACAAAAAATACAGTTCTCACCCTGGGGTGGGAAGAAGCTGAGATAAAGAACTACTTAATTTTGCCTCTGGTTGTGTTCAGCCCTACTCTAGGCTTTCATTAGCCATTCCAGCAATTTATATTTTGCTCATGATCTTGCTTCATCTGCCTAGAGCTTTCAGTGTTCACATCTATCCTTCAATGCTAAAGAAAAAATGAAATAAAACTAAAAAAAAAAAAAAAAAAAACAACCAAAAAAACCCCAAAAATACTAAATCAAACCAAACCAAAATATAAAACTGGAATGTCTGCTTGTTGTCTCTGAAAAAAAATGGACAAAAAAAAGGAGATTTTTCTGGGTTTGAAATCAGGACACAATTCAGTATTCCACCCAGTGGCTATATTCACTGATTTAATTAGCCTTGTGTTACCCTTAATATTGCAAATATTGCATTCTTCAGTGGGATCTCCTAGTTAAAACTGAATCAGCAGATACATCAGCAACATAAAAATACAGATTTAGGGATATGAGTAGTCTCTCTGATACTAATGCATGTTGGAATGCTAGGTGGGAGGGTTTTCCCTCCAATGTGAGTAGCAAAACTGAACACTAACACTTTCAGCCACTACATCAGCACTGCTACCATTTAATTATCTGTTAGGTCTTCAGAGTATATTTAACAGAAAATTTGGCCAAAGTTCCAATCCAGGAACTCTGGTTTGCTCTTCTTTAGATTGCTATGGAATCATGGAATGGTTTGGGTTAGATGGAATCCTTGAAGTTTCTTTGGTTCCAACCCCCTGCCATGGGCAGGAACACATTCCACTAGCCCAAGTTGCTCATAGCCCCATCCAGCCTGGCCTTGAGCACTTCCAGGGATGGGATGTGACAATGCTAATCTGCCTCATGGTTCACTTTAGTGACTTCACGGTGACCCCCAGCTCTGAAACACTCGGGAAATATTTCTGTCTTTGAAAGTTTAACTACCACAATGCATGAAAAATGCTAATGGATCATTCATGAGAGACCATGAATCAAATAACTTATCTGAGCAAGTAGAAAAGAAATCTCAGCACTGCTACAATTCCATTCTTTAAGGATAAAAATGAATTTAGCTCAGAGACAATCAGTCCCTTATTGAGAGTTCAACAGATTTAACTGTATTACCTTTTTTTCCTTCTCTGTACCTCTATCTGCGCATATTGATGATATTTGAATTAATTTTCAGTAGCCAATACTAGTATTAAGAAGTCAAACCAACATTCAGAGAAGGGAGCTTGAAACATGAACAGCAAATAAATTACTTATCAGCGCCATAAAGAACTGACATGCATCTCTGGAAATTAAATGTGTCACTATAGTTATTGATCCAAAAGCCCCAGATAACAGCCCCTCTCTGAACACAGAAAGAGATGTTTTTCCTAACAGGAAATTTGTAGAGCATCCTTACAAAAGCCTCTGGAGCAGCAGATAGAGTGGTAGAAGAAAGGCACACATTCATTTTAGTCAATATTGTTTTGTGACTTTAAAAACATGGAACATCTTAATTTTCTTCAACTCAGCTGAAACAAAAGGTCCAGAAAGCTTTCCCTTGTGCTTCCCACTCTCTAGTCAGTACTATCAAACAGTGTATTCTTGCAAGACAAAAGATTCAATTATTTATAAACAACACAACTGAAAGAATTGTCTAAGATTTTTAACTCTCAAGCTGTGCTTTCATCTTTGGAGACACTCAAAACCCATCTTGGCTTGAAGTTTAGTCTGGAATTTCATGAACACAGCAGAAGTGACTTTCTGAAATAATGTCATTAAAAAAAAAAAAAAAAAGTATATGGCACTGAAAAGAGATGATGTGGAGAATAAGCATGTGGATCTTCCCTTTCCAAGGATGCATACAATATTCTTTAAAACTCTAGATCAAAATACTTCCTTCACTTCCCTTGCATCTTCCTGTGACTTG
>JAYDZK010000056.1:9434304-9449620 GCA_034509185.1 Euphonia xanthogaster | reverse complement strand
ATTACAAAAGCTATTTAAGAAAGAAGAAAGAACTAAACATTTGCACAAGGTGACCAAATAACAGCATATTTCAATGAGTAACTTAAATTAAAATCATAATAAAAGAAACAAGTACACTAAAATAGCATTATTCTTATTTACATGATCACATGCCCTAATCTTTCCAATGCAATGATCTTTATTTTACTTATTTTGCATATTGCCGTATTATTCTTGAAAGAACTCTATTTTAAAATTTTTAATATTTTTTTGTGTCATTGCATTGCATTTTTTACATATTGATATTTGTTTACATATTGATCACATGCATTCAGCAATCTTTCATTTATGGGTCAGATTCTATTTGTCTCTGCTTTATATTCATCTTATTCTAGCAAAAGCTTTCAGTTCTCCTGTCAGTTTCTATTGAATGTTTTTGTATTGATTTTCTAAAACTAACTGCCTTCCAATTCTGTATCATTTTCACAGGTATCATGTTCATTTTTACATTGAAGTCATCATTTTGATTTTCCACTGCTTTTTTAAAACATTATAGCCTTTCTGCTGATAAAAGCATTTTAAACACTTGATTTTGACATTATTGTTATAACCTCTCAGAAGGACAAGCCAAAAACCTGGTGATTACTTTGTTCAGTGTCTCTTACAGTACTAAATTCAGAGTGCTCTTGGATGATACCTTTCTACTCTTACACCAAACACTCTCCCCTCTTCCAGTTAACCCACTGATTTTGAGGAGAGGGAAAATCAACTAAAATTTCATGGTAGTGTAACCTTGTCACACAGACACACACACATCTGTCACACAGAGTTGCACATCTGTTTTGTGGTACAAGTAGGCTAACTGGCTTCTTTTACTTCTTTATGAAGCCTTTACACAAGCAAAAGTTTCTACAAAGGTAAGGAAATACATCTCCAAAAATAATTGATGTTGCTTCCCGAGGGCTTCATCTCCACACCTCTTCACTTCCATCTACCTCAGTATAACACATTCTTCTTGAGGCCTGAAAATGCTGATTCTGACTGGTTTCCAGATCTGAGCCTTAAATTTTCTCAATTCCACTTCAGACTAAAACAATTTAAAAACTTTAGCAGTGCACAGCACATCTGTGAGCAGCACTGTGGGTGTAAGAAGGATGGAGCAGGTGCCACCCTCTCTGGGTTATGACTAGGGATAGTAAAAAATCTCAGCCTGGCTAGATATTATTATTGTGAAACCAATTTTTTAGCCATATAATATTGACAAACAAAAGATAACAACTAGTAGTTGGAGGTTGCTACAGTGGAGAAGCTCTAGCCTAAGACTTAACTCCTTGTTTCACCACTTTTCTCATTGAAGTAAATATATCACCAAATTTTCTGCAAGTGAATATTGAAAGACCACGTAGGTTTTCCACTCTGTAAAACAGTCCAACAATTTAAAACAAGTGAAATACAAAATTATATCTATGTATTTACTGAAAGACAAATAAGGTATTTTTAATCTAAAAAAGCACAACAGAACACACATTTTCTAACATCAGCAAATTTGACCTCAAATTGTTTAATTCTCGGAGTACAACTCAGTATCACACAGCATCTTGAGATGAATTCCTGAGTAACAATCAGAATAACAGATCAGAAACAGAAAATTAGCAGAAGTGAACTAAAAAAAAACAAAAATAATTTTATGAAATTGGAATACTATAAGAACAAGGTCTTGTGGCCCCTTCCAGGTCACATGAAATCTCAGAAAAGCAGAACATTAGGGAGCAATTAATTTTCTAGAACAACACGTTTCAGTCTTACTGATAGTCAAAAATGCCTTCCTTCACCCAGAAGTTATCTAAATAAAGAGTCAATCCCTCAATTAATCTTATCAACTAATGTAATCAGTATTTCCCCTAGCAAATGTATTTAAAAAACTGTAGAACTGTAAAAAAACATTTTTTTCTCAATGAAAAAAATCAATAGTTACTGGGCTACATTAAAAACATATTTAAAAGGAAAAAAAGAAAAGGTACAAAGAGAGCTCCCCTGATTTAAGAGTTAAATAGTTCTAGTCATCGTCATTAGTGACATATATGCAAAAAACCCAAATATTTTTATTTCATATTCCATCAAATGGCATAATAGATCAAATTTAATTTATTTCTCATCAAAATTAACTTCACCGTAAAGTTACTGAGACAATTGCTCCCAATCCCCCAAAGCAGCCACCCATTTGTACTTCTGTGGCTGCATGCTGCACCTTAAGTTGACAATATACAGTAACATTAGGCTCAGGTGCATGAATGTAGGTTCTAAATCCTGTATCTGCACAGGCACATCAGGAGCAGAGTTTTTTGTGGGAAACATAATAATGCAGCTACTTCAATCACCATTCTTTCAGAATATAATCAGAAATTTATCAAAACGAGAAAAACTAATCAAAGACCAACAAAAAAAGAAAAGAAAAAAAGGGACTTGGCCTAATGGGATCTAGAAGATGTTTTTATATTTTATTTCTTCCTCTAAAAATGGTGATAAATAGACCAGTATGAAAAGTTTAAGCTGCTTTTATTCCTAATGGAGCACTGTTTTCATGTTTGAAGGTACATTGCACTGACTTGACATATTAGCAAGCACTCTGTATGGTTCAAATGATCCATTTATAGTGGAACTTGAAAACATTCATTTCCTCACTGAAGCTAGCACCAGAAGACTATTTGAGCCAATTTTCTGCTTACTGGCAGTGAACATCTATTACAACGTGGCTTCATTACTGTTACACACACATTAAAGCACAAAAGGTAGTTCCTGTTCTTTCAGAAATTTCAATCACTGGTGATTCTAAGCCACAGCATTTCCAGTAACTTTAAGTGGAGTTTCCTTCATAAACAATGTGCACATCTCTGTCAAGAAAATAAAACAAGGAATCACCTCTTGTTACAACTGCCTATAATTGCAGAATTTTAATTACCGAAAACCCAAACGGTTTTCTTCTGAATTTGTCTCTGATTGAAGCCAGCTACATATGTGTAACCTATTTTAGGTATATATATGGTATATATCTAGGTATAATGTGTGCAGAAGGTATAACTCCTGGCTGAGAAAACCAGTCTTTAGATTGGAAATGTCAGTGAGAGCAGCGGTTAGCATCAGACTGGAATCAGAGGTGTGATGGAAGGAAGGAAGAATGGGACTGGACATAAAGCTGCTTGTACCAGAGCAGCTAAATCAAAAAACTGTGTGGTGCATTGGCAATCAGTAGGAGAAATGAATTACAAAACCAAGCAGAGAAAGATCAGCAAGTGAAAAAGCAACAGAATAAATCTGATGTCTTCAAAGATACGAAGGAAAAACAAGCAGCAGCAAATGAAGGAAACTGGAGAAAAATGGACAGTTAATTCAAAATGGATGGATGATACTGTAATTCCTCTGATACTGCCCTAGACAGCACTTCTTTCAGTATTTGAGAGAGATGTCAGGATGATATATGTACATATTTAGTTGAAAGAATGGGAGAGAGAATTCTGGAAAATCACACTAACATCACTAAAAGTCATTGGAAAGCTGTGCTAAGGAAAATACGTTTATTATAAGTTCCACAAATCAGATAGGCTTCCTGTCTCCTGGAAACTAAAATATATAAAGACAGTGATTACTGATAGTTTTTCATGCTGGAATAAATAATTAAGCTTTGACCTCCTTTGCATTGATCTCAAGCAAGTGTCACAAGTGACAAAAGATGATCAGAGAAGTGTAGGCTCAGGTAATCCTCAGAAAGGAACCTTGCCCACAAAGGAAAAAAAAAAAATGGCCCAGATAACAGAGTCATCAGAGTTTGGTGATGTCTGACCACAATAAGAACAAAAAAAAAAAAAAAAAAAAAAAGTGGGTGAGTAAAGATCTCAAGAGTTTTCAAAAAATCACTGAGAAAAGCAGGGTCAAAGTTTACACAATTTTTCAGCTAAAAGAGAATAGATGTGAGACACTTGCGCACCATGCTTCATGCAAAAACACAGAGAAGGAATTATATAAGGAACTATATATTATCAGTAGAGGATAAGTAATTCAATATGGAGAACATAAAATATAACTAAAATTATCACAAGTGCAAAAGAATATGAAGTTATAATGCAGCAGAATTAAGTAACAAAACATCTTTATTGATTTTTGCAATAATAATCCTATTCTGAAAAGACAGAGCTAATATGGCTTCCAAAACCTATTGACATAAGAAGAAAATAAAGAAAGGAATATGAAATGCAAAGACATTAATCCTCATCAAGAAGCACCTGTAATTTCAGCAAACTGAAGATATATTAAGGGTATATACTAGCTTTGCTTTGACCTCTTTCCTGGGAGTCTTCTAATAGGTACTGTTATTAAAACTTTTTTCTAAATAAATGGGTGATATTTTCCATTTCACATTTTGAATTTGCAAACATACTGCTAGTATGAGAATAAAATGCTCTTAATCTCTCCTGCATTTTTTCCTGTGACAGACCTTAATGGTGGCATTGATTTTCTACTAAGTTCTTAACTTTACTACAAGTGGAAGGCAACTGGAATATAGTTTGTGACCTGTATCTCACAGTGTCAAAAGTGTAGATATTTTTAGGATGTGGGCATTTGAACTGGACAACTGCTCCTCCCCATGCTGGCATCAGCATGGATGACAGAAAGATAAGGCTGCAGGACACTGGCCTTGATTGTGCATTCTGTCCCTTCCAGCAGAACACATGAATTATTTCTACCTATGTCCATCATTTTTTTTAATAGAAGCTTTAAATATCTGGTTTTTGAAACAAGAAATCTAAGTTGCCACCTCAAAGCTATAATAAAGTATCACATTTTTAAGTATCAAAATCCCTTAAATATCAAAAATTATTGTGTGCTTGCTTCTACCTTCCTAGAAAAATTATTAAAATAAAATGGAGTTATTCTCCATTATCAATCTGTACCTCCATTCATAGAAGCAAAAATGAATTAATCTGAATGACCAAGTGATCAATAATTATTGACTTAGCAGTAATGAAAATAGTAGATTTGTTGTGATGTAGAAATAGCAGGGAAAAAACCTATCAGCATAAAGTGTTTGACGTATAAAGCTGTTTAAACAGTACCTTCAGAGGAGGACACTACAATGTAGTTAAGTGTTTTATCAACCATCCCAGTAACAATTATTTTTAGTAGGCAGTGAAATATATTGCCTTCAGGAAAATTCAAGCAGTTTTTCTCATTTTTACATTGTAGGAAAATGCACCTTCTCCAAGTAGAACATATAAAATAGTAATTATGCTCTTGTAAAAGAAAACTTGTAATACCAAACACTGTGCTTTATGTACCAAACACTGTGTAGTGCTTAGTACAGCAATACTGTGCCTGATCAGAATTATATCCCAGAGCAAAAATTAGGTGTTTTCAATAACCCAGGTAATGAAAGATGACTCACCTCTGCTTACTGACAATGAATTCTACCTCCTAAAGAGAGCTACAGTTGTCCTTTAATGGCCATTAGTCTTTTCATTAACATCTTCCACTAAGCCAATTAAAGCTCAGGATGATGTATTGCTTTATTCTGTGGAAGTTACTATCATGCGTGTCCTCTTGTCAATGCCATCTGAAACACTGTGGGTTTTCTGGCTGTTTTTAAGCAAACACCAAAACCAACCAACCAACCAACCACACAAAAACCCAAATCAAAAATAAACAAAAAATCATGGGAGATAATAATAAAAAAAAAAAATCCCAGAGTTTGAAATTATGATGTGCCCTACTGGGTACTTAAGCATAGAAAGAACAAAGAACAAAGCCATTGACATGTTAGGTATACATGCAGTTTTATATGATATTAAATAATACACTGCATGAGAAATGAGCAGTACTAAATTGCCTCTCTCTGTATAAATTGATGCTTTAACACAATGCTTAGCTAGCACTTTGGCAGAGACAAGCTATCAGAGAGCAACTCTCCATATATCCCTAACTAAATATCCTACATCTATTTTTCCCTATGGCAAATGCAGTGGTGTTTAGTGCTCCCTGAGAAAGGTAGATTACCTTATTTCTAGAGTGGAGAGCAGACAGCTCCATTCAGTAGATAGATTACTTTATTTTTATAGTGCAGAGTATGCATTCAGACAACTCAATTCAATAGATGGATTTGATATTCTGACCAGAGCTTGCCTTCTTTCAAATGTGTTTCAAAGGTGTTATCCTTATTTGCAAGCCCTCTCAGGGCTCCCTAAAGAGAGATCAAACAATGCAGTTGCTTGGCATAAGGAAGAAAATATTAGGGTGTGATTGTCGTGCCAAAGGCGATTAAGTCAAGATAAAAATAAAAGCTGGAAAATGCATTACAACTGAAGTTTTCCTTTCTATTAGTAGCTCTATTTCTTACAGCAACTCCTTTTTTTTGTTTTTGTTTTTCCTTTTCAGAAACACATTCTCAACCACTGTAAATGAGGATGAAGAAACAGAAAACACAACACTGAGAGAAGTAAAAGTGCACTGCATAACAAATGAGGAAGGGGTTAATCTTTTTCATGAAATTATGAAAGAAAGGGATTGTGAATTTACAGGAATTATTTCTAACAATAGTATCACAGTGCTTTTCAAACACAGGGCTTACACTTCAGAAGAAACAAGAGGAAGAAGTGACATGTATCAAGAGACCTATAATGAATGCAGTTAGAATGAACAGGGAAGGAGGCAAAAAAAAATGAAGGGAAAATGTATTAATTCTAAATATGTATTTATTTGATATGTGGGGGAGGAAGAAGGCAATTAAAATAATCTATCAGGTTTTCAGCAAAACATCCAAAGCTATGTCCATAGAACAACCATCAGTTAAAGTGACATGTGGGTTCAATAAATGTAGACTGGATAATGATTAACCAGGTAAAGTGAATATGGGGTTAAGGAGACAACTGAAGCTTGTAAATCATGCATTTTAAGCACCATTTCAGCATTTTATACTAATTATATATAATCTAAAAAGCCCTATCAATGAGGAGTCATGGTCTGAAAGATCTGTGGAGAGACTAACATCAAAGAAATGAGTGGTAGGAACGAGATTATATTTAACTGAATATTCTCTTAGAAGGTGCACCTTCTGGCAGTTCAAACACTGAGAAACAGAAAGGGCCAGAGGTACTTCAGCAGTAGTGTCATTGCACAAATACTGATGTTGAAAGAAATGCTTGTACCACAAGTAGAGCTGGTGAGAACATCTACAGGGATTATACCAAAAAATCCAAACAAACAAGCAAACAGAGAGGGAAAAGGAGTTCAATATACATCACATCAGCAGAAATACAGTCAGAAAAACAAGTGGTATGGAAGCAGGCAGAGCCAGACCCCATAAGCTGAGACACAGCATCAGGCAGCTGCAGCTCACTGCAGCTCACCTTGCACAGGAGCACTGCACTGATCCAGTCTGATGAACTGGAAACTCAGCAGTCAAACAACTCATCTTAACCAAAGCATCTGCCTTGAAGTAGGTAAACACCCCAAATATCCTTAAATCCATTCCAGTACCTTAAACTTCAGAAGATGTAAAAATAATGTTTCTACAACTAAAACCACCCTCATTAAGGGGTTTGGGGCAGAAAAAGAGATCTGCTATAGTTGCTGGGTTTTGTATTTCTTCTAGGATTAACAAAATTATAAAAGGGTGTCTGAATTTTGACTTTATTTTAATTTTTCATTTGCTTTTGAAAAGGTTTGTTGCAACAATATGCAACACAGTATCATTCACAATTTTTTTAGAAATCTTCTCCACTGTCGTAGAGAATTATCCTTACGTTTATCCCAGTTTGTATCATGAACATGTTTTCTATTTTGTCTGTTGTAGGACTTGGTATAGTCACCCCAAGCATCACTTCCAGAGGCCTTAATATGAAATCATTGAGAACAATCATCCCCTTGATGACATCTATATTCACATTCAGTTCCTGGTAATGGATCTGTGATACAACTTCTTTTGATCAAATTAAGATTTTCTTGAATATGCTGAAATGGCATAATTTAAAAGCAACCTTTTTTCTTCCTTTTGAGAAACCAAACATCCCTATTCCTAAGAAGCTCTCACTATAAATTGGTTCTTTCAGAAACCATGATGCTAATGTTCAGTAATCAATAACAGACTGCAAGTGAATTAATGGGCACCGTGTAATCATCAGGGATGAAACAGCCTCTGGAATTGGAAAACTGAATTTTATTTCAAATATATAAAGACAGAGATTTTTAGATGTGGTGCTTCTGCCTACCCCAAATATACAGGAAGTTTTTGTTTGAGGGATTTTTTTAAATATCAGCAGAAACCTGAATCTTTTCATGACCTACAATATTTCTAAGTTGATATACAAAAGTATGCATAGAATATTATCATATGAGGGTAAGGTACAGGTAAAGTGATAAATCTTCTTAAAGCACTGCTGCATCATGTCAGATTTAAAGCTGCCCTGGATCAGGGTGTAAATTTTCTAAAATATGAATATTGCTGGAGGGAACTTCTAACTCTATGCTGCCTTAGAAATATTGTTCAAGTTTTGTTTAAATATTTAATGAGTTCTCTATGATATTTCAAAAGAATTACTAGAAAGAAACCATTACAGAAGTACTCTTTTATGGGTGACATGAAAGGGATATGGATAGTTAAATTAACAGTTAATCAGGGCATCTGAGACAACTCAACTATTGCATTTATCATTAACATTACAAACATGTTCTTGCAAATCAAGGAGGCTTTTCTTCTTTTCTCTTCTAAACTAGGATTTTAGTATATTTTTTCATTCATCAAAGGAAAAGGTTCTTGATACTTCTCAAGAACCCTTATACAGTGATAAAATAAACTAGTATTGGATTTTTTTCTTTTTTATGATAGAAATCTTCCTATTATTGTCTATTTATTTTTTACAATTTAAAAAATATTTTCTGGCAGCAAAATAAAAAAAAACCAAAAATCTCCCTAGATATTTACTAGGTCTTCATTTAGAGGTACTGAGAAATGACAGCATAGAAGAAGCTAATGCAGGAATGAATAATCTTTTAATGGATTGTGAATATTAGCTAAAACCAGATTCTGGCTCTTCCCCTGTTCTTCTTGGGGAAATCTGAGATCAAAAGAGGTTCTGTCAGATGAGGTCTTAAACAAAAACCAAAAAACAACCCACACTAGGAGAGAAGTCCTTCAAAACCTGCCACATGATGAAAACAGCCTTCTGATACTTCAAGTCCCATTACAAATTTACAAAGAAGAGACAAATCCATACTCTTGAAAGGCACTTGAGGAATGCTTTCTGATGCATTGCTAAGGGTCTGGGAGATTACCTGTACACTTTTTATTTCGAAGGCTGCAATTTCTCCACCCATTTTTGTGGGCACATTATTATCTGTTAGCCACAAATATTCTATTTAAAACAGAAAAGTCATGCTTTTTTGTTTCCAAATAAAGAACTCAATCATATTAAAAACCAAAGGTCTTATATTGTTTTATTCTTTTAAATGCTACAAAAAATATATAATAACTAACATAAAAAAATGCACACAACTGCACTTTCTATAAAGCTGAATAAATTTATGTAAACTAACTATTTAAAAAGAACACCAAGAAGTTTGACTTGTGTACTGTATGGAATTTTAATTCTCTGGTTATCAATAATTTATGTAGTTCTACAGAAGTTCATCATGTTTCAGCAAAATGCATTATGAAAATGTATTCAAGGAAGGCTATCAGGAAATGATTATATTAGAAAATTCTAAAAGTTAAATATTTCTAAACTGATGATCCATGACATAAAAATCCAAAATCCGGCATAGAAGGGAAATGCTCCAAAATGTTTTCTTCTCTATAGAAGATATATAAATATGTATTTGGAGAATCTCCCATACAGCATTTTGCACCATAGAAAGTCTCTTTGTCATTGCTATAAGGAGTAGGTGAATCTTCAGCCTTTCAGAGTTTTGTGTTAAGTTACCCTAAATGGATCTACCTGGACAACTCAATGTATCACTTTGACTAGATCAAAAAAAAAAGGTGTTTCCCAGTTTTCAAGGCTAGAGAAATCAAAAACTTAATGAAAGCATGCTATCTTCTACATCAAGAATTTACATTTGTTTAGGAATTAGGCAAAAAATCAAACAAACAACCCACAACTCGTCTGCCCAATTCCCCTTTTCCCCCTTTATTTTCTGATTTTATGCAAAAATTCTGCTCTAACTTTGAGCTGGATCTGACAAAGGCTGATAACCAGCACACAGAAGTTAAGGTTTATATTATATAGAATATGCCTTTATTGTCTCTGATTTATTTTCTCTTTGCTTCCAAAATGTGCAAAAAAGTTGTCTGAGATTGAACTAAAGAAGTTTCTTGCTGGATTACATGCAACCAATATACAACATACTATATTAATTATATTATTATATGCACTCAATATATACTGGGTTACTTTTTATATATTCCTTAGAATTTTGGATCAATTTATTATATATTTATGTAAATTTATGCATTATGTATTTTACCACACTTCAATACTGTTGTTTCAAACAATCCAAGAAACTCCAGGAAGTTACTCCAGGAAGCAGGGACACTATCTCAGTCTCTGAGAAAGATTTGCGTTTTGACATTGTTCTCCCCCTTTCTCAGCTTCAAGAGAATAAGCTCATTCCACAGGGAAAGACTAGTTGAAAACACCTTAAAATAAACTTTGTAAAAAGCATAAAAATTATTTTATCATATCTAAAATGAAGGAAAAAGTCTTGCTAAACGTTCAACAAAACTCTTGTTAAAGCAAACAATAATAAGAGATGAGATACTGTAAAATTATAAGGAAACAGATCTGTTTTCTTACCATTTCCAGAGTGTGCATGTTCCCTGCATGTCAAAGAAAAGAAAAATGGGGGGAAGGGCACATGGGAAAGAAAGAAGCACACTCTTCTACAATAATAACTGTGATTTTATATTTCCTGTAAGTGTGGTCCATATTTTAGATAAAAAGCCTGTTATTGGAGTCAAACAGCTTTTAGCTGCTGGAGCATGTAACTCATTCTGAACACACCAGGCTGCTGCATACAGGGGGAAATGCCAACTTTTATATCAGTAATTTGCAGTAATAGAAAGCTGTTACTAAATCAATGTCTCATCTGGAAAATAAACGTTTCCATTTCACCTTTCACTTAAGCTAGTGGCAAGAGGCTATTATCCTGTGACTTTCTATTAGACCAGCACAATCTCAGACACCCGTGTACATCAAACACTGTCTAAAAGACTAGACATTATTTGCTAAGCTTGCCCTAAAAGAAACCCTAATAAAGTGAAACAAAAAAGAAAGTAAGAAACAAACAAGAAACCCCAAACCAACAACCCAAAAACAGTGCAGAGGTTTTTTTGCTGGCGACCAAATTTTTACTACAGTCAGACTTGCAACCTGTCAGCCTGGTAATGACCAGGTAATTCCATATACAATTTGTTGGAGGCAATCTGGATGCCTTCTGCACTACCAAAATTCTTAAACAAGTAATTAATTCCCGTTGTGCAAATGTTCAGTTTAAGAAATGATGCTACATAATGTTAGATACCTGCTTGATTTCATGGAAGGCTTTCACAAGAAAAGGGACAACCACTATTACTTTAAAGATAAGACAAAGATGGGCAATGACTCCTCAACATCATGGAACTTGTTGAGGGCAGCTGTAATTGAGACTTACATTTTTCAAGGACTATTAGAAACAATTAAGCTTAAAAAAACCCAACCAAAAAACAGAGGAGCAACTCAATAAACTGTGAAAAGCTTTCCCACTTCTGTAATCAACCATTCTTTTTTTCCATTTTTTCCTTTTTTCAAAACCATTTTTCAGAATACAGAGAACAAGCTAAAATCAGCAAAAGTACATACAGAGAGTGGATAAGAGGAAAAAAAACCTCATAGATGATGAAATTATAAATATACCACAAATAGGCACTCTTACAAACAATTTCATCAAATGCCTTGTCTTTAAGTTAAAAATTACAATGTTTTTTTGGAAGTTATTATCTAAAGAATAAAAGCATGACAGATCCTAGCAAGAGCCTCAATTCATTACACTTGACAGCACTGTAAAAGCAAAGCGATATATACCACATCTTTGTTCACTGGCAAGCACATTTATGCAAGTATCTGGGCAAACTCTATTTCACTCTCAAACATCATACCATTTTCTCTGCATGTGAGCAAAAAATAGTCTATCAACTAAGATTCAAACCCTATGATTCAAATCAAGTCAACAACCACCTACATTTGTTGACCTAACAGTACTTGTTGCAACATCCAGGCTATATGTCAAAACAT
Source organism: Euphonia xanthogaster (assembly GCA_034509185.1). Lineage (NCBI taxonomy): Eukaryota > Metazoa > Chordata > Aves > Passeriformes > Fringillidae > Euphonia > Euphonia xanthogaster. The sequence goes on along the minus strand of JAYDZK010000056.1, from coordinate 9,437,327 downwards.
GGTTTTCACATTGCAGAAAGATTTGCAAAGCAGAAGGGTTTTATTGGTTAAGTAACAGACACTGCTTATGCTGGTGAGAACTGCAGGAAATGAAATTTAGGGTCAAGAAAGAATTAAGCAGGGACACTATTTCTGGGCTGATTTTTTCTAGATATAGAGTAGGTATGAAATCTCATTTATTCATTGTCCAAGCTAAAACCAATGAAATCTCCAGGACACCATTCTGTCTCACATATAAGTTGAGAACAAAAATTCACTTGATTTCCCTAATATTTTCCTATCACAAGGCATCCAGAACTTAACACAATGCACAATTTTAAAACTAATTTAGGATGTTTAGTTTAATTTTTCTATAATTTTACCTACTAATGTGACTATCTTAAAGTTCTCATAATATTTATATTTCTATATATTCATAGGAAAAGTGGTGAATGTATATAAATAATATAAAAATATTAGCAATTTTTATTATTATTTATGTGCTTCAGGTGAAATACTAGTTCAAATAAAATCACTATACTGATTCTAAAAAGCTAAAGGGACTTTGAGGTAATTAGTAGCCTCGTTGTATCTACATCTTTAGGTTTCCTAAAAAATCAGATTTAGTTTTATATCCACATTGAAAACATGTTAAGATCAGCAATTACCTTGACCTGCAATTACTGCTGAACAAAATGCTGTCAAAATGCAAACTCAGATCAAGCCTATGCAAAAAGGCAAAGCAACATGTCACTTGACTAAAAAGCTGAAAAATCAGTAAATATATACCAGATATCTTGCAAGATATGCAACTATCTGAGACATTTAGTGAGCCTTTGCAAATTAGGAACGAAACCAATGCTTTTTGATATTTATGATGCTGCCCAAGGAGTTGAGCATTTCTATTTGGATTCAATTAAATGACCCTGAAGCAACACACAAAATATGTATTTGGTATGTCCAGGCTGACTGTGCTGAAACTTCAGTCAGATTCATAGTCAAATGCTGATTCCTGAGATTTTTCTTTCAAGTAAAACAAAATAGCATCCCAAACAACTAAGCCTCCTCTCATCCCCAGAAGAAAAATTACTAGGAAACACTAAATAAAACGTCTCTTGGGACCATGCTGCCAGTTCAGTAGCCCCTATATTCCACCCTTCTTAGATCATTTCGTTTCTACTGCTTTTAACAAGATTCACAAAATCCCATTTGATCATGGGAATGTAAGAACTGCTCTTCCATAAAGAACCATAGGAATATAGCAGTATCACAGAATCAGTTGCAGAATGGTTTGGGTTGGAAGGGACATTACAGACTGTTTAGTTACACCCCCATGCCATGGGCAGGGACACCTTTTCTGCAAACATCTGTAACAGGCAGTGTTGCTACCAAAACCTCCTTCCATCCTGCTGAACACGTGCAAAAGAGAACACAGCAACTGGAATCCACCTCTTTTGGACCTCCAGAGCTAACCAGGAAAACCTCAGGCTTCTCCAGAAACGAGTTCACATGGTAAACTATGAGTGCTTAATTTGAAAGGCTCTAAAGACATAATTTCCTTTTGGCATTCCCAATCTCTACTTCTTCTTCATTGTCTTTGCCAAGCCCTGTGTGCCTTTCTTTCTTTTTTAATTTGTTTTGAGCAGTGTTGTCAGCTTGTTGTGGAAGATTTTCTAATTTAAGATTTCGTTACCGTCTTTCCTTCAGCTCTGAACAGTCTGTCACTTGCCATACCCATCATGCTGAGCTACCCTAGTGTGCTTTTGATTTTCAGCTGCCAACTGAGAAAGCCAAGGTCTAGATTCCTTTTTTCCCCTCTTTCTTACTCTCTTCCTAGTCAGCAACTATTTACTGGTTTTTAACAATATAAAGTAAGGTGCTGACCTAAATGGGCCTGAATGACTCCAAATGCTACTGAAAATTAATGTATACCAAGGACATAGAGCCTTTCAAAGGAACAGACCAAGAGGTTAAAAATCTAAAAAGCTTACCATGAAATAATTCTACAGACTGAACAGCTTCACAGATAACTGTTATGAAGAGTGGTGTGTCTAACTGCAGAATCAAAATAGTTTAAAAAAACAACAACTTGTAAGCTGAAGGTTGACTTGCAATGAGATGTTTGACCTTGTTAAAAGTAACCAACCGTATCATGCCGATTAATGGAAAAGTCCTGATCTAATTTTATATCAGATGCTTAAGCTAAATGTTTTTGTTGAAAATTTGAACATTTACTTGAAGGAGGCCTGAGGCTCCAGTGGCAAGGGCAGATAATGGTCTCAATGAAATGTTCTGCATGAACTTGGAAGTCCTGCTAAGAAATGGGCCCTTCAAGCACAAATGTTCTTTAGCACATACACAGCTTATTCAATTTCATTCAACTAGCCCAGAATTCAGTGCAAATCCATTTAAACATAGCCATTGGGTAATATTCAGGGTTTTGTCCCAGAAAATTTTACCACGGAAAATTATCCTTATACAATAAAAATTATCAATATTTATACATAAAAATGCAGAAATTAATATTATTTTAAATTGTTGGTATTTATTTTCAAATTTTTATATTATGTAAAATAACCACCTGCTAAAGACATTTGAAAAGACAGATGAAGCAAGAGGGCACTCCAGGGGGAAAGGACACACTGAAAGTGACAGTATGCCAAAGCTACAAGATGCCTATTATCTTAAGCAGAAGTATGGCAAAAGTTCTTTATTATCCAAAAAGGATATGAAAAATTGCTAGAGATGCAATTTGAGAAAATTATGGAAAAATCCAGTATGCAATAAAGTGAGTCTGCAGTAACAAATAAACAGTAGTCATATCCTTAAATTATATTCTGTATGTTGCTACAACCTTTCAAGGCTCAAATTTTGGACATATCCACAAAAAGCCACTAAGTGTATTCAAAGCCTCATATGCCTACATAATCTTTTTTCTAGTCTTTCTTCTTCATTATTTGTCTTCCTCACTTCAAAACTAAAACTGAACATACTGTTTGTGAAAGTGATACTGCTTTAAAAATAGTAATAACAGATCGGAAGAG
>JAYDZK010000056.1:9414284-9434204 GCA_034509185.1 Euphonia xanthogaster | reverse complement strand
GTGATACTGCTTTAAAAATAGTAATAACTACAGTGCTGGATAATAATGAACAAGCAAAAATTATAGTATAAAAGATATAATTCAATCCATTAAGCTACTCATGATTTTACATGTCATTTATCATGGTAATCAACCATGATAAATTTATCAATATGAATATCCCAGTACTATCCAGATTTATTACTTTTATTTTATTATATAATCTCTACCATGGTTATTATTTTTCAGAATAAAATACTTTGACTCTTAACTCTTATGTCCTGTCCACCTAAAACTTAACAACTTAATTTAACTTTTCTCTGAAAAAATTAAATCAATGAAGTATTTTTAGAGAATAGATTTATAAGGATTCATCATGTAAGTCTTGTAAAGTGCAATAACACAGGGATATAAATTTTAACCAGTAGAGGTTTAAAAAAAATCATAAGTTAGAGCTAGGCTGCCATAAACTCTGCAAAATTCACAGCTGTGATATTACAGGCTGGAAATACAAGTCATTCTGAAATATGAAGACCAAGTATTAAAAAATTAACTTTACAGAATCCAAATTTCTTTTGCAACATTGCAAAGCTGAAAACTAGATTTCTTTCCAGGGGGAAATCTTCATAACTCTGTTGATAATAAGCATATTAAACCTCTTAGATATTAAAAGCAAGAAAAAACAACAAGCCAGTTATAAAAATTTAATGAGTAGAGGGATGGTTCCATACAAAATATTTCACACTGCCCAAGTGAAAAAAATTGACAGTCATCGACAGATATTTTATTTCAATTCCTCATAATTTGTGTGGGTCAAGTAAAGAACAAACAAACTCTTGTTATTCTAATACATTATTTTTGTGTCATATTTTTTGTCTCTGTGTGCATCACGTACTTATTCTTGGCAATACATGTTAGTTATTTTCTGCAGTTTATATTTTATTACTGGCTTTAAATTACCTTGTCCTCATCTTTAAGGACTTGCACAAGTCTTTGTTTGGCTCATCCCAAACAGCCCAGCCCAGACAGCACCACCAGATGCCACAGGGGCACAGAGGTGGAGGCAGAAGTTGCCTGCACAGTTACATCTGCTCCTCTGCAGCTTTGCACAGGGTCACAGAGGGTGCCACCTGCACAGCTCAGGGCAGAGCTGGCAGCTTGTGTAAGACCAGAGAAGGAAGGAAAAGAGGGAAGGCCATGGTTTCCCTTCCCTTCTCCTCTCCTTCCTCATTTAGATCTCAACACACTGAACTGAAAAGAACATCTGAGAACAAAAAAAAATAAAACTTGTTTGAGGAGTGGAGAAAAAAAAGAATTTACAGGCTCTCAGGGCAATCAGTGAAGATTCCAAAGCTCTTGCACTTCCATTTAAAGTATGTTTTAAAGTCCTTAAGAAAGAACATTCATTTTCACACAAATTGATATTTTCTTGTTAGATATAAATTACTTCAAGCAATTTAGCACTTTTTTTCTAGTAGTCAACTTAAATTATCATATCTACTGGTTTAACAATCTGAAACACCCCTAAACATTTATTGGTGGATGTTTAAATTGTCTTATATTTTTAATAAGCTGAATAATGAAGATCTAATGATATTTGGTGCTCTGCTTAGCAGTCTGTATTGCAAAAATACAAAGGCCACCATTAGCTATTTTTACCATAAGAACATTGCCAATCATACTGCAGAGCCAACTTTTCCCTCTTGGTTCAAGAGGGTTCAATACTAATTGCTATTCCAAGCTGTGCATGAGAGAAAATACAGCAAAAGAAATGGAAAGGGATCTGAGGAGCAGAAGCAATCATCTGTTCTCCAAAATAGATTTTGGCAGGATGTAGAGATTAAACAATTATTACTCAGCCAAGCAGCCTAACAGACACTGGAATCTCAGGACTTGCTATAAAGTCCAAGATAATTCTGGATGCACACGATATTGTTGGTCAAGAAATCTGCAGAGAGAGGCAGCTATGCTGGATGCTAATGATAATCACCACTCCATTATTAGAAAAAGTGTTTCTCACACTTTTGCATTTTTACAAACTGTACAAATTAATGTTATACACTTTGGGAAAAGAAAGTAAATAGGGACACAAAGTTGTTTTGGCATCTTTCTGTTTAAACTCCAGAGTTTTCAAAATCAACGGGAAGGAAAAGCTCTTCATTGCATGGTATTCTAATTTGTTGAAGGCACATCACAAAGACCAGCTTAACCAGGTAACACAAATTTGGCTTCTGGTAAGGCTTTTCACACCTCACTATGATATTAAAAATTCTAAACACGTAGGAGATCATACCCTTCGAGTATTTAAGTAAACTGTATCATGTCAGTGGTCCATGAAGATGAATTTCTGGTTATAAGAACAGGAAAGACACAATATAGAAAGTTTGACAGTCGATGGTGCCCAGAGGGGTCACTGTGAAAAAAGCCCAAAGCCATGGGTTAGGGCCATGCCTAAGGCCTGTATTGTTCTACTGAAAACTTAAACTCAAGTTTTCTATTGAAAACTTTAACTCAATTTTTTCAAAAAATGGCATGAACAACAACAACAGCTAAAAAGAAATAAATTAACCATTTTCTCAACTTGAAGAGAAATATTTTTTAAATATATTTTATTCCATTTAAAAATAAATAAGGGTAAACACACCAAAATGTGATTTGGTTTTGTGGAATGCAGTTTTCGTGGGGAATTGTGTGTCAGTACAACAACCTCACATAGTTACATTTTAGCAATATAGGGCTTCTTTTGTAATTAAATATATCTTAAAATATTTGTTCAAAAAAAGGTGAAGTAGTCTGGAAAAGAGATTTTTTTAAAGTATATCAATTAGAAGGTAAATTTCTGTATCTTATAAATAGGAACCTAGAAGATCAAGAGGCAACTATTGATTGCATTTCTTTAATGAGGTACAGATGGTAACCATGAGGTCTGGGATTCTCTGGAAGCATGCTGAATACTGAAACAGAGAAAACTGGGATTTCTGCATGGGTGCAGATATGCTGCGTTAATACGCTTACTCATAAAAGAAAGTTGGCAGTGGAAATGAAAATATTATTTCTGGCCAATTTGATCCATAGGAAAAAAAATCTATTTGGACGTAAAAATAGCACCTGGTAAGAGAAGAACACTGAAACAACATGAATAAATTTTATTTCTAAAGGATCATGAAGTAAATCCTTTAACTTCTTTTCATCCCTATAACAAATTACTGTATAGGATAAAAGGCTTCACCATGACAAAGAGAAAATTCCCATAATGAATTGCTAGTGAGTCATGACTGTTTGCTTGAATATAGTATTGAATTTCCCCAGGTAAAATTATCAGAATAGATGTAAAATAGTTCAAATATAGGTCTAAGCTGTAAAAGTTAAACTTGTATCTTAAAACTTAAACTGTTAAACTCTTATCTGAGAAAACTCTTCAACACAAAATAACAGACAGAAATGTAAAAATTAGTATCTATTGCTTCCAATTTGAAACAAGTAATAAAACATAGTACAGTTCAAATACTAGACCAATTATTTGGGAATAATTTATTCTGTTATATAGCATCCTTCAAATGTTTCTGAATAAAAACTTATTTTTCAAAAAGATATATAAAAAACAACTACCATTCCAGGAATGTTTCTGAGCGTTAAGTATCACGACTCACATTATGCTCTCTTTCAGTCAGCTCTCACACTAATACATATGAATAAATCAAATCAATCATATTGATTATAAATAGCTAACCCTTGATTCATTTCAAATAAAGATTTTTCAGTTCAGGGGTAGAATATTTCAGGATACCCACTTTCAGCAGAAACTCGTGTTTAGACAACTGTGTCTGTATGAAAGCCTAAGGTATTTAGGTTCTAAATTTACTACTGGAAAAAAAATCTGTTTTTATTTTGCAGAAAGATATGAAATTTTTTATCAAACACCTGAAGACAATGCAAGTCTAGAAGAGTACCTGGAATTATAACAGATATGTGGTTTATTTCAGATTTGACACTATTTCTTTTCCCATTAATAACTTTAGGTCACATTTAACAATTAGTTAGTCTTGGATAAACTTTCCAGGCCAAAATGGATTCTCAAATATTCAGCTTGAGAGTATGCTTTATATAATCTTTGTGATGCATCAATATTAGGCAGATTGCTTTAAATCTACATTGAGAATTCCTTACCACATCGGTATTTTCGAAATAGCATGTACCTAACCAACTTAGTCTTTCAAAGAGGAAAAAATTACCTTTGGCTACAAAAAGGTCTTTCCCTATTCTAGCTTATTATGTTAAATTTTGATAACTTTAGACAGAAGTCATGGTCAGCTTGATGTCAAGTGATTATGCTAGACCATCCATCCAATTAAATTAATGGCACTAATCCCAGTACCAAAATATAAATACCTATAAATGGAGGATACTGTTCAAGTTGTTTGGCCTTCTGGATTGTGGCAAAAACAAGCTTTTTCACCAAGTTAGAAAAGCTATCTCTTTTTGCTGCTTATTCAAATAAGAATTTAATTCAGGGAGCTTTAGCAATCTACCTGGGGGGGGGGAACCCTACTGTAATTGTCAGACCATAAAAAGCAATACTGACCCTAGAGTTCTTTACTTAAGCTTCTGCATTGGTATTTTCCTTCCAGGTTTAATATTGAACCAACCAGGCAGTACTTAGGGACTTAGCTGCAGCTAACATTTGCTTTATAGTTACCCCAAGCCATAGTCTTTGGTATTTAAAACAGGCTGACACTTAAATTCATTTGAAGGTCTGCTTCACTCATTACATGTTTTCCCAAATAACTCCCTGATTAAAATAACAGAGAACCAAAAAAAAAAAAAAAAAGTCAGAAGTTACAGTAATCTCACATGCTATCTGCACAAGACATACATAATATCTATGTCCAAATTTAAAGGTGTGAACACACAGAAAATCAGAGACTTGAAACAATAATTTTTCAACCTCCGATGTAGTAAGCCTGCACTATTAATTTATCCCTTACAATAAACCAGGATAATACCTTCAGTTTGTCAGCTATCACAAAAATATCAAGAGCACTAAACTTAAAAAATGCTGAACTAATTAATTTAGGTAACAAAAGTATATTGGCTGTCTGTAACTGCTATTTAAATTAAATAGAAAAAAAAAAGCCCACAAACATTTTATTGTCTTTAGATATTTAAGGAATGGGGACGTAGCACGCCAAAATATTTACACAACACTTTATCCATATCTGGATTCCTTAATTATTCTTATTTGTTATCCACACATAAGACCTTCAATGAATAAATGATAACACACTTTTTCCTAGTTTAAATTTAAATTATGGGTTTCTTTTGGAGGGGTAACAAACTCATGGTTTCATTTCCCAGTATTTCTGAGGGTTTTATTCACAGAATCATAGAAAGAGCTGAGTTAGAAGGGACCTTAAAGATCATCTGCTTCCAACATTCCTGCCATGTGCTGGAACTCCTTCCACTAGACTGCTATTCCCAAATGGTATTTTTTTTTTATTTTCAAGTTCCTAGCCTGAGATGCACAAGATTAGCAGAAACTGTAAAACATTTTAAAAATTCACCAAGAAAATACTATTCTGGTCAAGATAAAAATCACTGTAGCATCTAACTCATTTTTTTAATTATTTGTAAAAGGTTTTATTGCCCTTGAGTGACATACTGGAGTACCAGAATGTCAAAATACTTTATCCATAACTAATTATTTACACATATGACTCACCACTAGAAAGAAAAATTTTATGTCCACTGCCAAACTTGATATTACATAATATATAATAAATACAAGACTTTAAAACCAGAAGAATTTTGACTGCCTTGAAAGAGGAATATGAAGCAACAGTATTTATATTTTATTATTACTAAGGTATATGAACTATCAATTAGTTGTAACTCAGTATTTATGCCTGGTTTGATGGCTTCAGAGAAGGGAAGCCCTTTTTTCTTGCTGGTTGCTGTCCAAATATATTCAAAGTTATTTTGTCATGTTCATGACATATTGCTTTCAACCTGACACTTTAATCAGCTCTTCCACACTAATCAAGCAGTGAGTGACATGTGGAAGCACTATTTCTGATTTAAAGGGAATAAAGGAGGAATAACCACACAGAAAAAAGCAAACCTAGTTTGTGTGCTTTGCCTAACACCTCACCTCAAACCATAACACCAGTGTGCACATGGACCCAGAGGAATCACTGCAGCAGATGGGCAGAGTGGATCCCAGACAGCGAGGACATGTGGTGTATCCAGTGGGAAGGATAACCTTGCCAGGGATTCCCTCTTACTTCTGGCCTGCAGTTCCTATATTCTGCTTAGGGATAAGCAGGGTACAGTTTTAATGAGGATTTAGGAACAGGACTTCAGCTATTACTAATAGGAGATGCATGACTAATTCCTAGCGCATGTGTTAGAAAGAAGACCTGAGGGTCTGTTCTGTTTTCAGCTGCAGATTGATTTTATTTCAAAACCTAAATGGGCCTCTTGAAAAATACTGAATTAAAAGTCTGATCTTGTTCTATTTTATTGGGATTGCCTCCTTTCTTCAATCCTCAGAAACAGGCAAGTAAATTAGCTCCGTAGACTTTCTCCTGTCTCTGCATAGGTTTTGGCACAAGATCCAGGAAAAGAAAAAAATAACAATAAAAAAAGAGAACAGCTTTCATAATGCTTCTTTCTACAATCAAATAACTCACAAAGTAATAACCTGGATGTAGTAAATGGATATTTTGTTATGATGGATCACATATTTTTATGGTGAAATACATGAACTACTTCACAAGAATCTCTTCTCTATATTTCAAACAAAGCAAATCACTATATATGTAGAAGAAAAGGATATTATTTTACCTAACACACTAGATTTTAAGTAGGTTATGCACTATTACAGAATTATTAGACAAAAAAAGTTTTCCAATTTCAAAAAATATAAGTGGACAGAAATTCATTACTTGATTCAATTTAAAAAATCATTAATAATCATAACTAATAACTACAATAGAAATGAAACATTAATAGCAAACATTTTAATGGATAGCATATTGATTGTCTTAAAGGTCTCTTCCAACCCTAATGATGCTGTGATTCTATGGTTAAGAGTCAAATTCCTAGTTTCATACAGAAAAGAATTAATTACATGAAAAAGTGTGATTGACAGGCCCAAGTGAAAATCCAGACCACATGTGGCTCTAACAGTAATTGTCCCTCTCCCCTAGAGACAAGAACCTGCTGCTGCAAGAGGCAAGAGAAGTGAAAACCAATCACATGGAGGAATAGGCAAGTCAAATATCTAGTCATTGAAAACTGTTCTGTGAGATTCAAAGAGCAATTCTTTGTTTCTCTTGGCCACCTGCAAAGCATATACAATAAAGGAGAAAAAATGAAATCTGCTGGCCAAGGCATAATTCAGTAAAAAAAAAAAAATTGGCTTCCAAGCTGTAAAACTTTTGAACTGTGTCTCTTCCACTGCTTCTCAGAAGGATTCATTGTAATACCTGTGTTACAAATGCTTCCAAGCAGACTGGGATTTATACAAGGAATTACAGATAGCATTTTCAAATGTACAGCTGTTCTCTGTTATAGTGGACACTGAAACCTCCCAATAAATGACAGGTTAGCTCCTGTGAACAGGCAGAAAAATGACAACAGTGTTCACGACACCTTATCTGTCTTTCTAGAGTTATAAAAATTGCTTGTAGACCATAATGTGAAAAGAACAACACTAAATTCTACTTTTGGAAATCTGTTGGTGAACGACTACCTCACAATTGCTCACTTGTGTTTGAGATGACACATGAACTTTGTAACTATAAAATAGAACCTGGTGAACATTTTGTGTTTATTGACATGAAATCTGTCACTCTTAGGTATTCTCAAGCTGTTATCTCTGAAAATTCCATCTGTAACAAAAAGTTACCCAGACACACAACAACATGATTTTTCTGACATAGAATTACAGACTTTCTGGTAATTTTCTAGGCTTCCACTTCCCTGGTAATTAATATAAAAACCAGACCCAAGAATCACAAACCATATATTTTTTGCACACGCACATACATTTCTCTCTGCAGAAAAATACATTTCTTTCTGCTATTATCATTTTATTACATAAAATAAAGTTGTACCTTTCCTGTGGGATTCATAATCTGTCTTCCTTTTCAGGTTTATGGGCTGTACAGTTACATTACATAGTATTCATTTTTTAAGGGATATGTGTCCTCAGGAATTCCATTTAAAATGTTACATTCAACACAACAAGAAATAATTTTTTGTACTGTTATGATGACAACCTTATACCAAAGATTACACGGCATTTATAGATATCCTCACAATTGGAGACGAGTTTTTTCAACATTTTAACAGTGAAGTATCAATTCTCTTCCAAAAAATGAAAAAAAAAAAAATAAGGAAATGGCCTGTCACTTCTCTGTAATCCTGCAATTAAGGTGCACTTTAGCACTTATTAAAGCCAGAATCCCAGAATATTCCTTTAGGTCTGTCAGTCAAGCTCACCATATTAGAATATGAGCTACTATGATTCTTTCCCCCATCATAGTGACATTTCCATTTTCATCCCTGTGCCATTTATGGAAGCTGCATGCAACTGCGGCCATGAATTTAAAAAAGCTCAGGTCACACTAGGGTCTCTTTCCTCTTGATGAGACTTTAAAAGGGGAAAAAGACTGCATACTTGAAATTGGGACCTCAAATAAAAAAAAACAAAACTTAAAAATATAAATCTGATTTAATTTTTCTCGCCGCCTTTTAAAAAAATATGCAGCTCCTTTGATTGCTGAAATGTCTTTTTGTGTAAAGAGTTTTGCTTGATGATGAGCACAGGGACCTATTTCCATCTTGAAAGATAAATACCTAGTTTTGAAATACAATTAAAGAATCCTCATCTGTATATGCATATACATTTTTTTTTTTTGCATAGTTTAGAAAGACTTTATGCAAATTCTCTGCCAGTCTGTTACTGCAATTCTAGAAATGCACTGGATGAAATATTGGTACTACCAGCTCACACAGCATGTTATTTCCCTAAACTGTACCAGCTCATGAGATACTTTAAAATGTTTTCAGAACTCATCCCTGCCTGAGGCCAAACAGAGTGCAAAGAAGAGCTGTCAAGAACTGTTTGTATTAAATGTGTACAGCACAGAGAAAGAATGGAACAGATAATCAGAATATGCAAGAGTGTTGTTTCACCTCCAGTTACATTTGTGAAACTCAGACCCAATCCTAAAGGATCTCTTTAACTGCAGCACCTACCAATTCATAAAATTAATCATATCTCTAATACGACACATCTGTGAAATAGCACTGAAAGAAGTAACGCTGACAATAACAGCAAACCTCTACTAAAAATGGAGACAAACATTGTTTTAAGAATGGGACAGAAGTAATGAGCTTAGAATTAAAATATAAAAATCACTTTGTTCACATGCCACTTACAGCCTTCATAAATATCTGTTGGTATGTGGACTGCTGCATGTTGGTAAGATGTTTGCCGTCGGAAAACAGGATCATCTTCAAATACTGGTCTGATTCTCTGGCTCCCAGATTCTGTTTCATTCTTTTCAGGCTTTTTAAAGAAAAACATGTAAAGGGCAAAATATTAAAAAACCTGCTACAACAATGCCACTCACATTTTCTCTTTTTACGTAAAAGAGTCATAGCTTTTCTTTCATTGCTAAGATTTTGCATTTCTATATAAGCACAATTAGTTTCTCCAGGTCAAGGAATATTTGTATATAGCGTGCTTTCAGTTCTGATTTACCCAATGCTTTCAGTGAAATGAAGACCTGCAAAAGAAAAGTATGAGCCTAACACCTTACACACTTAAATTTCATAACTGCTTAGAATTTTTACACCATAACAACAGGCAAATTAATTACTTTTTATTACATGTAATAATTTTCATCAAATCTTAAATATTCCTTTTTTTTTTTTCCTTATGCAGATCATACCACAAATCACAAATCTAAAAATGATACCACCCATATATATTGCATAAACAGATTTTTCAAAAACAGTGGTGTACATCCAGACAAAGCAGGGAAATTTTGCCTTTCTAGAATTTCTGATTGAATCAGGTTTTTTTCATTGGTTTATTTTAAGCATGTCTCAGTGAAATCCCATGTACTGGCTACATCTGTCCAAGCAGAAAGGTCCCTAAAGACTCGGGTGCTCACCATCACCGGTCTGCCTTGGGTTCCTATCTTTTGTCACCTGTCTGCACCCTGATAAACATTTCTTGATTCCTTCCAGTTCACTCACTCAGTTTGTACTAGTTCTTAACCAATTTGAAAAGCTGAGATTTTTTTGAAGTGTGGAACTAAGGAGGTAGTGAAGGCCAAAAGAGGAGGTGGGAGCGCCTTCAGCTGTCTCTGCTGCAGCTGGAACAATAGGCTCCATGCCACAGGTCGACTGCCACTTAAAGCAGTAATATAGCAACTTTGATACTGAATGATTACTCAGGCCAGCTATTGGAAGCAATTAAAATGGTATTTTTAATACTATAGAACCATCAGTTTTTGAAAATGTGCTATGCTTGATAAATACTGCTGACAATGAAGCACCTGATGGTCAGTTGGGCATGCGTGTGCTGAGGCCACTCTGTTTATTATCCTCTATCTATTTATCTATTTTTATTTATTTATTTATTTATCTAGCTATCTATTTATCTATTTCTCTATTATCTAAGTATATTTAGCTTATCCACAATGCCATGTAATGAAACTGCCTATATTCTCTCATGTGCTTCATTTCAATGTTACAGAACAAGTATATGCCATTCTAAGTATAGGTTCAAATGCTGCCTGAAGTAAGCATAAAAACCTAGGTGGTTTTTAAAGAACTGGTTTTCTTTGGAAATACAAAGGGCAGAACTCATCTAACCAGTGAGAGCCACTCATTTCGACAACCCAGCAGTGTTGTGCTCATCCCTGCAGGCTGCCTTCATGGTGAATGAAGAGGAATGGGAATGTTTAGAGTGCAATTCATCTTATCCTAATTAGACACCTATTTTCCCATGACATGAATCATGCTTTAGAATTGTCTCCTACTTTTGATTGATTGTAAAAGTAGCTCTAGTGCAAATCACCTAGATGTAGAAGTCAGCAATACAGCTGCCTAGAATTAGGTGAGATGAATCTCACAAGTCTACTAAACTTCCAGAAGAAAAGAAGCTGGATACTCATTTTGACTATTTTTATGCAGCATGGCTACTACATCTTATGCTTACAAGGTCAATCTGTTGTAAATTATTTAACCCCATTCTGGAAATGAGTAAGAGTTTGGGAGGGGGCATAGCCAGCACAGCTGACCCAAGATGATCAGAGACACTCCCTTCTAATGATGTTAGGCTCAATACTACAAGCTCAGAGAAATGAGGAGAGAGGGGACATTCATCATGAAGGTGGAGTATTTGTGGAGCAACCGCTGTGTGTCCTAAGAACCTAATTCCCAGAAAGTGTTTGGACATTTCCTGCTGGGAGAAAGTAAAGAATTAATCTTTTTTATTTCTGTTGCTTCAATGTTTGGATTTTGCTTTTCTTTATTAAACTGTCTTTATCTCAATGCATGAGTCTTTTATGGTCTTATTTTTCTCACCCCTCCCCTGCTGGAGGGGGGTGGTGGTACACGAGAATGTGACAGACAGCTTTGCAGGCAGCCAGCAGCCAGACAAGGCTCACAACCACTGTAACTTACTTGGAAGGGTGCAGACTAAAGCCAGGATCAGTAACAATTTATGCATTGTATGATTTGAGATGACACAGCATTGTGACAGCTTCAGACAATGTAATTCGGTTCAATTTTTCATAGGTTTTGTTGTGTTATTTGCCTGGGTGTTTTCCTGCTCCTATATTAACCCACAGGTTTTTTTCCATGCCCCAAAACTGGCATGCAAAACATTACACATATTCTGGAGTTCTTTTCATAAGTTATCTTTTAGTTTCAGGTCGCTCAAAATAATGAGTTTGTCTAATTATGCAAATCCCAATAGTCAATCGATGTAGCAAAATCTCCCTTCTATTGGGAAGTCATTTGATTAAAAAAAAAAACATTCTAACAGTCTTATTTCTAAAACTTAGTGGCAACGACTACAAACCCTCAAGACTTTCACAGTACACTTCAGAAAATAATTGGGGACCAGGAGGTCACAAAACCACACTAAAATATGTGATGAGTGAATGTCAAAAGATTTATTTCAACTAAATTTCCACAAGAAATATATGGGAAGAATGGGTACGGTAGAAGAGAGAGGGTGTGAACATAGAATCAAAGAATATCCTGAGCTGGAATGTACTGACTAGCCAAAGTTCATCAAAGCACAACTTCTGGTCCTACAAAAAGCAATCCCAAGAATCACACATTTCTCCATCCAGTCCATCTTAGCAGGTCTTGCACAGAAGTTTTTGTATTACAATATATTTAGATTTTTGCTTGAAATTCCTGAAGCATCACAACATAAAATGATCATGTTTCTTCTCATTGATATTGCAATTTCATTCCAATTAATAACTTCAACCTTTCAGTCCTTCCATTCACTCATATGCTATGAAAGAAGCTTCATGTCTATTGGTAAAATCTGATTAAACTTTGTTAAAATTGAAACCACTTAATTAATTATGACCTGAATGCCTTAAAATTAAAAAAAAATAATAAAATTAATAAAATCTACTTCTCACATTTCTAATAGCACACACAAACAGGTCCCTCTGAAAAAGAGTGTGACTGACTCTGTTGTTATTTCTACCAATATTACATGATACCCAATCAAAAAACATTAATCTAAAAACTCTTCTCAACTTCATTAATGCAGGCAATGGATTTAAAACTACATAAAGTAATGTAGATGCTTTCACACTGCTCTTGTTGACCTGTGGGAATATTTTGTGATGTATAGCTCTGACACTGAAACAACACATCAGTCTGCCCAAAAGCCAAAGACAAAAAAATAACAAAATCCTGTAAAAATTCCGAAGTTACCCTCACCTAGGAACAATTTGTTCTGTAAATCTAAAGGTGTCTGAACTAGTTCTGTACACAACAGGTAAGTATCAGAATCATTACTGGAAAATTAGTGCAGAACTCCTGACAAGAAATGTATATTACAGTGGATTTTCTATTAAAAATAAATCTATTTGGTTTTAATTTGCATTTACTTTTGAATTTTAAGTAGCGTAAATCTGAAAAAAAAAAAAAAAGAAAAATGAAAAAAAGGAATTATTAAAAAAGAAAACCTCAATGTTATTAATTATTTTAATCTTGCATTTCAATTAAAAGCCTGACAGATTGTGGTGTCAGTTGGTACAGTTTTATATCTAGTTAAACTTTGTTGTCAGAAAAGGAGCAAAACACCTATTTTGATGGAAAGTAATCCAGCATGTGAATATAATTAAAACCCAACTCCAACCAATTTCTCTCTCAAGTCAGGAGCCAAAATGCAATCAATACTGGCACAGAAAAATCCCACAGGAGACAGTGGCTGAAGATTAATTTTCTATCTATTCAAACCTGGCCTTCACTTATTGCATTACATTGTTACCTACCACTGACAGTCAGCAAAATAACTCACTCATTTCGCTGCAATGAATTTCCAGACCAATTTCTTTCTCCCTTGAGAGGTAGATAAAATTCATTTCTCTTTTCAGTTCACATTTGTGCCATTTTAAGGCTATTTTTTTTTTGTTAATAAATAAAGTTGGTTTTTTATCTGTCTGTCATTCACCATCAGGATAAAACGAAATTGATAGAGAAGCTAAAACACAAGAAATGAGTTTTTTTGTTTTTTGCAGCTATTCTTTGTGATTATTTCTAAATCTTTCTTGGCATGATGTCCAATAAACTGGAGGGTACCTTCTGCATCTTTTTTATAAGCCAAGTACACAGCAGAAATAATGCAGCTGCTCTCTAGAGGGCTTTCTGAACATAAATTAATGTATTTACATAAGTTAACTGGAAGCTTTATGCCAAGAAGTTTTACTGAAAAATTTGGCTAAAAAACAACCATTAAAACAAAATTGATAAAGATCATTTCAAGGAATTGTGACATAGTCTAGCTGCCCATTTCACTGCAGCCAAATTTATCCTGATTCCTTTCCACAGCATTCAGTTACTTTCCATCATCACAGCTGTAAGAAGATGAGTGGATTTTCTATGTCTAGAAATATATTTTAATTTAGTTGAAAAATACTGGTTATTGTGGAAACGAGAAGCCTTTTCCATTAGTATAGAAAATATTTTTGCTTTTTGCACATGTTGAAAACTCACAACCAGAAAGCTGACACTATTTACAAAAAAAAAAAAGACCCCAAAGCATCAGTGAAACACAAAAAAACTCACCACCAAAGTGAAGCAATCTTCACTTGTTTTCTGAAAGCAGATTCTTTTCAGGAACAATTTAGAAGTTGCTCAAAGCATCATAACAGATTTAGCATCATGATGAAAGAATAAAAGTAGATTTCTTTCAATTCCTGAACTGATATTCAGTCATCAATAATGACACCTGCCTGCTTTCATATTTATGTTAAACAGAAAGGAATTGGTTGTTAGTATTTTCCATTGCCTTCATATCCAGGGACTGTGTTCTGCACAAAACCTCACTCTCCCTAGCACCACCATCATTTTAAAGAATGATTGTAGAGCTGGAATTATAATAGTTGTAAATAATAAATACCCAAATTTCTTTCTCAGTGATCCCTTCTTGTCTTACCTTGCAGAATTCTGGAAGTTTTATATTTTCCTCTCTAGCTTTCAGCCTGATTTTTAGTTCTGAATTTCTGAATATCTGCTGAAATTTCTAAATGTAAATTTTTAAACAATTGGGGCTCACTTCTTTTAATTATCTCCCAGATCTACTTTGTACAAATGAAACTGTTGCATACAAAATAAGCACAGAATTTCTGCTATGCTCAGTTCTGTACTCTTTTATTCTTTTTCCGTTTCAGTTAGTTTTGCTGTTTTCTGGTTTTTTTTTCCTCCTTGAGGAAAATAATCCAGTAGAACCACATACAAAGCCCCTCTGAAAATGCTTGTGGCCCTATTAAAAAGTTAAACCTGGACCTAACAGAGAGAGTAAAATGGGACATTGCTTGAAGCACACAGCTCAGCAAATGCCTGCAGCAAGCAAAGGCTGGGGACAGCTCTTCTAAGGATTAGGAGTCAATTTTGAAGAGCAGCTAGAATGCATTTCTAATAGCCACAGCACTTTTACTGCATTTTAGATAATGTAATGAGAGCATTGCCTTCTAACAACATTTTTTATTTCTTTTTCACTAGCTGTGATTTTCCAGCTGTGGGAAGACTGCTGAGAGCATTCAGGTGGCTGTGATGGAACTGTGAAGAGTTTATTTTGTTTTCACTCTGTGTCAGTGGGGGACTCTGGTCTTCCCTTTGCAACATGATGATTTTAAGTGACATCCTTCTGCCTACTCTTAGGGACAAAACAAAGGACTTACAATTAAAACAAGAAAACAGTTGGCTCAGAAGAACTAAAATATTTTTCTGTTATACAACAGGGAGGTGTTAAACAGAAGACTCTATACATATGCATATTCACACATATAAACATAAGGAACTTTTTTTTTCCAAATATAAGTAGGGTCTGGGTAGCTTCAGAAAGGGAACTAGGAGGGAATTTAGTAAGGAAAGAATTTATATTTGCTTGTCAGTGTATCATCCTCCAGGGCCATTATATTTAATACAGATAAGAGTTGCTTTCAGTGTTTTCAATGTTTCCATATGCTTCTAATGGATCAGTTGGTTACTCTAAGTCAATGATAAAACAAATGGAACTCTGGATTGAGTATTGATATTTAAAAAAAAAGATAAATTCTCTTATAGAAGTAATTTAATTTCCAGCATTCTGCCGAGTAAAGTCAGTATGTACCAAATACAAAGTCAAAATAATTTAAAACAATTTATTTGCCTCCTAGGCTAATTTATAATACAGATACCTTTTGTCTATGATAATTTCTATACAGCTACTTACAGGCTTGTTCCTGTCTACTGTATACAAGTCTATATGATACTTTATGGATGGCACAGAACCATGTGGGGAGGTTATGCACTCATTTATCTGATTTTTATGGTTCACAGCTTCTGATGAGAGCTTTTAGATAGGCAAAAAATTATTATATGCCTCAAATATAATATTGTTTTATTTTATTTTGTATTTTGACCTATTCACAGAATTCAATGCTTCATGATTTTTGTTTCATGAATTAATGAATCCTTGATGAAAGTAACTGATCAAATGTAAAGAACTGGAAATATGGGGCCAGGCTTTTTTTAGCAGGGTCTCTTGATACAAGGCAAAAGGTAATAGTTTACAACTAAAAAAGGGTAGATTCAGGCATGATATAAGGAAGAATTATTGAGAGATGAGGGTGGGAAAACACTGGGAAATGCTGCCCAGAGAAGTGGTAGATGCCTCCATCTATGGAAACATTCAAGGTCAGGTTGGTTTGGTCTCTGAGCAATCTGATCTAGTTGATGATGTCCCTGCTTATTGCATGGGCTTGGAGTAGATGAAGTTTAAAAGTTCCTTCCAATCAAAACTATTTCATGATCCTGTGAAAATATTGCAACATTTCAATGAATTATATTCTAGAGAAAAAGATGAAAACATATGGGTTTTCCCAATTTCTTCAGGTGGAAAGATTTTCAAAACAGAAATCTAAGCTTCTGGAAGTCTTCTGTTTAAAAGAGTTGACATCTACGAGGATGCCTTAAATACCATAATTCAGGTAATTATATATTTTTATAATTTTCTTAATTTCTGACATAAAAGAACATTTATAAGGTATCATTTTTCAATAAGCTAAGAAAAACATCCTTAAGATTAAAAGATAGTAATAAAAGAATTGATGAAAATTTCTTTTTTAAATTTTTATAGATTGCATGTGACCTTCACTACAAATCTACAGCCGACTCTACACAGAGTCTGCTGTAATAATATTAGTATGCAAAAATTCATTTCTGTCCTGTCCTATTTTCTCTTGAGCTACAATGACAGGTAAAATGAAATGCGTATTTAAATATTTAAGCACATAAGAAATGTAAGACTTATTTATCTTCCTAAAGACAAATTTGACTTCCACACCCTGAGGTCATTGAAAACCTCTCCAATCCCCACAGTGTTCCAGGGATGATGGAGAGCTGCCTCACAATGACATCAGCACCCCTGGATCCACCTCATCTGCTCCCATGGACACACATATGTCTGACCAGCCTCAGTGGTCTCTAACTCCATCCCTTCCATCCCTGAAGGCTCAGGCAACATCTCCATATCCCTCCTGGGTTATATATCCTGGTCATGAGATAGGGGATCATGACAAATAATCCCACCTGAGTGTCCCACCCTGGCCCTCTTCCACATGGGGTGATGGTCTGGGAAAACTCAGGGTTTTGTGACCAAGGTGTTCACCAAGAGTGATCTTCCTGCCTGCCCTTAAATAATCAGGTGCTGCACAGATTTGCCTACTTTAGCACTGACTGGATAAGATTATATCATTAGAAAACTGTGGGAACACAGGATCATACTAGAAGAAAAGCAAATCTCCCTTTAACTGATTGAAATGCTACAAAAAGTTCAGAAAAACCTAGGTAATTATTAGTCAAAATCCTTTAAATTTCATAGCCTCCTTCACTGCTCTTCCACATCCCACGAGTATACTCAAACATAAGTAATAAAAAAAAAAAAATCCATTGTTGACAAAAGTCCTGTAAAATACCTAGTCATCTAAATTTCAAAACCCAAATGCACTCTAGAGAATTTAGATTTTTCATATATCACCCAATTAAATTTCAAACTAGGAACTGTTCTTCTCTTATTGGTATAAATTACCCTGTCTACCTTTTACTATCCCCACATCTGATTAAAGATCATATCCCTGGAGAACAAGAACTGTTAAATCATCTTAATGCTTCATTGAGAATTATTTATAATACCAACTGAATGTGAACATTTAATTAATTAGATTTTTCCATCTCATGCAGTTGTCTTTGCCATGCTTTGCTAAGCCATCAACTGATCCTGTTTCACAGTTCATTCTTATCTTCAGTCATATTGGCTAGGTTAGATTTTGTACATCCTGCAGCATACTAATTTGTTAGTGCTCCTTCTTCTTAATTTGTACCTTCTTCTGTGTCAATAACAGCATAATTAACAGCAGAAACCTGCTTTGAGAAGAAGATTGGACTACATGCCCTCCAGAAGGCCTCCTACTCTATTTTTTCTCCACTAATGGGGCTTAAAACACTATATAATAAACATCACTAGCTAATTTATGATCACAAAAATTTAATGCAGCTTTTCACTAATTAAATGACAGCTGTATCTAGGTAAAGGCAGTAGGTAACACTAAATCATGCACCGACCTATGGACCACTGACTTTCCCTGCAGACAAAACACCATACCACAATTTAAGTAAAATGCCATAACGCTGTGTAAGACTATTTATATGACTTTTTAAAATGCTAGTATGGTGAAATCCCAACAGTGTAATAATGCAGAAGAATTTCATTCACAGAAACTAAAGGAAGTTTAAAAAAGATAATCTGCCCAAGAATCATATCAGAAGAAAGCCAGTAAAAAAACAAAGGAAAAGAAAGTGCAACCAAAAGGAAGAAGACACAGGTCAATCTGTAGATTTTGAAAGAGTTTTTAAAATGCCATGAAATTAAAATACTTATGTAGAAGGTCAGCTGAAGTTTGAGTTAAAAAGTTTTTAGGTCTGGGCAATGTGATTTCCCACTGGATTAAAATTTATTTTCAATACAAACCATAATGAGAGCTGCAATAACACCTTTAAATCCCTGTTTCACACACCAAGGCTAAGAACTCTGGAAGATTTCCACTCGATGATAATAGATATGATTGTCTCCTTCAATCTGTTTTTTTTTCCCCACCTATTCTCCAAAAATCAAAAGGGACAGAACATGTTGAGAATGGCTAGGTGGAAGGGCCAGGGAATGTGATCTGGCCCTTTGCAGACTGCATCAGCTGGTTCAGAAGTGCTCCTGTTTGCAGTCAGGGGCAGGGCAGGAAACAGGACCTGCATTTCATCACCTACACTACACTACACACAACATCACCATAGAGAACACCATTTGAATATTAGAAGACTGTAAGTGGTCTTTTCCAGGATTCTTGATCTGACTTGGAATTTTCAAAGCCTACCTCCACCTTCAATCAGACATGAAAATGAAAACTTCAGATTGAGTCATTTGTTTTGTTTTGTTTTGTACGACTTAAAAGTGTCAATGTGACCCACGCATTTCAAAGCAACACATGAGAACACTCATACAACTCTGGGATCTGGCAAGAAAGTTCTTGCTGAAAATCACTGCCTCTAATGCTATCAACATCCTGTGACAAGTTCAGCTTTTGGTCCTGTTTTTATTTACCAATAAACAATTACACTGCATTCACTGCAATTGCTATCACTCATGCATTTGATATCAGCAGGAAATATCCTGAAGGAAGAAATCTTCCATTAACCTGATGAATCACCAGCTTTAGGGCTGAATTCTGATATTTGATGTGGCACAAGCTCAGCCTCCATGGGGAGACTTCAAGCACTGCTCTTTTGTGCAAATTTGCCTTCAAGGTAGGACTCTCCACATTAAGAACAGTCTCATCTTTCCTACGACACTGGCAACTACAGTTATCACTCTTGCCATTATTATTTCATAACTCTGCTTCACAGATAGGTAGAAGATAGCTTTGGGGCAGTCATTTATTTCATTATCATGTATTTTTCATTTCAAGCTTGAACATATATTCATTTGGGAGAAGGGAAGACTTGCACAAATTTGAATAACAGAATATAAACCTGACACCTACTTTTTTAATCATAATACTAGAAAAAGAAAAAAGAAAAGAAAAGAAAAGAAAAGAAAAGAAAAGAAAAGAAAAGAAAAGAAAAGAAAAGAAA
>JAYDZK010000056.1:9399599-9414184 GCA_034509185.1 Euphonia xanthogaster | reverse complement strand
AAAAGAAAAGAAAAGAAAAGAAAAGAAAAGAAAAGAAAAGAAAAGAAAAGAAAAGAAAAGAAAAGAAAAGAAACGAAAAGAAAAGAAAAGAAAAGAAAAGAAAAGAAAAGGAAGAACCTCTGCTTCCTGTGGCAATAGATCACTATAATTGCAATAGGAAGCTCAAAGGAATCCCTTTTTTCCCCTGTGGGCTGTATTCAAGCTTACCTGTAAGACCATGGAATGGAAAGACCTGAATGTTTCCCAGTGATACTTGGTAAACATTCCCCCTTAAACAATGCAAAAAAGCCTTGGTACTAAGGCAGACAAAGTCAATCATGCCCTCACTATCAGTTCAAATGGTTTCCAAAGAATTGAATCCAAATCACCCAGTCAGATAACACAGGATTCCTGATGTGAGAGAGAAATGAGTTCAGCAAGGACACTCAATTTTTCCCAAAAAATCTGGTGGCCAAAATACCACAAAATTACTAATATTAGTAAGTCCTCTTGTATATAAAGAATGAACAGATGAAAGTTGGAGAATGAACAACTTGAACATTCTCCAAGTTCAATGGAGAGCAACAGATCAAAGATAATACCATAAAAATATGGTTTTCCTGCTTACTCACTCCTTCCCATATATGAAAGATAAAATCCTGTGCATTGTCTTGTAACAGAATTAATTTCTATAACAGAACCGTCACTACAGAAAGAAGTGTGTATTTTGGCCATAAATAATATTTTTATTGTATGCCACAATGCACAAGAGGAAACACTCTGCAGTACAAGTAAATTAAATACATTTAAATAAAAGATAAAATATGGATCTACCTTTTAATGGCAGGTCATTTTAAAACATGTTCATTCAAATTAAACCATTTCAACATATGTACCAAAGTATGTTCTATGCTATCTAGAACACACTAAGTTATAAAATCTATGAATATGTTGTATATTTGGGAAGCACAGGAAAGAGGCTTGGAATACCCTCAGCAACCAAAAAGTACAACTAAGGAGTTCTTTCAGAAAATGGAATGAGTAAAGGAGTCCATGTAAACATATCAAATTTTCTGTCCTCATTTCATAAAATGGTAGGTTTATTATAGACTTTAAGTATTAATTCCAAGCAATACATTCCAGTACCAAAAGCTATAGGTTCATTTTCAAGATATATATAGAATTAAATGAAAATCTAGCTGAAAAATATGTCATTTACTACAGATTAGAAATTTTTGTTGTAATGAAACTTCTCAAAAGTTATCAAAATATTACTTACACTGGTCCATCAGCACTCCTACTCTGACAGTCTTTCATTATGAAAGATATAATTTACACTAGCACAGATTTCTTTCCCTCTTACGGTCTAGGTCAGTTTAAGAGCAAATTACCCTGTCAAAATGTGTCCTCTGTCTATATCTAAAAAAAGAGGCTAGGATAAGGCATTTGTCTGTGCAGCTAATGCCCAGTACATTACAATGAGGAACCAAACCAAACAAAATCTCAATAGAATCCATGCCATATTTCTAAGAATCAGAGTACCTGGAAAAGATGCAGCCCAAGTTCTCAAAAAATTCAAATTCAAAATATCTGCATCAAACAACACCCTATTAATATTTCAGTCTATTTACAAATTTAGTCACTACCCCATTTTAGTATCATCATTCCCCAAGAATGTAAAAAAACTTTGTCTAGAACAAGCACTAAATTATGTTTTCAAATGAAATTTTCACATGCCTAATTCTACCACATACCATCAAGAGATATGACAAACAGAAAATATAAGAACTAGGTATGTAAGTATGCATAAGTATTCCTTAATATGGGCTGGTTGAAAAGCTTGGTATGTTCAGACAGAGAAGAAATTAAGTCTAAAAATAGGTGCAACTAAGACACATGAAGAACAGCAATTATAAAAATAAGCTCTAAAGAGATATTCTATGTGTACAACACCTACTTGTTGGCACCTTCTTGCAGGGATGTGCAAATCACAAATATTAGAGTGTTATCTAACTTGATTTTCCAGTCTCTATGACATAGACTTTTTCCATTACCTCATCATAAATGAGAATAGCAGAAATTCTTTATGACTCATTTTAAAAATTTCTTCAGTATTGAAGCAGTAAAGGACAAAGAGAAGATGAAAAGAAATACAACATATCAGCTGTGACAGTAATGTCAAACCATATTGGTTGTCATGCAATGAAAGCAGAAGGAATAAAAGACCTAAGAGAGATGAGAAAGTTAGCTGGTTACTCTTGCTGGGCTGCCTTATTGCAAAAGGAAACTAGATCCTCTACAGCTTAGCACTTAAGCTCATCCTAAATGATTTGAGACAAATTTCTTACTGGAAATGCCTATCCTTCACTGTCTATGAAATACTGGAAAGTTAGTAGCTTTATCTCAGAAAAAACCTGATGCTTTGAAGTCCACCTTTAGCTAAACCCAGGTGGTAGGATATTGATTTGGTTATTTGCATGCTGGCATCCAGACACAGTGAAAGCACAGAGACAGAACTACTCTTACATATGAACAGAACTACTTTTACATGTGACAGAACTACTTGTACTCTCTTATCAAAATCAGGTTTAAAAATCTTGAAAAGACAGAGAAAATCTGTATCTGTTGGATGAGATGCAAAAGCAGCCCCTGACCCAGCCTCCTCTGCAGTGTCAGGGCCAGCCATTACAATCACCCTCACTTTTCAATCCAACAATTGGCAGCTGCTGGACTTGCAGAAATCTGGCATCATCCTTTCAGTCTCTAGAAGTCTTTTTATGCCTTCCACCTTTGAGACCGGACCACAGAGTCCCCCATCTGCCCACCTCAGCTCCTGATCCTCTTCCAAGCTGACCATACTCAGGTGCCATCTCCCCCTCAAGGGCTCCACCTGACCCAACACAGAGTTCCTGAAACACTGGTGTACAGAGGACATTTTTATTTTCTGATGTCCAGCTATAAAATACACAAAATATCATACTTATATAAATTAAATTATTCTGCCATTTTCAATGCATGTTATAAGTAGATAAGCCAGGAAACTCACAAATTCTTGTGTCTGGAGGGAAGCAAAAAAAAAAAAACAAAAACCAAACAGCATTTCCCTGATCAAATCCATGGTAGGTTCAGACTTGTTTACAAGTAAACCTGGGATATTTCATTAATAGACTTCTTTTTACTAAATTAATCATAAATGGACATATAAACAGATTTTTCAACCTTGATACCATAAAGCAGTAGAAAAGGCAAGACTTGGCTATAGGTAGAGACTCAATAAACTTCCAAAGCCACTGTCAATGCCTTTTAAATCTCTAAGTCTCTTCTTGGGAAGAAGCAGACCCACAAGGAGTATGCCTTTTAGATAACCATTCTGGTCTCTGCTTACTTCTGCCCAATATTTATTCTTCACTTCATATTTAAAAAGAAGAAAAAAAAAAGAATAAAAAACAAAAAGTTGAGGGGTGGAAATTGTTTTGTTTTCTAAAATGTTTGTTAAAACACACCATTATTTTTCTGAAGAATTTACATTCAAAACCAATTATCCTTTCATATTTTTACAATAGTTTTCCATTTGATGTAGATGCAATTTTTATCAGAATTTATAAAGCCCCAACTTGATAGCTGTATTTATGCTGCAGTTTAAGCTCAAAGAAAGCTAATGTTTCACAAATTATTCCAAAAAAAAACAAGGCATCACTGAATTAGGAAAAATTCCTAAACCATTGGGCACAGACAGCTTATTGTTTTAAAAGATTTCTTCCTTCTTTATTATAAAGTAATAAATAAATGTATTTGTTTTAAAATCAACCATAGGAATGTTCTGGATTTTTTCCCTCTAGTGGAACCCACACATGGACTCCTAGTCATATTCTGAATTCACACTTTGTGCAGGTATTTACTGTCCAAAGTGACCCATAATTTTAGAGCCTCCAAGTTAGTTCAGTTAAAGAAAAGAAAAGATGGTACTATCACTGAGTGTGTGATCAATAATTGCACAAGGAGCACAGCTCTGCTAGCCATGCTGCAAGCCAGTGTGAGACTGCATGAAGGCAGTGTCTAATAAATCACTTGTGTAATTAGGGACACAACTCCTGACAGGAGATACAACTGGCTGCTCCCAATTAATGCCCAGGGATTACAGGGAAACTGGAGACTACCAGTGATGTGTGGCTGGTTTCATATAGACATTTCTTTATTTGTTTTACTTAGTTCGATCCATCAAATCATGAAAAAAATAATTTCCTTAGGCTGCTGTAGCTTGTCCGGGAACAAGTTTATAAAACCACAACAAGAAATTAAACTAAAAAATTTGGAAAAGGAGCAAGAGGCAAAGAGGAAATGAGAGAAACGTTAGGAAAGGAATTCAGGATATATGAAAATTAAGCAATTGAGCAATTCAGTGTACAGTCAAGTTGTGGATTACTTGAATACAAGGAAACAGAAAAAAAAATAGTTTTAGGAATAAACTAGACATGGAGTTACTGGAAATAAAATGGAAACCAAAATAAAGAAGAGGAAAGAATTGAGCAGTGAAGCAAAATTACTATCAATAGGTACGGGTACAGAGGACAAGATGAGAAAACAGGCAAAGCAATATGAAAACTAATGGGAAAGAGCAGCTTGGTGTGGGACTACTCAATTGTCCAATGAAAGCACTGCAGCATTTGTCCAAATACAACAAGTTGTTGATGCCTGCAAATTAAAGTGCACAAACAGGCTGCAATATATCAAACTGGAAGGGTTCTTGGGAAAAGGACAGTGAATGAAAACCTGAGAAATCTATACTATACTAAATTACAAGTTTGGCAATTGTCTTCCTATAAGATATAAAAAATGGAAATATAATACCTCCTACCTTGTTGTGAGGATAAAACTCATTAATTATCATCAAGTGCTTACACATTACATGGAGCACTGGGGGGGAGGGGGAAATAAGCAAGCAGAATATAATTGCTGCTGTAAGATAAAGAGTACAAAAGGTCTATTACTGATTGATGGACTACAGGGTTACAAATTGATCATTTAATCTGAGAGACTGAGAAATCCAAAGGCCAGAGAATGATTGGCCTTCATGTGCTTCTTTATTTTTTTTTTTTTTTAAGTACAAACAAGCCCAGTCATTAGACTGGAAAAGGCCAATATAGACAGCAGATGAAAAATGAGAGAAGGATCTCCTGAATGTGGTATGGGAATGGGAAGAAGGAAAGGAAACTGTCCTGCAGCATATAAACATACACCAGAAACATACACAGAATTTAGGAGGACTGCTCTTCTGAAAAGGCTGTAATATTCAAAGGATGAGTGGAGACAAATAAAAACTGGCAGGCAAGACCTGTGAGATTGATTTCTTCTAATTCTTCAGCATTGAAAAGTCAAGATCTAAAAGGATCTGTTATAGGGACCTGTTTTCAGAGAAACACACACCTAGAAATGATTCAGTTCAGATAACCTTAGACATCTGTCTCGGAACAAACTGAACAGCTCCCTAGAGATACCCACAGTGATTAGTTTAGATGTCTAATTTTAATAAATTAATTTCTGCTACTAATTATTCTTGATTGTACTCAAAGATAAATATAATATCATTTCCTGTGAATACATGAAGGCTTACATCATGGAAGAGGAAAAATGTGTGGACTTCTTAGACACAGAAAGGAATGGATTGCAAACACAGTTTTACTAACCAGTGCTTCAGAGATGATTTTATTAAAATTTCTAAATATTTAAAGAAAAAAAGCTGCCTCAAGCATTTTTTTTCAGTCAGGAGAAGGGAAGAATCTGTGGTGTTTACATACACAGCTGAGATCTAGATTAAGGTCTTCTCAAAAAAAAATCACTATCAGATCACTGACCATTGTGTCTTTATCACTTCTCAACAATAATCATTATTATAAACTTCATTCTAATGAATGTTTAGAAAGACATAAAAAAGAAATAAAACTGAAACAGAAATAAGACAGTATATCTGGTCTAACAAACTTTGTTTGTTTTAGTGTGTGTGTGTGTGCAAAGACTAAACTCTGAAATAGTATTTCCTTTCCTGCCTTGCCTAACAGATTTGTATTTTGGTTATAAAAGTAGCAATCTGCAGACCTTTCCCATTACAACTTAATCATAACAGATACACCACAGTTTTTACTTCACACCACAATCTACAATTATTATCTGGTATATTGAGATTAAAAATCCAATATTTAAGCTTTGTAATTCTGTTTCCAGAGAAGATTAGCACCTGCCATCCAGTGAATTTAATAACAGAATAATATATCTCAAAATTAGGTTACTTCTAATGAATTTTACTTAAATCATGCAAACTTTAAAACTCAGGACAGTAGTTTGTGGTATCTGAAATGAAGTACTCATAACTCTATATAACCATATAAAATAGTTCTGCTTGACATGATCTATGTACCTTCTTTAATTGCCTTACAGCAGAAGCATCCATTAAATAGTGATGCCATCAATCTCTAAAGTATACTTGATTAAAAAGTGCAAATGAAGCATGCTGGCAATTCTGATTAATACATTTACAACATTTTTCTATGGTCTTATAAATTAAATCTATAATGAAGACAAGCAGTTGTATTATCTCCAGTGAAGGTGAGGATAGCTTATACTGCCTCCAGAACACATAAAGATTTTTAACAGTTAATGGTAGATAGGAGACTTCAACCTTTTTAAAGTAAGAGTTTTAGTCAATGAGGAATTGAAGTATCATACATTTCATCTAAATCTTGTGACTGGATTTTCAGTTTTCCCAAATCTTATTACACTCACATAAATGATCACAATGCGAATGAAAATAATTAGTCAGTAACATTTTTTACATCTTCTTCCTCCTCGTGTAAAAGATTTATTACAAAGAATACCGAACAACATCATCTGATCTTGGAAAATAAGACCAGAAAATGTTTCCTGCAGAGTGAACTGAATTATTTACATTTATCATTTTGATTCTCCAGTTCTATAATTATGATTTTATAACTTTTCAAAGAGTGAATTATACTGCTGTCAGGATCTTCATTGTCCCAGCACATTTTCTGCATGACCAGTAATTCACACTGTATGAAAGGAGACAGACTTTGAGAATTAAAACATAAAATATTGTCTGGCTTTTGAGGAAACATTTAAGGACATTTTTAATTTTCTTGCTTTTTTGCTTCTGCCCAATCTTTAAATGATAATCTTAGAGTTTCATTTTCATTCCCCTAATTTTCTGAGATTACAGGCAAAGAAATTAAATGAAACATATTACTTACATCATTCTGATCATCTTTTGCATTGTAATAGATTATATCATTATTCTGTAAGAGAAAGAAAAGTAATTCTGTTAGTTTGAAAGCAGAGAATAAATCTATGTAGCAATAATCTCTACTATTGCCAGACACATTTTGAAGTAAACCAGCAGTTCTTTATGTATTCTCTTTGAAACATGACAAACTCTGATCTTTGCCTGCTCTCTGTTGCATGCACAATTTCCCATGCTCGTGCTTAACTTCATTCTTTTAATGCTTCTTCTGTGGGAGGCTGCATAAGTCACTCAAAACACAGCTAGAAAAGTACAGATAACATTGGACAAACTCCAGAGCTCATCAAAGGCTTCCATGAGCTGTTTCTGTCTCAGACATGTGACTTTCACTGTGCAATTAGGGGATTTATGCACCATGACATCCAGCAGGCAGCAGATACAGCCAGGCACGGGCTTTGCTAAGTGGGGTAAGTATTTGCTGTACATGTATTTATTGTTTCATTCACCTCCCTCTGAGAAAATAAAATCTGTGAAAATACAGCACAGGAGAGCCTGGCTGCTGGAGTGTACAGCAGATCCTGGCAGCTCTGTGGAAACACTGTACCATGTAATTCAAGTAAAGCATAGAAGGAGAAGATTGCTCATTCCCATTCTAAAATCAGTCAGAAATTCCATTCAGTGCTAACTTCTATAGCTTGCTGAAAACTGGGCTATGTCCTATGGAGTACAGGTTTTTCTGGGTTTGTTGGATTTTTTTTTTCATGTTTAGATATTACTGAACCATTTAAAAGCCTTGAAGATTTAGGTTCACTGGAGTAGCTTTCCACCAAATAAATTGCTGCAATGTGCCCAAAGTTTTTTTTTAATAAAATAACTTTTATGTGCATTTCTGTATGAAATAAAGACATGTACGAACATAGTCTTTTTCATTATCTTTACTGATTTTGACTAACTAAAGAAAAGGAGAAGTCATATATCTTCATATGCCGAAGTGTGCTTAAAATAGGTGATTGCTGTTGACTTCGAAAAATTATCTTAATTTTTTTTTCAGTTCTGTTTATGGTAATACCTTTTATGTATCTAAATAAAAAGTTGACCACAACAAAGTGTTTTCTTTTATAAATACCAACAGGAAAGAATGCTTTCAGTAATCATTTTTCAAGTGAATAAGCCAACAACAATTCTTACTTTAACCAAAAAAGTATGACATGTATTACAAGGTAATGCAGTTCATCTTTAAAAATGATCATTTTACTCACTCCATAAATAATGACATCATTTGTTCTCCTTTGTGACCTTTTAGAAAGTCAAACATGAAATATATTACAGATGGGCTAAATGCCATTTTGAGGTGAGTGCTATTAACATGAATTCATCCTTTTCCTTTAAAATGAACTTTTGCACTTATTCATCAAGACATTCTTCAATCCATAGGTCAGTTGGTTGAGTATCTGTGTCTGGATATCAAAGCCAGACCTCAAGGCATTACAGACACAGGAGGAAATTCTTTTCATCATTAAAGACTGAAGCTAATTGCTTATTCACTTGATTGTTGTAAGGAAAATACCACATAATGCTTGTGGAAGCCTTTGAGTAAGTCAGAAGAGGCAAAGGTTCTATTTTCTTTGGTTGCTCTTCACTTTGTAAATAGCTATGTACGAAATAACTGTTCTGTAAATAATGTGCTTGGTTGAAAAGCCCCTCTGATTCTTTAGCAGGCAACATTTGAAGCTGCAAAGGATGCAGCCACAAATATTAACACAAGTGTTTTCATCACATGCTGATCTGTTTAGTTAAAAAAAAAGAAGAAGAAAAAAAAAATGCACATTTTGTTCACCACAATGCTTTATGTCAGGTTGTATTAGAGCAGTTCCCCTGCCATCTCATCCCTAGAAGGTTTTGTCCAGGAAAAATGAGAGCAGGAAAAGCAATGCAGACATAATTAACTGGCTTTATTGTTTTTGTTTTCAGCTTTTGTTTTTAAAATGAACATTTTCATAAAATACTATTTCTATTAGGCCCTCTCTTGTATTGACTTTCATCTAGACATGAGTTTATTTCCTGAGCCCCTCTCCACTGCTCTTGTTTATCCTGCTATCAAATCATTATTTTACAGGATTTTTAACACTGTCATCAACAGACACAACTCTGTTCATGTACTTAAACAAAATGACTCTTTATTTTCACAACTATATTTTCCTTGTCTTTTATATTTTTATTTATTTGTTTAAAATTTTCAAAGCTGCCATAGCTTTACTATTTATCTCTACTGGACGGAACAGTATTTTTTAATTCACCTTTTAGAATAACATTTCAGGAACATGATATATTTACAAGTTAATGAAAATAAACACTTGCTGCCCAAATGACTTAGATTTTTTTGTAAGGTTATTCATATCTTGTTGTCCATTACCCTGCCTGGAGATATTACCTATATAATGAATAAACTGACACTGACATTGGACATATCTCACTACTCTTAATATAGAAAATATGAGATACCCAGTGCTACAACACACTGAATGCTGTATGGTTCACAAATTAGATTCATGGATCACTCAGCTCTTTAGAGGAGAATTTTTCATCATTTAACCACTTCCAGTTGGCAAGAACAAATTGCTTTGTTGCTGGCTCTCAAGCGAGTAGTTTAGTTATTTATTAACTTCTTGACACAAAGAATTTGAATCTTCCCACTGCCGCACACTTTTGGCACCAAGTAATACTGCAAACTTGGTCAGCAAACTGAAGGTAGAGTGTAAGTATCCTAGATTTTTAATTTTGTTCTTTATCCAGTAATTCTGTGCAAAAGAGGGAATAAAGAATCACTATTATTCTGTTCACCAATGAAGGGATTTGGTAAGGCAGTCCTGGAGCTGAACTTATAGAAGAACGACTTTGGACGACCACATGCATATAGGAAAAACTGTAGTGTAGTATCAATATATGATTTTATGGTTTTCACCATCTTTAATTCTCCTTTCAAGGCAAAAAGTTTTAGTATCTGAGAAAGACATCAGGAAAGTCATATAAAAATTACATTAAGAACTAGGTCATAAATGTTTTATTTTTGACTCTTACTATTTTACTTTCTTTCCTAATCTTAATTTTTCTTCCATGCTTTCATTGATAGCATTGTCTGCTGAAGTGATATTATTCCACTGTCTTTAAATTGCTTTTCATCTCAATAGTTCTCTGTTTTCCATCTCGGAGTATAAAACAATTCCAATGGGAAACATTACATATTGGGTACTATTAATAAATTCTTAAATTTCACCACACAAAATCTGAAGTTGATAGTCTCTATAATTTCTGTGTCTAGAGAAGAAAAGCATGAGAAAACACTGGTTTTCAGAAAATCTGCAGATGAAATTCAAGCTCACACCAACACTAACTTACACTCATATTTTTCTTCTCCACAGAGCAAGTTCAAAGACAGTCTATTGATTCAACACAAAAATGCCAAGGATTGTATCAATGAAGCTGTAGTTGGTTTTTCATCTCAGGAAACAATGATATCTTCAAATCTAGTTCTTTCAAAAACAGCAAGGGATTACATTGCAACAAGACACATGGACTCGACAGATAATTATGTGCTGCAAAAAATTGCAATAGTATATCTAGGCCATTTTGCTGGCAGGAAATCTACATCCTCTTTTACAAAGTGCCAAAAAGAAAGCTCCTGGTCATTGCTGCCATGTAGTGGTGTCTACAGGAACACCTCCTCTCCAGATCTTAGGCTAGAATTCAAGAACTTTTCATGCAGGTTGTGCTCCACCAACCAGTCTAAAGATTCATTTTTGAAGTCTTTTTCAACAGACATCCAATGCAGTCTATTCAGAAATGCTGCTTTCTCTGAAGCAGTGGTTAAAATTATATAAAACCTATCTGGGGGCTTCCTAGAGACCCTACAGGACCCAGAGCCTGTGATGCAGCCTAAAATGGTGTTAGGCCTACAGGGGAGATTGGCTTGAAATGAATTCTAGAACATTATGAGACTCAATAATGAACTACAAGAAAACAAATAGATTATGTATTATAAAAAAAAAGGGGGGGGGAAGGTTTTCTGCAGCTTTTCTTATTGTAAGAAATAAATATAATGTATTAATTTTGAAAGATATCACAGTTATCCTTTTTTTCCTTAAAAGCTGTGTTTCCAGAATTGTAGGTAAAATGTTAAAGTAAAAAAATTACAGTTTTAGCCGTTACAGAGACGCTAGAAAATAATTAACTCCCTCAGAAAATAAAACAGAAGAGCTTCACTTAAAGGTTTCCACAACTCCAAGATTTTCTTCAGTAAACCCCTGGAAGCAAACTTAAATTTATTGTAGCAGATTCTATTGCAAATACATATCACTGCATAATTAAAAGTACTTTTTGAAAAATCTGAAATTACAGCCAAATATGTTTATTTGGATTTTGTTTTAAAACAGGATACTTCCCACAACTTCTAAGAATTTTACCCAAGAACTGCTAAAGCACTCAAATTGAGCCAATGTAAAAAAGCTGCTCTATATTGCAGATAATCTACAAATAGTGAGGATTCTTTTAGTTTGCAGGCAAGAGGTAGAGAAAGAAATCAAAATCAGGGAGAAACCAAACTGTGCAGCAAATAAAAGTCTGATCTTGACTCTTCAGTTTAAAAATAAGTTCTCAGAATTACAGATGAAAATTTGGTGAACATTTTGAAATCTAAATAAAATTGCACATACTTGGAAAAGATATTCACATTGGTGAAATAACTGGGAGTCCTGTTGTTTAGCATAAAGCAATAAAAATATTAATAATACTGGTCCATTTCACTCTTTAGGCAGACCAAAAGAAATTAATGTAAATGTCTACAAATGCTAAAAAAAAGCATTTCATTAAGTGTTGGCAAAACATCCATTTTAATTAAAAAAAAAAAAAAATTCCCTGTATCCCCTTGGATAAAGAAGTGCATTAAAAAAGTTCACTCTAATACCTTTGGCGTAATTAAGGTTTAAACCCATCCTCACAAATTCTGTGAAAAATAATCCAGGCAGTTTAAGTTTAATCCTTTATACAGTCTGACATGCAGTTTAAGGCACAACAGACTCCTCAGAAAAGAAAGCTAAATATGGCCTACCACACATAAAAAAATTACATCTGTTTGTAAAGGGGATAATGCCAGGGAATAAAAGCCTGCAAACAGGGGAAAAAAAAAAAAGTCAAATACTACTATCTCTTTTGTTACAGCTTTGTGATTTTACATAAGTGAAATGACACATATAAAATAAGTAGCCTAGCTGCTAATAACTTCTTTTTTCCCTTCAGTATCCATACGTAAAAATAGTGATTTTACACTTGTCCTTAAAGTGAACAAAATTTCAGGCAAAACAGTAAACCAATTGCAATTATAATTACAGTGTATGCATGCCTAAACATGGGCTGTAAGAAATTTATTAGAACACACATTTAAAATGTGAAAGCTGGACATAGAATCAAGATATTTTAAAAATAAAACTATTAAAATAAAAAATAAAACTGTGAAATAATAATCTATCAAGTAATATGTCACTATATTATACAGAAAAATGAGTCGCTCGGGTTCGACATTTTCTCCCCAGACTTGATTTGACTAAATAACTGCTTTGTCAGAATAATAAATTTCATAGACTTATTTAAACCTTCCAGGTCTGCACTATAATTTATGATAAGCCTTTTTCATCAGATTTGTGTAAAGGGCTTTTCTCAAGATTCCACTGAGAATAATAATTGAAATGAAAAGACGAAGGTGAAGATTACAGGAAATAACATAAAGGAGCATTAAAGGTGCTGCACACTCTTTCTCATAGAATATTCTTTCTTTTAAATGGTGAGAAAGATCTGCTTTTTCAGCAATAATTTACAGGTATTTCCTTCACTGAAATTATCAATCCAGAAACATTCAAAATTTACTGACAGTTTTCATGATGGGGTCACTTGACCATTTAAAGATGCATCAGAGTGATAAATAAATAATAATTTATCAATCACCTGCATGCTCAACAGCAGGAATAAAACACACAAGCCTCATTTAAAAAGATGTTAGATAAATGTACAGAATCCAGATAAAAAGACACTATAGGAAATATATTCTTTCAAGCCCTTGACATGGATTCTGAGGATTTTTGATCTGAGATTGGATCCACAGATTGCAGCATTGATGGTGGTCAGACTTCAGCCATCTGAGTTAAAAACTGAGATCTTGAAAGAGTGCATTGAAGTTTAAACTTGGAAGAAACTTCTGAAATATCTGAGATTCCACCAAAAATATTCTCTA
This sequence comes from Euphonia xanthogaster, assembly GCA_034509185.1. Taxonomy (NCBI): domain Eukaryota; kingdom Metazoa; phylum Chordata; class Aves; order Passeriformes; family Fringillidae; genus Euphonia; species Euphonia xanthogaster. Next base: position 9,400,676 of record JAYDZK010000056.1, on the reverse strand, counting down.
GGTATCTCACATCCCACACACCCCAGACTGGGCTCTGCCAGCCCAGCAGTGCTGTGACCAGGGCAGGGCTCAGCTACTCTGTGACCCATCTGCTCCTGGGTCCACTCAATGGCCTGACCTTCACAGTGACTCATTTCCTTGTGCCCTTCTGCTCACTGTGAAAATATCTGATTACGTGCTGAATTTAACCACACTTGATTTAATTTGTCTTGTGCAAATTATAATTAGTAAAGCTGAGTAAGAAGTTTTTTATATCATATTCAAATCTCAGGAGGAAACCCTTCTAGTTTTCACAGGACACAAGAAGTAGGGGTTTTTTTGCTTTTTTTTTTTCTTTGCCTCTGTGTCCATATGATGGTACATTATACATTTACTTAGAAAAAAAGGAAGCAGTGAAGAGTATTAAGGTTACCTGCATAACCTCAAAAAGAATAACAAACATTAGAAAGAGTACTTATGTCTTCAGATTTCTAGAATTCATCACATAAACTGTAAAAACTTCTCTATGTCAAAAAAATGTCCACAATTTAAAAATACTTTTCACTGCAAGAATAACTGTTAGAAACTGCCATTGGACTACTTAAGCTTCCAGGATGGTGCTTAACTTCATGAAAAAAAGTTAAAAATACATATCAAGTACTAATTGCACTTTGACTGTAGAGTTAAAAGTCAAAAGTAGTGAATGTGTGAGGTTAAATGTAATAGTGCCCAAAAGATGAGAAATACAAGCCAGACAAACACACATTCAAATCAAAATCTATAGAGATGCCTGTTATTCTGAAAGAATACAGTATATTCCACCAAAAAAACTTCTGCATAAAGACATCCTGTGGCTCAGTGGCCTGCAGTCCAACACCAATCTTTGTCGGACATGCAGATAATTGTTAATATAACAATGGAATTTTGGGAATTTGCCTACTGCTAAGTACAGTCTATTTTTTTAATGAATTGCTTTTTATTTAGGGGACTTTTTAAATTTACTTCAATTTTTTTAGTGCAACTGGTAAACTAAGGGAATTAAATGTGTCAAACAATTAATCATTTTTTTGGTTGCAAAGTCTCAAAGGCCAAATGCAT
>JAYDZK010000056.1:9320313-9399499 GCA_034509185.1 Euphonia xanthogaster | reverse complement strand
AAAGGCCAAATGCATCATGCAGGAATGAAAAATTAGTGACTGAAAATTTAAAGTTGCAAAACCACTTTGATATTATTCTCTGGTATAGTTGCCTACATCACAGACTGACTTGTTTTAGTTAATCAAGCTGAAAAATTATTCTCAAGAATGGTACTTTGATCCATAGTAAAACCTAGGATTTTATGTACTTGCATGTGTGACAAATGACCAGGAAAGAAAATCATAAAGAGACTCTCCTGGAGTTCCCAAACTTAAAGAAACAGCTTTAAATTTAATTTAAAGAACCAGCTACATATATAAAGAGATAGGAATAACCATCCTCTCTATTCTTCCTCCAGTGCTCTAAGCCAAAAGCAAGGAAGAAAGAGATAACCCTGAGAAACAAAAATATTTTAAGTCTATTTTAATTTTTCCAAATAAATTCTTCCAAAAGATCCAGGAAACTGCTAATTTTCTCATCACAATAGCTTCCTCAAAATATAAGCAAGTTCTTTTTATAAGGCAAAATGCAAGTGATTTCAAAGCAGATTTCCAGGTGGGAAAATGAAATTAATTTGTTAGCAGCTAATTAACCTCTATATCACACAATCTGATCAGTTTAATTAAAGAAGCAAAGTATGTTTATTATAATTTATTCATCTTTACTTTCTTTAGTGGATGAAAGAATATAAAAATAAAATAAATTTAAAAAAAAACTTGTCTAAACTGATTGCCTATTATTAAGATTGTAAATAGTGCAAAAAGTAGAGTACAGGAGCCTAGATAAACAATTTGGAATAAATTTCCTTTGGATTCACAAGAAATTGGCATTCTGAATTCATATCTGTGTAGGTGCTGCGATGCAATGAACCACTTGCACTATCATAACCAAATATAGAAAATATGCCAGTCCTTCTACTCCAACAAATCTTCAAAAGCCCTTGATAAAAAATATTTTCTACAAAGCAAGAGGCAAATATTTAGTAGAATTTGTCCGTCCCCAAAAAAATGAGCGTGCATTTGTTACATTTCTTCTGTGTTTTATCCATTATTCTATCCAAATAAGACCAATTTTAGCAAGGCTGCAATCTGTTGCTACAAAAAGGAATAAAATTTTAGGCATATGACCCTACAATGGAGTAAAAACTCAAGGGTAGCTTCTTGGTGATCCATGACAGTGGCTGAAGTGCCTATACTTCAAGGCTCAGCTTCACAAAAAAAAAAAAAAGCAACCTCAAAAAAACATGTATCACAAGAAATACATCACACAAAGTCACTGTAACTAAATTCTAAGCAGTAATACACAAATAACATAAATGTATTTTAAGAATCTCATTGGAGTAGTAAAATGCCAACATTTTGCATAACTTTCCTTAAATTGCACCAGTGGAGAGCCTTATACAGCTTTTCGTTTACTCTTTTATCCACATGTAAAAACTAAAATATAAGAAGATTTTAGAATGCTTCTATGTGGTAATACAATACTGTGTAACACAGGAAAAATTAGTTTTCATATATAAATTATGAAAGCATGATCCAAAATTTGGATCGTGTTTTACAATGCTGACACTGACTTGTAATTTTAATGATCTCTAATATTTTTTAACGCATTGATTTCTTTCCCTGTCTGGATCATTCCTTCACTGAATTTATTCAATCACTTAAAATGTGTACTTAAACCCCAGAGAATTATAACACACACAAAAAAAAGAAAAAAAATCCCCAAAACAATTGCTATAATGCATCTTACACAATTTTCATAAAAATTAGGAAAAAAAGTAAACAAATCTCTCCATTTCCTCCTAAATGTGGCAAGTCCTGTTGCAAAAGGTAATAAAGTTCAAAACATGTCAGGCTATGTTTTCTTTTCAGATTGCTTTGTCTTACCCATGTAAAAAATGTCTGGCAAATTGACTGTTAATTGTTTTAATGAGCCTCTTATAAAGACAAATCTTTCTTAAGAATTTAATCTAAATCATTTTTCCTCTATCTCTGATGTCTTAAAAAGAAAGCAACTCCGGACAGCAGTTACCAGGTTCTAAGAATTATCCCAAGCTCACCTAATTAATAAAGAACAGAAGGAATCATAATTTAATTATTCATCTTTGGCAGCTGTTTTGTGCATGTCTTGCACTCAATCACTGCAATAAAGCAAAGCTTCAGGAGCACAACCTATTTCAGAAGTAGCTCAGTAGCATGAGACAAGCCAGCAGCTGGAAAATATTCCTTTTGCTATTTAGTATGAAATGATGAAGACTTTTCAAGTCAATCACTGCAAGCAAAAGGTTCATATGAAAAAAAAAAAAAGAACAAAGCTATTTTCTTCTTAATTATTGATGTTACTTAGGTATGCTGGAAGTCATGCAAAAGAGGAAGAGGATTTAAGAGTTCTATCAATATCTTGCTGTTATGTTTCTCATTCTCCATCTTATCAACAGCACTAAATGAAAAGGGGTTTGTGTTTCCTCACATGGATCCCAACAGGAGTTTTCATTCATCAAGTATTTGATGCTTATGCCACAAACTGCAAAGAAATAGAAAGAAGCCTTTGAAAGCCAGACTGATGGCTTCTGGCTGTCAGTGGGATGGAGAGAACAGCAATCTTTCCTTGAGAACAGTCCTGGGCTTTACAACTCAGAGAAGAAATCATCTAGTCATGGATTTGCACATCCTTCTAGTTCAGCAACTGCACACAAGTCAAAAAATATTTTAAGTTTTATATAAATGAATCCTATTCTAGGCAGAGACTTATAATGTTTACAGCATTTTATCATTCCCATCAGAGTCTATGGTAACATATATAAGTTTGGGCCCTTACACTGTATTACTCACTTTCAAATTCTCATACAAATCAGCTCTTTGAAATTCATCTCTTTTTTTTAAATTCAGGGCGGACAGACAGATATATCACAGAAGCGTGAAGATGTGAAAAAAGAGACAATGTGAGACATTCTGAACAAGCAAAATAGCTCTCTCTTGTTAAATTAAAAAATGAAATGAATGCAGGTATTTATTAAGAAAGACAGAAAAGTTCCTGCAAATCTGACCAAGGCTACTGAAAAAAGAGCTTAGCACTGGAAGATCACAGTTCAGAAGAGAATGAAGTAAATTGCAAAGTATGTATTAAACTAATTTTAGCTTGAAGAAATGCATCATTTTGTTCCCTGAAATTTATGCTGTGTTGCTTGGGACTATCTCAGCTCACCTCTCCACAGCATCATTACACAGTACTAAAGAACCATGAGCTGAGATTGCAGAAAGCACAAGAGGGAGAAACTACAAATGTTTAAAAAGGGATATGGGGAACTTAGGCTGATGGGGAAAGAAGCAGGAATGCTGCAAAGTGGCTTGTCAAGGATGATGTCATGTGCACACCCACAGAAGAAAAAGCTATGAAAACTGGGGAGAAGGGCAGAGAGTATTGCAGCAAAGCAGTCATTCCAAACTATTCCCATCAATGACCTCTGACAACAGCCAAAACTCCCTGGGCCTCTTTCCCCTCCCTTCCCTCCCATTCCCCCTTCTCATTTTACAAAGTTCATGTAACAAACTTTGCAATCCACCTTGCTAGAGATTGTTTTCTTTTGGTTTCACTTTAGGAAGTTTATGGAACGTGATGGGCTGATAACTCTTACAGCTCCAGAAAACTATATGATCAGAAAGCATCCTAAAGTAGCCATTTTGCCTAGAAAAGTCCTCCAAAATGATTTCAGCAGGTGATGTACTATAAATACCTCTAAACACTTGTCCAATGATCTAACACTTTTATCAGCCCTATGCTGAAGCCCACTATCCTGATGAGAGCAGCACAGGCTGTGTTCTATTTGGATACAGTAAACTGAAAATCACAGACAGAAGTAAACCATGGGTTCCTGCACAGAGTGAGCATTGGCCAACCGTACAAACTGACCCTAAGGGCCAGAACTTCTTTTCTGCAGTAAGCCACAAAGACACTGTTCACACTGAATATAAAATATTCCTGGGATTTAAAAAATGAAAGAAGTAAAATTTCAAAAGTATGGGCACATACTAGTTAAAAAATTTGAGATACTCAAAGTATCTGAGCCCACCTGAGTTAGTCCTTTGTAGACCTCCAAAACAAGAGACTCAGCTAAAAGTGTGTTCCTGTTCATAGACATAAATACTCAAACACTATTAGATGATCTCTTTGAGCATTTATGCATGTTTACACATATAAATACACAGTAAGTATAAACAAAGAGGAAAATTTATACAATTGATATCTGCGTAAAAATAACTTCCACCCATTTAAGTAGGTCCAGCACAATCTTAAAATTTGTCTGATTCTCAAAATATCACCTAAATATTGTTTATGAACACTGAGCAATAGGGAAAACCATATCTAATATCTCAGAAATCTGTAGGTATTAATTCATTATCTTCAGGCAATAAAGAAGACTATTTTCTCTTTCTCATATAAAAATATTCAAAGCTTTTAAAAATATAGTACTGTAGAGCTCATGCAGACATAAAAGAATTTGCTGAACTCAGTTGTATTTATCTCAATATTTTCTTAGCAGTATAGAGATGACATGTGGAGTTGAATGAATTAAGTGTATCCTATTTTTAACATACACAAGTTCAATTAGATAGATGGATTTGCACTGCTCTACTCTTACTAGTACCTGTAAACACTTCAGTGAATTATTATAATTCCAGTATTATAATTTCAGTAAAACCTACTGATGTTAAAGTCCTGTCCTGTCCATGTCATAGTTATTTTTTATAAAAGCATCATTCATCGTTTACAATATTGTAATATAGTAAATTTAAATATAATTCATAACACTGTACCTATTTCCACAGAAATTGTGGGATATTTTCCCTGCTACTGTTAGTTGAATGTCTGAAGAGCTTAGTAAACTTATGGATTTTGCCTTCCAATTTTCAAGGTTAATTTATCTGTAACTTTTAAGTATCTATTGCTGAAAATAAAACATATTTTATCTAGAAAAATATTTCCTCTTGGTGCTTTTTCTTGACACAGGATGCTTACTGATGTGTAACCATGGCACTTTTAGGATAGAGCATGCTTTATTCCTCACAGAGAGTATGATGTATGTGTTTCAAAATAAAACACAGATGGATCCTGAACACACTCTGCTTTCATCCATGTTGTGCTTGTTACAGCTGCTCCCAAGACACCTAAGCAATGTCCAGAGACAGCATGCACAAGGAATCCTTCTCAACTCAGCTGGCAGGTCTCTAGGAGGTAACACCCTGTCTGGCTTTCTGCATGCCTCCAACATCATCTCAGCGGCTTCTAAATGCTCACATAGTCTTACATGCCCTGATGTAATTAATGTAGACCCAAAACATTAAAGATCGAGAGAGACTGGAAGTATTTGGAATTAAATCACCCATCTGGTGTAATCTCTATAAAAAGGAAAATAAATCAACCATCAGCAGAAGAAATGGCAGCCATCACTTGGGATTAATAACTATATATTAATGACGTGGTTTTGAAACAAAAAAAAAAAAAAAAAACAAAACCAAACAACTTCAGTCCTAATCCAGCTTTTGGGGTTTTTTGCTGGTATCTCTCAGCAAAAATGAAGAGAAATCAAACCACTCTGTTTCACAGCAACACAGCTTTAGCAGAAAATATCTGCAAATACTGGTATACTGGTAAAAAGAAACTGAAATGTTCTATCTGAAAGGTGGGGAAGTGCTATGGCAAAAGTTCTTCTATGAGAATTTAGAATCTCTTACTCTAAAGGTCATTTAAACTATGATGCCACAGCAAATGAGATGAAACTTGCCTATATGGAAAATATTCAGTGTGGTAGAAAACTTTTATTGGAAGTTTTCTTTAAACTTTTAGGTAGGAAAAAACTTCACAGACAAAGCACAAGAAGTTTTATGAGGTGAAAACACCAAAATTTTGTGCAAGCACAGAAAAATATCAACGGAGCCAACCTTCTTAGTTTTACTGTACTCCTGTGTAACTCTTAAGAAATGAAAAACTGAAGTTACCCTCCTGAGAGGTGGTGATGCCCAAAGGTATAAGACAATCCTACCTGAGTTAATAATTCATCAGAGATTATTCACCCATTTTTAAATGTGAGGATCTGGTCTGATAATTTTTATATTTATTCTCAAATTTTCAAGAAAGTTACAATTCACTGTATTTCAGAGCAATATAATTTGTGACTAACAAAAAGGAAAATGAAAACAGAATGATAATGTGTTCTATAAACTCATCAATCACAGTCATAGAGCTGGCCCAGACTTCTTCAGACTTGATAAATCCTAATGCCCCTTCAACGAGACCTAGAGTTTGTGTATTTATTTAAAGAGTTCTTATGTGCTCAGAGCAAAAATTAACTGGGAAAAAACAAAGCAAATGCTTGACAGCTACATTTCTGGTCAAAACAGGTAGGATTTTCAACCATTTCTTTGCATAATGCTAGCACAGGTTAGGATATTGCTAATTTTGAACAATTTCTCTGCTCCGTGTTATGTACATCTCTTGCTTTGTGGCCAAGTCTACAGAAATATCTGACACTACTTCAATCACACATCAGCTTTTGCAGGACATAAAAGAGACACTTTCACCTTTTGTTTAAATTCTAATGAGAATGACACTATACTCAGGAGATGGAAAGCTGAGAATTCCCAAATCCCTTGAGCAAAATGCAGCTCTTAATAATAAGATTGTCTTGCACTCCCAGAGCATTTGACAGTCTATGTAAAATGAAAGACCTATTAAAGTTTCTACAGCATTGAAACTGCAAAGGAGTGCAGACATCAAACATTTTCTGTTCACATCTACTGCACAAGACCCTGTTCAAGGAACAGGGAGTGGAGGGAGTCTACAAACTTGGGAGTGTAGAGGTCTACAAACTTTTAAATATGGGAACTTTCCAACTCCCATCTTAGGTTCTTTTCTAAAGGTAATGAGCTTTGACAAACTGAATTTTCATCTGACATCTTACAGGAATCCTGGAACAAAAGAAGAAGGAAAAATATCAGGCCTGCATGACACCACTGGTTTTGTCATTTAAAAAAAAAAGAAGTAAATGGAGTTAAGAAACCCACAAATATCTCCACCTCCAAAAATCCAACCCATTCAGCGCAGACTTTCAGAAGAGTTCTATTTCTAGTATGAAATAACACATGTAGAATTCCATATATACATATTCACAGTATTTGCTCTTTTTAGCAGGAAATATTTCAAAAATATTTGGGTCTAATATCCTTTAAAAAAAAACCTCTAAGGTTTGCTATTACAAATGAAATTCCTTCTCTGAAGTAAGAACCAAATGGCTGTAATACTTTCTGAATTTCTCAAACTTAGAAGTCTGACTCCATATTTGAGTTTTATACTATCAATTAACTTCCTGTGCATATTCAATCAGTTTTTTTAGTAAATAAAAAACAAACAAACAAACAAAAAAAAGCAACAACAACAAAAAAATCCCTCTCCCAACTTGTAAATATAACAAAAATTTCCATTTGTATATATTGACAGCAAAGTTAGGTAGGTTAATACTTTTTTCCAAAACATTGGCACATTTCCTAAATTCACTGTAAAAAGGATCAGAATAATATGTGACAGCCAACAGGAAAATGAGTTTTCCTCGGAAAGTGTGGAAACTAGTCAGATCCCAGTTATACTGGCAATGATAAATCACAGAAAAAAGTATATTGTTAGTTTTGAAATAAAAATATTTGACAAAAAAGCTTAGATAGACTAAACAGCACCCTTCAAGTCCATTTCTAATTGATTTTACTTATTCACCAAAGGTATTAAAACAGTGCTATGAATTACTTATCGCAGACTGACATGAGAAACTGAATTTGAGGGTGAAAGGTAACATCAAAAAACCAGTTAGCTTCATCTGATTCAATGAACTCTTAGAAAATGTGCACAATAGCAGCCTATAAAAGCTTTTCTTAGCATATTGTACTTCTCAGTTTTAAACTGAAGAACCTACAGGATGTTAATAAATGAGCACAATAGTATATCTTGCTTTTAATAAGGTGTTTGTTCTGAAAGCACATTAAAGCCTCATTCGAAATGAAGGTGACAATGAACACATATGGCAGCTTAATAATACAAATCACACCTGTCTTTCTTTTCTTCTTGCCTAGATCCTTCCCTCCACCTCTTTCAGAAGCTGCACATTTTTTAAATGAGTTGCCTGGTCAATAAGTAAAAAAAAATGTATTAGATGTCTTTAACATATTTGATTTTTAAGATAAAATGGAATGCTTGAAAGCCCTCAACAGTGATTGAAGGTGTTTCTTTGCTGTACTCTAAAAGCTTTTTTGGCAAATTTCCAACCAGTGAAGCACTTCACTGCACAGATGAGATCCGTGCAATGATTTGTGTTATAAAGTTACACTCCTTTACTGAAGGTAAGCATATCAAGAGGTGGTAAATAACCAGTGTCTAAAGACCAAAAACCTGGTCCTCTATAGATACACATTTTATATCCTTGCTTGTAATCTTAATTCTGATTGTACTGTCTTCCTCATCAACAAAAGACAGCTCTTCTATAGCTACACATTTTATATCTCTGCCTCTATATAATCTTAATTCTGATTGTACTGCTACCACTGTCTTCCTCATTAACTCTCTAATGGGTTTAAAATTCATAAAGTGTGAAAAAGAAAAAAGAAATCAAGGATTTCAGTATGATGAATCACACTAGCTCTTATTGATGTAATTCTCATACAGGATTGTGTCAGATATATAATGGAACGAAAGCATCAAGAGCTTTCCTATGGAAGCCCATATTTTAGAGGAAAATCAATGATTTCTAGAGCAAAAGACTCATGTGAGAGACCCTAAGAAGTTATAAAACGCCAGGCAAGGCAGCAAGCAGCACTACTCTGAAAAAGATTTCTAATGACTCGGATTTTTTTTTTTTAATTATCTTTAAATGTTTTTCTTTTATCTAATTAGTACCTGTGAGATATTTGTAAACCAGATGGCACACTGAGAATTTTGAAATAAGAATCCAAACATCTTGGGGCAGGATGCTGGGGACAGACAGGCAAACAGAGGGATCTTTTTCCCAGGAGGGAATGCCAGACAAATTCTGCACTAAAATTGTGAGGCTTATGCCACATCTCCAAAGAGGCTTCAGCATGGACATGTTCACAGTGGATTTCTGCACTTAGATGAAATTCCCCTAACTAACGATGGAGATCCTGGGAAGCTGAAGTCAGTGTGTTCCAAAGGCTGTAACTGTTGTGATTCCTGTCTCACTTTGACAAATATTATAGAGAACTGCAGAAATGTTTGTTCCTGGAATATTCACAGTGAATTTCCATGACTCAAAAAGGTATAAGTAATTTGATAAACATCAGCTAAACACCAGAACGACCCTTAAACCCACTCCATTTCAGTAAGCAGTATTTATCCTTATTTCCTCTTTACCTTACCTTCTTACTACTCCCAGCATACACACACAGAATTCATGCCCTGGATAGAAAAATGTCCAAGTGCAGTCACTGGCAGAAAAATGGTACTTAATTCCTTTCAGTGAGATAGGGCACATTTAATTTAAATTATACACAAATGAAGGCTACAGATCCCAGAAGAGGTGGCACACAGCCCTTCAAAGAATAAAATATTGTCCTCCCTAGAACCTGTCCATTTAAATTAATCATTTGGATGTTTGTTTTTTTTTTTTCCAAAACACAGAGGCTTTAGAAATGTGAGGCATTATCCAAAATGAATCAAAATTTATGGAAGATTTATTTCACTGAGTTTTGGATCAAAGCACTGGGGAAGGATACAGACAGCTTTGATACTTTGCCTCTGTTTAGTGTTATTATAACTTTCACAAAACTATAAAGTATCCATGACTTACTAGGGAAGGATCCCACACCTACTTTGCACCTGTGAGTTCTGGTTCCCTGTACTGCAGGCCTGGTGCCAAATCTCAGCTGCATCATTTCTCACAGATGCTCTTTGCAAAAAAGAGAATTATCAGAGGTACAAACCATGAGACAACTGTATCATATCTCTGAAGAGATGACAGAAAAAGGATTCTGGTTTCTTTTCTTCAGAGTTTTCCTTCTTTCAAGAGGCAAAATATGTTTAGCAAACTGCTTCTTTATAATGAAACCATGCCAAAGCTGAAAGTTTCATGGTTTGTTTGTTTGTTTTCCAGCTGAGGCTTTTAAGATACAGCGTTTTAGCATTGTTGTAACATCCACAATAAACTACAGACAGTCCTGAAAATCTTCAAACTGCAAGATACAACAGAGATATCTACTACTGCTCTGCTCTTGCAGGCCACCACTTGGACCAAATCTGGTGATAGGAAACCTGTTTTATCTTAGTTATCCTTTTCATCTTTTATTTCTTTTTTGAGCAACTTTTCACTACAGTTTTATGCAGCCAAAGTTTACACTAGAAAAATATAAACAAACTAACCATAATTCTAAAGTAACAGTCCCATGACTTTTTGTCATTATTTTTAAGGCCCACAGTACATGTACAGTTGGTACATGAACACCAGCCTACATATTATCATTGGAGAAAATGCGGTCTCAAAATTACCAAGAGGTAGAAAAACATCATTTACACAGAAGAAAATAAAATTACACTACTGGTTAAAAGATAAAGCATATTGAAAGAATTTTTCATGTGGCATTTTTATATGATAATTAAGTCTTGAAAGTTTGTGTTTCAGTCTCCATATAAATAAGTGGATGTTAATAGGCCATGCATACATACTCCCCTTTTAAAATACCAATGAGATATCTCTAATGTTTTTACATGTGTAAGTACAATTAATACAGCAACCCAACTGGAAACAAAATTGCTTTAGTTAACCAACCATTGCAAGGCAATCAAGTGTGGTATCAAATGTAATTGTAGAAGATTCGTTTGGGGAATAACAGCAATTACTTCATACAGAATTCTCCCTTTCATTCTTTCAGCTTGCATATATTTTTTTCATGAGTCTCTATCTCAGAAAAATAATTGGACGATCACATTTGTCAAAAGCATCCCCCTTTCAATCTGTAGTGTACAAGAAATTTCAAACTGACAGTGCTGTTTCATTTAGATTTATTGGTTTGTACCTCTGAGATGTAACTGCTTTAATCTAAAATATTCAAGCAGGCTTAATTCCTCCAGCTGTACAGGCAGCTGGGGAATTGGGCAGTACCAATGGAGTAGGAAACAGGGAATGGGATTTCTTTATTTGCCTGAAGCTAAGCACTTTTGATTTTCCTTCATAAACTTCACAAATATTCTCTTGGGACTTAGTAGTTTTCAACAGGTAAGTATTTTTTTGGGCCATACAGGTAAACAGTTGTTCAACTGTTTTAACCAACTTTGTGCTTCATCAGGAAATTACATATCACAATCCAATATTTCTTTTGTTTCCCTTTTTAACTTAGAAGATATTTGATATTCTTAATTATTATTCTTAATTAATAACTTTGAATAACTTTGTACCTTTAGTAAATTAATTAGTCATTTCCAAAAGTATTTTGCTATTTAAATATCAGTGAAAAATACTCATAGCCACAATTATGTTTTTTCTTGTCACTTAGCTAAAACTAATGGCAAATATATAAGATGCATGCTCTTAATTCATTTTAGATTTCCAAGATGTCCAGCTCACAGCTGGATAACTGAGTTACACAGTGGATGAGGAATGGGCTCCCGGGCCAGGCACAAAGGTGACAGTGAATGGGGGGACATCAGGCTGGGGACCTGTCACTGCTGGGGTCCCACTGGGCCCCATCCTCAGCCTGGCTCTCTTCAACACCTTCATTAATGGCTTGGATGCTGTGCTCAAAGAAATAACAAGTTACTTTGCTGATGACACCAAACTGGGAAGGAACTCTCTGCTCCCTCAAAGGCAGAGAGGTCCTGCAGAGATGCCCCAATACCCTGGAGTGATGGGAAAGCACCAACCTGATCAAGTGTAACAAGGGCAAGTGCCAGATTCTGCACCTGGGATGGGGCAACCCCGGATGTGTTATAGACTGGGGAAGGACAGGCTGGAGAGCAGCTGTAAAAAGGGACCTGGGGGTCCTGGTTGATGGCAAGTTGAACATGAGCCAGCACTGCCCTGGCAGCCAGGAAGGCCAATCCTGTCCTGGGGTCATCAGGCACAGCATCAGCAGCCAGGCACTGGGGCAGCCTCACCTCGAGTGCTTGGGGCAGTTTTGGGCACCACAATATTAAAAAGACATTGAGATATTAGAGAATGTCCAAAGAAAAGCCAGGGGAATCCTTAGGAGGAGCATTTGAGGCCACAGGGTTTGTTCAGTCTGGAGAAAAGGAGACTGAGGACACACCTCAGTGTGGTCTTCAACAACCTCTTGAGGGGCAGCAGAGGGGCAGGCACTGATCTCTTCACTCTTGTGACCATGACAGGACCCAAGGAAACAGCCTGAAGCTGAGCTGGGGGTGGGTTAGGTTGGATATTAGGAACAGGTTTTTCCCCCAGAGCTCCCCCAGAGTTGGGCACTGGAACAGGCTCCCCAGGGCAGTGATCACATCACAAAGCCTGACAGAGTTCAAGAAGTGTTTAGACAACTCTCAGGCACCGGGTGTGATTCTTGGAGTGTCCTGTGCAGAGCCAGGAGTTGGACTTGATAATCCTAATGGATCCCTTTAAACTCATCATAGTCTATGATTCTACGAAACTGAAAGAAGGTAGGTTTAGATTAGGCACTAAGAAGAAATTCTTTCCTGTGAAGGTGGTGAGGTACTGCCACAGATTTCCCAGAGAAATTCCCTGGAAGTGTTCAAAGCCAGGTTGGATGAGGCTCTGAGTAATCTGGTCTAGTGGAAGGTGTCCCTACCTATGGCAACAGGGTCAGAACAAGATGACCTTTAAGGTCCCTTCCAATCCAAACCATGCTGTGATTCTGTGATTTATAAAAGACTCCAAATTTAAGGGGTTTGGTTTGTTTTTAATTGTTTGGACTGCTTGAAGTAGTTGGAATTTAATACACTATTGTACCTAAAATATTAGAAGAAATTATACTCTTATTCAGTTAGAAATAGTACAGAAAAAGGAATTTTAGGAGATGTGGATCTGTATGTTTGTAAATAGTTTAGTCTCCTAACTATTTCTCTAAAGGAGAAATAAATTTTTTACTTTAGACAATTTGGACAGTTTTTACACTAGATTATTAGGTGAAATTAAAAAAAAAAAAAAAAGTCTGTGGAAGTAAATCTGTTTTTTTCCCTGTAGTAACTTATTTCAAAAGACCATATGTAAGATGCTGAATTTTTCTTATAAGGTGACATTAATCTGAAAATTAAATCATTAATGCTTGCACGTTTCTTTTGCTGTGAACTGTGCAAAACCCACTCATATTTAGAGTAAGGTGTTAGAACAGGCACCCTGGTGGTCTTTTGATTGACACATCCCTTGTAGCTCTTACAGACCTCGGTCTCACAGTCAGCCTTCTTTGCCCTTTCTTTTTTGCATATGTTCCACTCAAGTCAGCCCATATACACTTCCCCAGGAGGAATGCTTGTGATATTTTCTCCTGAAAACTCCATAGGCTATTATTTGCCTGCAATCTGACTGTCAAGGACATTGCTGATCACAAGCTCATTAGAAGCAGAAATAGTTTGTCCCATGAGTTTCATTCTACAGTGACTCACGTGCAATGCTGCTGGAAGGGCTTTCATCACCCAAGCCTAAATCCTGGATGAGAAATGAACCTCATGCAGCACGATATAGACCATTCATGATGCTATCAGAAGAACTTTAGGAACCTTTAACTGCAGAAAGTTAATGGTCTATCTCCTATTTTCCATCACAGCCATTAGAAGTATGAGTCTTCCAGTGAAATTAAGTTTATCATAAAGATCTGTGTGCAAACTAATTTGAGCAGGCATTTTCTAAAAAGTAGGCCAGAAGAGAAGAAAGATTACTTCTGGCAAAAATGGAACAAATTAAATTATAAGAGGCTTAATAGATTTATTTGAAATTTAATTGCATAACCTAATGTCAAGGTTATTATATGGTGCACACTGTTCTGATCCAAATTCAAAACAGTAAAGTACAATATCAGCTTGCAGTTACTTTATTATAAATCCAACTGCATTTTTTTTTTCAGTACTAACCATAGCCTTTGCCTGAACTACAACATCAATATAAAATCACATTTCCAAAATATTTTGAGATGTCTCCTTGGGAATGAACTCAGATAAAACCTGAAGCCTCTTTGGTATGACTGACTTGTACCGTGAAAAAAAAGGATAAAAAGAAAAACAAAAGCTGAGGCGGTGTTGACATGATGCCAGAATATAGCACAGAAGCAGCATTATTAGAATGAGATCCTGACTGTATTCACACAGCTCTGCACTGAGTCCATCAAGCCTGCAGGTTTTGTTTTCCAGTCACAAGAGAGACAGATTAGCAGAAAAGGTCGCTGCAGCATTCTTGTTACAGCATCTCCATGGAATATGCATTGTGTGTTTTACTGCGTGTTAGAAGCTGTGCCTGCACACAGAGCACAGTTAAAAGCATTCAGGCTGTGTCCAGACTCTCTGTACTCCTGAAGTCAGTCACTCCTATCTGAATTACATGGCCTGACCTTATGAGCTTTTTTGTCTGTTTTCAGATCTTCAAGTGCCTGAGTAACACTGGATCAGAATGAACATTTCTGCTAGTTCTGACTGGGTTAGAACTAATTTATTTCATAGTAGCTAGCATGGGCTATATTTTGGATTTGTTCTGGGAAAAGTGTTGATTATTCTGGTGTGTTTTTTTTAATTATTGCTGACGAGTGGCTTTATGCAGCTGAGGCCTTTTCTCTTTCTCAAACTGCCCTACCAGTGAGGAGGCTGGGGGTGCACGGTTGACCCCAGCTGATCCAAGGGGTATCCCATGCCATACAGCACCATGACTAGTGTATAACACTGGAGGAAGAAGAAGGAAAGGGGTGGACTTTTGGAGTGATGGTGTTTGTCTTCTCAAGTCATCATTAAGGGCAAAGGAGCCCCATTTTCCTGGGGATGGATGAACACCTGCCTGCCCATGGGAAGTGGTGAAGGAATTCCTTGTTTAGCTTTGCTACTGCATGCAACTTTTGCTTTACTTATGAAACTGTCTTTGTATCGACCCATGAGTTTTCTCATTTTTACTCTTGCAATTGTCTCCCCCATCCTGACTGGGAGTGAGCAGCTGCCTGTGCAGTGCTTATTTGTCAGCTGGGGTTAAACCATGACAACATTCTTAGAAAACCACTGGGCATTTCACTGTGTGCTGTGATTCTCATGGATGTGCAAACACAGTCCAGGTTTGCAGCAGCATCATGTAAAAGTACCATCTGCTTTTATTTCTGAAGAAACATGGAATAAAGGCATAATAATTTTGACACTTAGCTGAAAACTATAGCCTAAAATTAAGAGGCTTATAATCATGCAGCACAATATTGATTTAGCCAAATTGGTAATAAAAACATCAAGGCTGTACATTTTGAAATCATGTCACTTATTTTTCAGTAAAGCCTAAAATGAATAAAGAAGATAATTTAATGCTTGACCAGGTTGGGGACTCTTTCAGCAATACTAGAATGTTGAAAGAAGAGATGCACGTATTAAAATATGGAAAGAAATTCTATAAAAAAGTCTATGACTCCCAAGCCATGCAGATAACCAAAACCTTCTGCATTAAGCTTTTCTTGCATGTTTTTGATTTTGTTTTTTGTTTTGTTTTGTTTTTTTTTTTCTATTTACATAAGAAAAAGACAACTTGTAAAAATCTTTTCTATGATTCTCTTTCAGTGTTTGGAAAAGACACACTTTTAACTGGTAGCAACCATCACTCAAATATCTTCTCTGTAATCATTCCTTGTCTGTCAAAACAAACAGATGTCTTGTGTACAACTCAGAGCTACATCCCTGGTCTGTGAAGCTCCCTAGGAGATTCTGAAGGGAAAAGTTCATTTTATTCTCTAGGCACCCTGACTGAGACTCTGTTTACTGAATAAATAGACTGTCTATTCATAGTCAGTAACCCATTCTGCAGTAGATACATAAACAACATATTTGTAAGACTATAGTTAACATTTCAAAGAGGAAAAACCCAAGAAAGTTAAAAGGAGAAAAAATGAATCTTACCCCAAACTCGTCCCTCCACTGATGTGATGCTTGGTACTTCTCTGCTTCTTTAGCAAGGCGCTATAGAACAAAGAGAAAGAGAGAACATAAATTTTAGTCTTTACTGATTCTTTACATTAAGAAAATCTTTCTCTGTTACTTTTTTCCTATGCATATTTTCTCTCTAAAAATTTTATATCTATGCTTTTTTCATTTACTTGAAAATTATATGCATTTGAGTCAAGGTGAACCATCTCATCTAAAAAATGCTATTTTCTGTATTATTTTAGATTTAAGTACTGTAATGCATTAGAAAATTTAACCTTCACTCCAATATAATTTAAGAAGTTCTAGTTAAGTTCAAAATCCATCAACATCCTGCTGAAAATACTCTCTCTTTACACATGCTACCTTGTCTTATGTGCATTAATTTAATCTACTATCTAATTACAAGTACATATTAAAATATGAAAACACCATGTTATGGACATTTCTTTCTCTGTTATATCATTTAGCTTCAATTATAGCAACTCCTGACAGCCCTGTGATTATTAGGGATACATAAAAAGTCAGTAACTTGGGACTAGCTGGAGTCTGATCTCATGGATTGAATTAGCAGCTGGAAAGTAACAAGCATGTTCCTAGAGGGCATTCACCCATATTTAATACTTTGAATAAATCCAGTCTTTTCACTCAGCCCCACAGGAAGCAAAGCACAGTGTACATGAATTTGCTCCTTCAAATCAATCTCTTGTGCACATACATCCATTAGATTGGATGATATGTTCCTCCTCATAAGTCTGAAAAAACCTGTTTTGACACAATTCTTAGGACTTCGCTACAATTTTGCATAAAGAATTTGCCAAGGTAATGCATGTTCTCCAGCAAAGCTGCATAACAATCCCCCATCCCACAGATCCACCCATCCCTAAAGCAAACCAGCTCACTCTGAAGAAGCAGCTACCTGATGTGAATGTAGTTCATGTGGACTCAGCCATGCCCTAATTGTTGAGTGACTTACTTTTAGAACTCAATTATTTTGCAGCCCAATAAAAAAATTTAGCAACTGTTTTTAGGGAGTCATGGTCCCTTTCTAGGAGACACATCCTGACTATGTCCACCAGACAAGTAGGGATGAAAATACCTTCTGTGTAACAATACGTCTGATGACCCTTTTAATATTCAGACCAATCCCTACACAAAATGAACTCGTGTCTAAGTCACACTTTCAGTTGAGTCACCTTGTCAGCTCTTGCTAACAGCAACAGGATTATGACCAGAAAGTCCAGGAAAGCTGGAGTTCCAGACATGGTTCTGTCAGAACCTCCCCTCAGACTTGCCTGTGCTACCTTATCCCCTGAGGGCAGCTCCTCTTCCTGCTCTTACAGCTACCAGCATGATTGACAAGTTTCAAAAATCAGAACTTAGGATCTTTTCCTTATTTTTAGGTTTAAAATAATTCTTTAAAACCAGAAAAAAAAGTCAACAAGCCTATGTCCTCTACTGCCAAAAAATGTGCCCCCACTCAATTGTTTTACTATCAATTCTAATGATTCTTAGCTAACAGAAAGCTACCAGCACTTCACAGGCACTGCTCACTGGAGGTACATCCACAGTAACCAAGTACCACATTAACCAAAGAAAAACTGTGATATCATTTCATACATTATATTAGAAAAAAGCACAGTCTAACTCTCTCTTGACTGCACTGGACAAACATCAATAATTTCAGTTTTTGATAATACACCAGAACAACTTTGTCCATCTAATTTTATTTGTTTAATCTAGCCCATTCTGTATTTAAATTTGTATATCCTTTGATAAATTCAAGATGATTAGATCATATTTCACCAGATTGCAGCATAGCAAGATACAGCACTTACTACATGTGTAAATAGCTGCAGTTAACACTGCCCTCAGATTTCCTTCACACTCTGCTCCATTGCCTTAAGGTACTCTGAGAACCACAAAAGACAGCAGAACCCAAATGCACAAAACGATAGATGGATTATGGAGAGAAATATATACTCATCATTAACACTACAAAGAATTTTCCATGGAAAGAACTGAAGCCATGCTTGAAGTTCCTTAGTTCAAATGGTAGATTTCTTAGCTAATCTGCACTATAAAGTGAAAATGCTTAGAGCAAATTAAAGAAAAAAAAAAAAAGTTGGTTTGGGTTGCTTTCTTTTGCCTAAAATGAGGGAGGAAAAAAAAAGAATATACCTCAGAAAATTGTATTCTTATTTTTTCAGTCAGGTTTTACTTAGAGGCCATCCTAACTGCCCAAGCAACCTTCTAAAATAACCCTTCATGCAATATCTACAATGCTTTACACCTTAAAATAGCCTCCAAAATGAGAGGCTGGCATTCGGGGCATGTGAACAGAGCTTTGTTAATGGTAATCAAGCTCATATGAAAGTGCAAGCAAACTGTTGAAGAAATAGTAATAACCAGTGAGAAAACAGTTGTTCCTTGTCCCCTAGAACCCCAAACTTGACACCACAATGGAAGTACACATGACAACAAGACAGGACCACGCATACAGGTTCCAGCAACTGGTTGAGATACCTTTTTGATTTCTTCATCACTGCTTACCTAAAGAATCTTTTGCTCTACTGTCCAAAAATCAGTATATTTTTTTTTGTTGCTGTTCCAGTTATTTGATAATTTTTAAAAATTTTATCTGCAATGTATCCAATACTTTAGCTGGAATGTATATTACCCTGTGTCAACACTCCTCGGCTGAAAATAGCCTGCCAGCTAAGTAAACTCAAGTTACTTGTGCCTTTTATTGTGACACAAGGTGACTGATTTTTCATCTCAAAGAAATCATGCCTGCTTCCTTTTGAGGTATGCAAATGTCAGGTCTGGCCTTCCCTGTTTTGATGGAAGAGTCTCTGGGGAATGCTGACAGAGAAGCTGCACAACAGCCAGCTGACACCTGGAGCTTCCCATTTTCCCTCTCATTACAAAGAGGGTTTAATAAGGCAGCAGCTTCTTTAACACCATGACCCATGGCAGCTCCCTACAGGTTTCTCCAGCAAATACTAAAATCCTGAGTTATGAATTTTTATGCGTAAGAAAATAAGAAGAAATGGTTTAAAACAATATTCTTGTATATTAGCTTTTAATATTTTTTTTCCTCCATGCCCTCTGTGTTACCTTCTGTATAGATAAAAGCTGTGAGATGTTTTCATGCCTTGAATGAAGTTCTTTTTAACAACTTATTTTGGATACAGAGCAGGAAAAGCAGAACAAAACTAAAAATGGAAAAAAAAACCAAAACTAACGTAACAAAAGTGTTCTGGCTTACTTCATTATATTTAAAGAAACCTACTTCATGCAGTCTGCTGGAGAACACAGATTTACTCTGAATTAGTAAATAAATTGAGAAACCACAACCAGGGAGAGAGGGCTGCAAAGGCTAACAGAATGCTGTAGCATCTATTCATGTCCTTTGGAGGATGCCTGACAGCTGTGTGATGGTGCTTTTTAGGTAAGGGATCAGAGGAGCTGATTCCAGATTTAGCCATGGTGATTGAGACAGTAGGTGATGTCAAATTTAAGGTGCTTGGAAACACTTTGATTAAACATGCAATTTGTTTAATAAATTTCCCAGGATTTAGATTAAACAATTACTTCTATATATTTTTTTAATTATTTATGGGAACAGTGCTCTCTTTTTTTAATTTTTTTAAATTTTTTTTTAGAAGGGTGCAGTGTACATTACTTTCAGGAATTTCCAGAATACTTAGCTCATCAATAAAAAAATAATTATCCCTTAGAAATCAGTCACTGCTCACAAATATGTATTTTTAATCAAACTTTGAAAGGAGTCAAGAGGTACCCTCCACTAGATTTCCTTATATCTTTCAAAGAGAAAGGTTATCTTCAAAGGAAAACAGCAATTGAAAAGCTAGATAAGGTGCAAGTGTTAATTCACTCCACCAGCCTATCAATCTTTCTTTAACTTTTAAAGGGATTATAAAAGATTATACACACACAAACACACAAACAAATAATAGAAAAGGAAAACAACTAAAGAAGATCCAAAACCCAGCGGCTTGTCAATCTCAAAACCCTCTATTTTCAAAGGTCTTGTCCCCAGTTTCCAAGTTCATGCTACTGTCTCTGAAAGGCAGCCTTTGATGCAGCACAGACAGCAAGAATCTTTATCTGATCTGTAAAGATCAACTCCCTAGAAGACCTATTCATCTTCCAGCTTTCATTTTTCTTACATATATGTCATATTTTTATCTCCTCCTTGCCAGCACAAGATTCTGTCAGCAAATGGCCCTTTAAAATTATATTCAGTACAATGAAATAATTTTATTTTTTTTGCTTCCCATTCTCCTTTAAGTTTTTTTATTTGAAAATAATATTCAACTAGTTCTTGATATATTATTATAAAATGTGTAAGCTTAAGAGTTAATAAATATCAGTAGCTTCACAAACTTTTTAAAACACAAAATCCAAGGGGGTTTTAGGTTATTTTAAGAAAATAAGTACTGTGGAAAAATATGTCAATATCAGGATTATAAAGAACAATATAGAATACAGAATGACCTTCAAGTCCTGATTGTAAAAAACTATCCAAATACTCAAACCTGTTCGTGCATGAACACCACAAAAGCCACAAGAAGTATGTGTAAAAGTGGTTTAATACATAGTTTTCATATATGTGTCTGAAACACAAATATTTTTCTTCCATAGTTGATTATGAATTTGATATGAATTACAAGATGAGGAAGAGATTCTGTAAGACTCATATATTTAAGTCTGAAGTGTCAATGCAAGACTGATACTGTTATTTCACTACAGGTTTACTACCGACTGACAAAGTTTAAAGGATTACATTCTCAGCTCAGTAAGCTGTTACATTCTATATTGAAACAAATTAGAACTATTTTCTTCTACCTTGATTCTGTTTTCTTTACATGCATAGCATAAGTTATATTTTCACAGGAATTCTTGGTAATGAATTATCCAAATTCATTGAATAGGGTAACCCCTGAGTTACCCTATTCAATAATTGTATCCAATTGTATATAAAGACCACCCAGGTTGTCACACAGAGAGTTTGAGCTCAACAAACGACTGTAAACTGGAAGGTCAGTAACCCAAAAGTGAGCATAGATGTGCTAAAGATAGCAAGATCATAACCCTCATATAAATACATCTGGATTTATTTTCTTTTGTCTTATTTCCATACTTTCAGTGGGGCACAGGAGGAGTTAGTAGGGACTGACTACCCTTTTACATGTCACTTATAAAGATATTTCCTATATGATCTTTCTAACAAGTGGGCACTGATAATAATTATCACCACAAAAGCTGATCCAGATTTGATGAAGCTGAGGCACATCAGTTTGGATAAGACAGTCCTAGCCATAAAACAGTGTCTTAGATTGAACCAAAGACATGCCCAATTTTTCTGATTTAAACTGTAACAACAAGGTTTAAAGTTTCCCCTCTCAAGTAAATTTGTTTGCTTTTAAAAATATTGTGATCACTAACACTGAAGCACAAAATTTCCCATAATTCATATTTCCCTATGTCACATACGGACTTTTTTCCCTAAGCTTTGCTGTAATCCATTAGATAAAGGCCACAATCTTCAGCAGAAGGGTAACTAGAACTTTAATCATATTTTTAAGATTTTTTATTTAAATATACTGACCAAATATAGGGTATTTTTTTTTGGGGGGGGGTGCTTTGTTTTTGGTTTGGTTTTGGTTTTTGGGGTTTTTTTGGTGATCTGCATCTTGGTTATATTTTAGGTATTTACACTGCAAAGTCACAGCTTCTCTTTACTCTGACATCTGCTGTGCCACATGATGGTAATGTGATCGGTGCTCTGTTAATGAGGATATCTGAAGCATATAAGGTCACAGAAAGACTGTGCTTATAACTGGTCTCCTATATTCCATACAGGATGTGAATGCTGTACTCCTGAGCTACTCTCTGGGGACACTTTCACTTTTGTCATCTAAGGCAGCAGTTGAGTCATATCCATATGGAAAAAGGGTATAGCAGGGGTCTGCTGACCTTGTAATACTTACAAAAAGCAGTCTTCATATAAAATTACTGGCCTAAATGTAGATAATTTAAGACAATTAGGTATTAGCACAATTTTTTGAAAAGCTAATGTTATTACACTCTGGACAACAGTTCAAAGTAACACCTCAATCCTTGTTTTCCACTCTATAAACAATTAACAGCAACCTAAAATGCTACATTTTTTTTTTTCTAATTCAGCAGTAGATTACAAAACTCAACTTTAATTAAAAAGCAAGCAGAAAATTATTTTCCACAGTTTGTCTGCTTTTCTAATGCATTTCAAGACATTTCTGCTTTGTTCATATGAAAAATAACTCTATTTCAGACCTTCTTAGTCAGTTTTTCTAACAGAAAGACCTCATATCCAAAGAAAGGCTCTCATGTTGGTTACAGAATAACAATGGAAAAGAAATATTATCACTTTCTACATATTTAGAAGACAGAGTCTTAAAGGTTTTCAGTATCTGTTAATTGCTATAATGAAAATCATTCTTTGTCATTCAAGACAACTTTTATTCCTCATTTACTTCAATTAAAGAAGGACAAATAAGGCTGATTCTCTACAGAGAACTTTTACTCATGGTCTTCTAGTTCCAAAGCAAATCAAGCCACTGGTCGAAATGAGATCAGAAATCAATGAGAAATAAAATCTGAACTAGAGTACTTAAGATTACAATATTTTAGGGAAGTTAACACTTTCTGACATAACTAATCTCATTTATTTCAACAGGAAAAACTGAAATTGGGATACCTTAAATAAATGCATCCCACACATGCTTTTGATGGCTGAAGTGTCACGTGCAATGACCTGTCACTGACAAAAGTGTCATATAAGGAAAGCAAAAAAGGATAAAGCCCAAAGAATATTTGTCACAGTGACACTTCTCCATTACATAAAAGCAGCCCTTCCCTAAAACACCAACTAGAAATACCTCTTCTCTTATATAAGTTCCTAGCAAATTGACAAAAAGAGAGGGGAAAAGTACCATAGTGGTAGTACTTCAAGGCCTAAAAGAGAGATGAAAACCCTTTCAAATATAATATATTAGGATTTTCAGTCAAGTTTTAGAAAGAATCTAAAATCCTTCAGAAGTAGTCAAATGTACAGATATTGTCACTTTTTGTTTCCATCCTGAAAACAAATCACAGAAGAGCTGTAGCTCTATACACTACTGAAAGTCATCACTGGAGAAGAAATAGCTAAATAATAAATAAATAATTAAATAAATAAATAGGCTAAACCCCATACATTTAATCTTCTGGAAAAGTGGTGTAGCTTGATATGCACTCAGGTGAGTGCATAGCCTGCAGAAGTTGCAGGGGGATGATGTCAAGTATTAGTTTGTAGTTGTCTGAAAACTTACTGGTGTGACCTCAGCTTTGTATGCAATGTCCACAAACCTCACTAGAACTAGTAAGACCATTGGTACCTGAAGAAAAGAAACCTTACATGAGCAGTGAAAGGGAAAAATGAACCATAGGTCCAAAGGCACTGATGGAGGAGTACCTGAGTACCAGAGAACAGGTCAAATACAGCCACAATGAAGAATGTAGGGAGCATAAAATTGTCTTCTAAGACTGGAGCACTGAGTCCCATCCATGAGGCATGAAATATTATTTGTGTGAAATACCTTACACACTCAATATGGTGCAGTAGAGGTGTACAAATTTATTATATTCAACTATTATTAAGTGGCAAAAAGGAGTGTAGTAGATTTACATCAGAAGGTAGAGAAGCAGAATTTCCACATTTACAGGGAGAGAGAAGGAGGAAGGATGTTCAGCTTCCAAGCTAGAGTACATTTCTAGGATGTGTGCAGTCAGGAGATTTGAGAAGCTGGGAAATGTTATGACAGCTTGATACTGCCAAAAATGTTTCAGTAGACAAGGGAGTACGATAGAGACAACTGTAGATAAAGGCATGGAGAAAAACTATTAGAAGAGTAAGATAGTCTGTCATCTTACATAGTCTGATATCTTGACATCTAGCAGTGAAATTTCACTAGAGTGGTGTATAAAAAAAGCAGAAGACCACTTCTTTTGAGACATCATTCATCTTTCTCATTTGCAGAGGCTTAAACCCCTTACAGCTTATTACATTTTCACTCTAATAATTCACATGGCTTAAATGTAAATCACATTAGTGTTATATTTTTAAACAGGCTCAAAATGAAAGACACAGGCTGAAACCATTAGACTGAAATTGCCAACTGCTCCAACAATTCTCAAATTGCATAACACCACCAGCTCCAGCTCACTGTCTGCCTTGAGAAACTCTTTTAAGCTTCACAGCTGAGCTAGTATCTTCACAGGCATGATTAGAAAATGACATGTATATTGAGTAAGCATGACTTGTTACCCTGTTTTTTTCCACATACTTTCTATCAGCTCAAGGAGAAATCATAACTATATAAATGTTTTTAGAAATATCAAAATTAACTCATTTCAAATAAAGTGTCCTAAAATGTCATAAAGGTAATTTTCCTCTGACTTAAAAAAATTAACTTCACACAGTTCAGATTGCTTTACAACTCCTTTAATGCCTCCTCAGAAGCTACGCACTTAAAACAATCACAAAGAAAAAAAAAAACACCACAAAATATAACCTACCAATTTATACACATTAGCAGATTCACTGAAATCTGAATAATATCCAAAGAGGAACAGACATAACTGAATTATGTACATACAACTCCCTTATTTTAAAGGGAAAAGAAGGAAAAAACCCAAAACAAATCAATAAAATACCTCCTTGCAAAGTACAAGGAGAAGAAAACATTGATCCAGACTGGCATCACTTATGCAAAAAAAACCACCAAAGTCATTTACCTTTAATTAAATAGGGGATGCAAGAGTAGTTGCAGTTTGTCTCATCATATAATCAAACAGAACAACAAATTTCACAGAATGCTAAAGTTTGATGTGAGTTTAGTAAGAATATATCAAATAATATCATTTTACTGTCAATACAACTCAATAACAATAATACATATGTACTGAATATTGAAAACACTGTTTGCAGTATTTTGGTTTAAAATGATAGCTTCTGCTACAATTAGAAAAGTGGAGTTCAGCAAGGTAGGAAGCACTAAATATAGAGAAGTGCAGTGAGTTCTAGATTTACTCACACTTTCTGTGCTACAAAAGATGTTTAGATGTAATGCTGTTGTAATCCCAAAAGAAGATCATAAAGCTGGAGATTTAAAATCTCTGCTGAACTGATAAGCAAATACCTCTTCTGGCCATGTCACCAGACTTAAGCTCTCAGAGTTTGATGGGTATTTATAGAAAGAAGAGCAAAATCCAGAATTTCCAGAAATAACAGGAGTGAACAGAGCTCATTTATCATCTATTCCTCTGCAGAACACGACAGAAATGTTTTATTTCATTAAGACATACTCATAACCTACACTGTAATGATCAATTCCCAAGTAGTTAATGATTTATAATAAAATCAAGACAGCACTGAAGTCTGCAGCAGAATTTCCAGAAATGGGGCTATGAACAATGCAACTCTATTCATAACTAAATGTAGAGCATGAATAGTGGAACCAAATTGTGAATTTTAGAAAAAAATCAGCATGTTCACCTCAGCACTCCAATGTATAAAACAGAATAACGAATTTGACTTATTACGAGTCTGTTCAAAAATGAAACCATTTTTAAAAACTATATACATATTTGCCTAAAATTACAGCTGAATACCAAATGTAGATTTTACAAGGCAAGATAGTGTCTCAACAGCTTTGCATGTCAGGGAAAAAAACCCAGAGCAGGTGGTGGGCTATAGCTGCTGAATAATCAACTTGATCTTATCAGCAGTCAGGGGGTGAGAGCCAAGGAAACGTTACTGTTGGCAACAGCAGAAACAAAGGACACATTAATACTGCATGCTATTTTCAGACAACATTTCCCTAATGGAAGTAATTCTAGTCAAAAGAAATAGAAAGTGTTTAACTGTGAGTCCTGGAGAAAACTGAGTACAAAGGGAAATGACCTTCCCTCTGCAAAGTGTAAGAGTGATTTTTATTTTCCCAAAGACCCTGAGTCAGCAATGCTGGGAACACAGCCCTGGTTATGCCTGGCTTTGAGCTGGGGTAACAGGACACCAAAGCCTCTGCATTTCCTTCTTATCACATGGAGCGTAATAACAAGCTGCTTCTAAACTTTCCCAAGTATGTTTTAAAAGAAGTGTTGCACTCCCAACAGTCTCTCTCTGCTGGATAGGCTCAAGTTTTAATGTTCAACTGTAGACATGTCAAGTTTTTAAAAGCAATTAAGATTCCTTGTTACTTAAACTTTTTCTATAAAGGACTAAATGGGATTTACTTGTTCCTACCCTCCATTCTTCCAGACTGTAATGTAAAAACACCTTAAAATTAAAAGTAGACAAAAATGTAAGGTGAGAGAGCTGGAAATTGTGTATTTTGCATTTCCATGCATTGTGCTGGTCGTGATTTCTCTTCAGCATCTTTTGGCATGGACATGTCATGTACTGGACAATTTATGACCTCTTTGTTGCAGGCAGAAGAGTCTCCTTCAGAGCATTCTTGTGATTATGCAGAAAATACAACCTGTTTAATGTATACCATTAACCATTAATCATATTTCTGCATGGTAAGACTTTTAAAATTGAATCATATGGGAAAAAATACTATTTTTCATTGTAAAATCTCCAGCTGTAAAACTAATGCATATTCTCAGAAGTATTTAATAACTTTTCCCATCCAGTGTGAAGTAACTATTACTAATTGTATTTAACACATAAAGGAAATTAAAGCAGAAGGCTGACATAATGTGACCACAGCCACAGAAAACATTAGTGTTAGGTGCTTAGTAACACCATAGTCCATAAGATTTATCCTGTGGGTGAATCCATTGTATTTTCCTTTCAGTTATTTTCCTCCTTTTTCTATGATTATGTACATGACCTATAGCTATGCTTAAGAAATGTATTTCATTGGTTGTCTTAATGATTAATGCACAGATCTGAATTGACATTCAAACAATAATTTTCTTCCAATTTTTACAAAATAAAAAAACAACAAGGCCCCACCAAACAAACAATTAAGATTGTTTTTAGTATTACCCTCACAGGTGACACACTTGATAACTACTACAAGAGGTTTGTGTTTATGTACGATGACTTCCACCAAAAGGTGTTTAATTAGGATGTCTCACACTTTTCTCTGTATGAAAATCTAATTGCCACCTTCTAGCTCAAAGAACACAAACAAGAAGCAATATCCCATCTCAATACTGTCCAAGTATCTTCCTTGTGTCGCTTTCACATCTGGTGTTTTTATTTTATTTTTCAGTCTTTTCTATAGAGGTAATATACTGAACCACACCAACAAACTTAGAATTCCTCCAAAAAGTGTGTTTTCTTTTATTCTGATTACAGCTACTTACTGAAAATCATCACCAGAATCAAACTGTGAATGCCAGAAAGAAAAAAGAAGCAGCTAACCCAAAAGACAAACTAAACATACATCAGGAATGTCACAGTAAAAGTAAAGCAAAACCTGACAGTACTTTGCTGGACTGGATGGTTCATGCACCTAACTCAGCATGATGCAATTGACTGCACCTGATCTGAGCTGCCCTTAAAAACTCTGCCTTGGAAGAAATTCTTCCACATCCCTGTTAAATTGGCACATTAGATAGCAGAGATAATTTTCAGAAATCAGTCTGAATCTTAAATTAAGACATCTGAGTTGATACTTAAGGGACTGGCAGACTGCTAAAGGTTTAGAGTTTTTTTAAACACTGCAGGATGCTCTTGTAGGATTTCATTGAGTTGCTTTTGGGCTATATTCTCAAGGAATACATCAAAAAAAAGACAAGTTTTATAAGTGGAAAGGCTGATTCTTCTGGGCACTGTCACATGAAACACTAAGATTTGAGAAGTCAGATGCTTTGTGCCCTCATTTAGGTCACTGGTAGCACTGAAATGCTGAATCTCCACTATCTGGTCTGAAAAATGACTCAATGCCCAGGAAAAAAGAAGGATCTTGAACTTTTTTATACAACTACATAGCTTTTATATACATATATATACATATATATATATAACTTTTATATACAACTATAGATTTCAATATATCTTTCAAATCTATAGATTTTGATGGGTACACTGCATTAGTAAAGACCAAAAATGCAGCTTCATGTTCCATTTGACTCACCATTGATCAGTATGGTAAATTACATAAATGACAGTAAAACACATTCACTTGCATATACAACAGAAGTTTCAAGCATACAAACCCTGAAGTTAAAGCCTTATTAAATTAAATTACAGCTAAATTCAACCACACAGTGAACTCTTCACCTGTATCCTGTGCTCAGGTGGTTTTAGCAAAGTTGAACAAAGGGTGTAAGGAATGGTTACAGGGCAGAAATTTGGAGACCCAGGTGAGAAGTGGCAACAGGAATTCCTTCCACCATGGTGCCCCAAGATAACCTCACTACTTAGAGCTCTGGATTATAAAACCAGACATCTGGACACTCCTTGTCAGCTGAACAGTTACATGGATTAGTTGTGTTAGATTAGAGAGAATATGAAAAGTAAGGAAAATTAACTTTATTTGGTAAATTAAAACTGCAAACTGAATTTTCAAGATTTTTTGTGTTTCTATCACTAGTCACTTGCCAAGTAATACCTCTAACAACACTTTTCTCCAAACCGTAGGTCTTGGACTTATTTTTATCTGTGTTACCCATCTTCTTACTCCACAAAACAAACAAACAAACAAACAAACAAGCAAACAAACAAAAAATTCCCTCAGATATATAACCCAGCTAATTCTGTGTGGCGTATATAAAAAACAAACCCAAAACCAAGGCCTCCAAAAAACCCCAAAACTCAAAAACAACATCACAAAGGAAAAAAATCCAACAAAACTTCAGATTTTTTTTAAATTACAAGCTTACTGAGTTCATAGGATAAATTTGATGGCATATGACTTTCTACTTAAAAAAAAAAATTAAAAATTCTATTTGGAACTGGAAATATTAGCAGGCACAGGCAGATAGGTGATGATGGCACACAAGAAGCCATGGGACAATACAGCAAACTGCCTGGTTTCTGGATTCCCACCCATCCATCCCATCTTTGTTAACTCAGGCAGGGGTGGCAGCAGCAAAGCCACTGCTGCTCTCACACAAACTCTCCACTGGAAAGCTGGCAGCCAACCTCAGGAGTGCCCAGAAAGGTAAAAAAGAAGTGGCAACTTCTGCCAGCTCATGGGTTTTTTATAACTACAATTGCTACTTCAATGCAAAGCTGCTGTGGATCTCAACCCATCAAGTATCTCAACCCAACAAAATCTTAAGAGGTTGCTCACATAAGTACTCAGTTGATGGGAAGATCCCAGCTTTGATTAGGAATTCAACTAGAAACAAAGTCACTTATGTTCTGTGCAGAGTAAAAATAGTGTGGAAAGGAGATTTACTTGCACACTCTGTGCTGAGTTTTACAGGTACTGTATGCTCAATAAACTGCAGAATGTAGCACTGAATTATACTACATATGTTTGCTGAGCTTGTAGAAAACATTCTTATCTTGGATTTACATAATAAAGTAAGAAATGCATAGTAAAACATATGCTAATTTTCTGAAATGTATATGTGAGTACAAATATCTTCCTCCAAGTGCTTCTTCATGCAAATATATATATACTAAGTAATGAAAAAAGAAAAACAAACCCAACAATATTTTCAATAGAAAGAGTTTGATGCATCATTTTGAGCCAGAGTGCATAATCCAGACAGATCATTTGTTTTTTTTACAGTAGCATAATGGGGTTTGGTGTTTAGAGGTTTTTTAGCTATTGAACTATTCAACTTATTAAATAGTTTATTCGTTCACACCATTTTTAATTCTTGTGCTTTTAGCCTCAGTAAAACATAAAGAAAAGAGACAAAAAAGTCTTAAAAACTTCAAAAGTAAAATAGGCAAATTTAAAAAAAAAACAATTAAAAAAAAACCAAAACAAAACCAAAAATCAGCATCTTTTCTAAAGCAAAGAAATTTGAAGACTGCTTAAATTGAGCCTAGGGAATCCCTACCTTCAAAAGATTGTGACATTCTAAGAGTAATATCTCTTTACCCCCTGATGCATTAGTCATTGTCTTTTGCTATTTTCCTGCACAGGTAATTTTGTGCATAGTTTTTAGCCTACTATTACCAGGTAGGTTTATATATATTTGTGTACAGGGTGATGGAGCATCCCAAGGTGAGCTGACTGCAGTCATTACAGCTATCTGTGGCTGTTAAATTGCTAAAACTGCTCATTCTAGTCAGAGCAAACTTTTTGATCCCTTACTTACAGAGAAAAAAAAAAAAAAAAAAGAAAATCAAACAAAAAACCAAAACCAACAACCTTCACCTGGATTTAAAAATCCTTTACACTTTAAACAATACAAAGGATGAGATGTTTATGAGAAACCTGAGAAAATAGGGTTATCGTGTTCAATAAAAATCTCTTTTTAAAGACCTCCTTGCCTCTTCTATGTTTTGTACCAGTGTTTCCCAGATATAGTTGTGCCTAATTTTTTTTTTTTTTTTTTTTTGTGAAGTATGAGCAAAGCTAGTTCAAAAGTTTTTTTTTAAGCAGAAGTTAAAGAAAAACTTTCCTCCTACTTTGGGCAATACCTTGCAATGTTTGCATAAGGCTTCCTAACAATTCCAGTCAATCCAGAAAAGTGAATATACCAAACAAGGATTTTACTTCACAGCATGTAAATAAATAAAAAGGCTTGTTAAACCAAATACTTTCCAAGGTTGATATAAAGTTTCACAACAATCAAGCTTATTTCAGTGGAAGGACTTCTGTTTTATCACCTCATGTATTTCAAGGGCAACCAGAAAGGAATTAGTATTGGATTGATATTTATGGGCTTGGTTTTGCATACAAAGAACTATTTATGCTTTCCTTGAGCAGTAGCATTTGCAGCGGGCTAAGAGCTGAATCTTCAATATACACTTGAATTGGCAATGCATGTTTTAGTATCACCCTCCCTCTCATACTGTAAACCTAATCAAAAGTCTCAGAAAGAAAAAATGTTCCACTTTGGAACAGGAGGTTACATATCCTAAAAATACTTGAAATGTTTGTTTTTCAAATATGCAGTTTCTAGGTATAGCATATTTGGAAATGTCATAAAAAATACTGTTCTTTCTTATTTTTGAACAATGAAGTTGTCAGATTTGTTTTAAGTGGAACCCATAGCACTGCACCAAAATCTTCTCAGTCAGTAGCAGCTTGTTAAACAGATCTAGGTGTGTTTGGGTTTTGCTGTTGGTGTTGTTTGTCAGTTGTTTTCCTTGTTTGGGTCTTTAAGTTATGGAAATAGCACTGCTCAGGTGATACTGTGGATCCTAAGCAAAGTGTGTTACTGCTGCAATTCCTAGGTTATCTCTGAGGGGGATGAAAGGCAAATCTGAGAAGGTGCAGTGCAAGACAGTCATGACTTTCTTGCCCAAGAGATCCAGGTAGCTTTCAAAATTCAGTGGGATTTACTAGAGCTATATGGCATCTACAGACAGCTTAATTCTGGTCCAAACATACTCCTTCCCAAAACTCTGGCCTAAGCAGAATCTCCATGGTTTTAACTAGGGATGCAAACATTTCTTAGTACCTTAAAACAGATGAGCTGGGCCCAGATCCAGTGTTCACTGAATCATTTAAGAGCCTGGCCTAAGGAGGTCTGTGACAGAAAAGATGCCAGAAACTGATCCCCTACCAAACTGCTCCTCTACATAATTATGATCAAAATTAATTGCTCTGCATTATCCCCTTACAACACTATCTTTTCACTTACCTGAGGCAAAGCAGCCCAATTTAGGTCCAAGAAAAAAGGATCAGATATTTAAATAGCATGATTTTACTGATGCTTTATGCAAAATACTGAATTAGTGTTTTAGGGGTAAATCCACAGCATCTAGCAACTGACAGTGAAAGAAGAGGTACATGGAGGACTCAGTGCCATCTCATTTACACTGCTATTATTCAGCTTTACTCCCTTGTCAACTATAATTTCATATTCTGCATTTAGAACTCTAGCACCCCTCAACATACAAGGATTTAAAGTCTGTCACAAAGACTCAATAAACCATATGTGTTCATGTGTATACAAAGCCATTTCTATCTCAGGCAATATATGCATGCTAATATATCTGGGTTTGAGAGCTCAACAGCTCTCCAAAGTACCCAGATTCAGTACTTAAACAGCTTTATGAAATCCAGTATTGCCTTACAAAAAAGTAAGCACTTTTATGCATATTAGAAATACTCCTTATTAGTGTATGTTAACAAAACCATTCTGTGCTGTAAAGAAACCTATTATTTGTCTCTACAGCACGTGTGCTCACCCTCATTATCAGTCAGGGACCCATTTCTGTGCAGGCACCACAGCAATCACTGCAGAATTGGCATGTAACAACACAAAGCAAACTTTTTATGCAGCCAAAGCCTTTGGATACCACAACAGAATAGGAATCCCTAAAGAATAAGTGTTCAAACACAATATTAGAGCCCATCTCGAAGTGTAGCTTAGCTAATAGTACTGACTGAGCTGAATTGATTTTCTTCAGCTATTTAAATCTCATTATATATGCTCTATTTAATTCCCTCTCCACCTAAATTGATACAAAATATAAAACAACCTCTAAATAATTTAGTGTGAAAAAAACATACCAGCTAATTAAAAGCTAAAACTTGAAACCCAAACATATTCTAAACCTCTCTTTCTTTTAAAGGCATCATCTTTTTTTTTGTCTGGGAGCTGCCTTTTGGTTTCTTTGTTTTGGAGAGACAATGAGTGTCTGTAAGGCTTTTTTTTCTGCAGTGAAAAGTGCTTACAAAGAGGGCCCTAGGCTTCTGTTGCTTTGATTTTATGCTACCAATAAAGGTTTGTGACTTTTGCATTTCTGCTGAAATTGCAATTAAATTAATAAACCTAAATGATGTATTCTTTAGCCATATAATGCAACTTTCCAGGACTGCAAATTAAAATAAATCTCATTATGATTATTAATCACTCTCTTTTAATTATAAAGTGAAGACTTAAATGCCACCTTAAAATACAACAGTAAGGTCAGACTTTGCTCAGATGTCAAAGGGAAGATTGGAGTGGGCAGCAGAAAAGGGTAAATTAATGCAGCAGTGATTCCATGAGCAGATCTCAGAGATGCGTGTCTCAGACATGTAGAAGACAAAAAATAAAAATTAAAAATCAGCTCCTGTAATTCATGAATTGCACTACTGTATACTTTCTTCTTGTGCCAAATAGGTCTTACAATGTATATTCACAAATTCAGAGCTGAAGCTCTTTTTAGTCTTACCTGAACCATTTTCAGGTAAAGCTCTTCCTGAGAACACAATAAATGCAAGTAACACTAATTATTATTTTCAATTAGTGTCTATAATCTAGTTTCAAATTTAAAATAGTTACCACAGAAACATTACTGACCTTGTGTTATTCTGACTGAACCATATAATCCTCAATTTGTTTTCTTTTTACTTTTGCCTGTAATTTTTAAAGTAGTGTTTGATCCTTCAAAAGACCACTTTACAAATGCACATTAAGATACATATTTTCACACCTTTGCACAGCACCATGTCTAGGGCTCTGCAAATAGTACAATTTTCCAAAACCTTTCAGTTCCATTTCTACTCTCCAATTTTTCAAATCTATTAATGAAAAGTAATCTATTAATCTATTACTTAATCCACTAATGAAAATTCCTTTCTGAAATATTAACCACATTTTAAATGAGTCACAGTTTCTGATAAAATAAATCTGATTACTATTTCAAAGAAATAAAGGGATGCTTCAGTTACATTATTTCCAATATCACTATTCTTACTTAGCTTCCTAATTAAGATCATCCTGAAAACAAAGCTCTTCTTGAACCCAATCTCATTTATTACTGAAACTATTCTCTGACTCTGTCTCTCACAGATACACACAGAAATTGTCACCTGCAATTGTCTAACCTACAAAACCAGATCATGCAGAACCTGGCATCATCCCTGCTTTATGCTGTCAATTGCAGCCTTAGATCTCAAATGGGAGAAGAGACACCTAACATGTTTTTATTTGGAGAAGAGTTCCTTCACAGCCTAATTAAAGCACTGTCTGACAATTCAGAGGATGAGTATTTACTTCTTCTGCAAGGTTTGACAACATCCTCAACTAAAATGTGATAATATTGTGAAATATGACATTAAACCTTAGCCTTCAGCTTAAAAAAAATCAGTTTTAATAATTTTATCTTTAATTTATTTCCACTAATTTGCTTAACAGAAATACAACTGCCTGCTTAGCAAGTATATGTATCTAAAATCTTTTAATTGAAATTTTAATATACTTTAAAGGAGTGCCCACAGTGAGTTTTATAACTTTGAGCAAATACCAAAAGAATTATTTTCATATAGTAATACTATATATGTTATATAAAAACATTGGATGCATTTTACACATTCACAATTAAATATCAACTATAATTCAAGAGGCTCAGAAATTTTCTTAGCAATTCTTTGTGGGAGTTTTTGTTTGTGGTTTTCATTTTTGTTTGGTGTTTATTGCTTGTTCATTTTGCTGTTGTTTTATTTTAAAATAAATCAGTTTGCTGAATGAGAATTTTTTTATTGAAAACAGCAACAAGTGCTGTTAAAAAAATACTTCCTTACATCCATAGTAAAGTTATTGGCTCAATAGGCACTGAAGAAAGGAAAAGAAAAAAAGTGGAAAGTGCGGATCTGACAGCAAGTCACCTACCTCTGAAAGCTGCTTTGTGTGTCGGCCAGATTAAGAAACAGAATGCATTTCACATGGATGCTTCCACACCCTTCAGTGTGTGGAATCACTGCTAAATCAGAGCTTTCTTCCCTCTGGCATGTGCGATAGAAATACATATGAACTTCCATTCAACTCAGTTTACATGAAATGAGAAGAGACATTCTTTACCAGTTTCCACAGGAAGAACATGGTTTGTCTAAACTTTCAGTCCTTTCAGGTGTGGCTGAGAATAGCTTAAGGATATGCTCTGGCAGCAAAATTGGCATTTGCTTCCAATTGACTTCAAAGGATAATCTGAAGTAACTATCCTACAGAACATACATTTAATTATATTCTTTTTTTTTCTCCTCCAGCTACCTGCCACACTGGAACACTGAAGGGGAAAAAAGAAAAATAAAATTTAAAAAAAAGGAAACTAATTCTCCTTTTATCTGTGTTCTCAAAACAGTTATGATATTTTACCTATTTAGGTTTTCCAAATCCTGCAATTTTCTAGATTACGCATGTGCTCACTTTCAGATTGAGGGATGACTCATATTGAGATTTCATATTGAGGGATGACTCCTGGATCTCCAGCAACAAAAGGCACACAGTTCTCTTTTCCAGAAACAAAAAATGGAAAAAATGCTGCAGCCAAATCCCCTGAGGCACCCGCCAGCCCTATCACCCAGAGACCCAAGGGCCAGACCTGTGGTTCTTGTCAAGTCTCAGTAGTCATCTCATGGCTATAACAAGTGGCTATAAAAACCACCTGACAAAATCCAGTGAAGTGTAAAAGGTGGAAACAACACCAAGACTGCATTTTATCACCCCTCTAATGCTGCCTGGCAGAGGACAGACCGAGTGAATAAGGCTTTGACTCTGCTTGTTCCAGTCCTTTCCACAAGAAAATAACTGGCAGCAAGTTGTCAGTGTATAGCTGTCCCTACACGCTGCAATTCCAGCCAGGCCAAGGCTGTCAGTACAAGAAGGCAAAGCGTCCATCACTGCTTTATGCTCCACCCCTGCACAGCTTAATGAGCAGTAGGAATTTGCCTTGCTTTAAATTCCAGGCAGCACTCAGGCACGTGGCTGTCATTGGAAATGCACGTTTAAACGCTACTGGGTTTTCTGAAACAAAGTTCTCTTTTCTTAACATGCATGGATGGAGAAAGAGGACAGATTTAATGTGAGATTAAATTATAATAAATTCCCCATTATTGCTTTTGTTAATGAAATATTTTGTTTATCAGTAAAACTACTAAGGGTAAAAATCATGATGAATCTCCTTCCCTGCTGCATGCAATCTCTTGGTAGAAAAGCATCCAATGAAAATTAAAATGAGAGATGGAAGCTGCTCAAAACTGCTGAAGGCATGCTCTCTTATTTCTTTTTATTCAGCAAAACCTGTCAAAAATCCACATCCTCTGATGTACTTGCATTTAGCATAGGGACTTGTCAATTATTTATCGCAGAGAGTTCTGTCAGACTGGGATTAAGATGTCCTAAAACTCCCAAGAGGGTAATTCATCATAACACAATATAGTGTGTGGATAATGGACATCCACAAAGGCTCAGCTGACATGATGGAAGTGAATGATAGGCGAATTGAGGTCATGGACTTGAGGAGAGGACATGGGACAATGCACAGCCAGGCTGTCAGGCAGGCCATTGAAAAGGAGAAAGTGCATAAATATGAAATAGCAAACAAACAGATTGGCTTTTGTTTCCTTGTTCCTAACAGCTCAAAGAAATGATGCTGGAACTAATGAACACATTCATGCTGTCAGCCAATACACTCTGCAGTGGCTGCGACAGCTCCAACCCAAAGAGAAATATCCTGTAATAGTTCCAGGTATGGATCAATAAGGCCAAGTGCCAAGTTTTCTTTTGCTTATTAAAAAGTGGTTTATTTCTGTGTTTTTCCACTTCCAACATACTTACTATGTTTCAGTAAAAAAAAGCATCTCAAATCAAAGCAAATTTACATTACATATGCTTTACTACATATTTTACTACCAGAAACCTATAAATCTAGAAATACACTTGACCCTGAACTATTTCTCAAAAAAAAGGAATAGCAAATAGGTATAAGGAAATAGCACCTGCCAAAGCAACAGAAGTGAAGTGAAATTTTTGTCTCTTTTCAACCAAGGTGACAAAATCCCTGGTGTTCCAATTAGAAGTGTCACTTCACATAGGAAGAGAATTAATATTGTTCCACTTGTAACTGTAATACACTACTGGTGCACTACTACTACTACTGTTATACACTACATTCAGTGCACTCCCCTTCGGGTGCTTTTGCCCAATAACAAAGACCTTCTCTAGTGCAAACACTAAGTACAAGTGTTCACAGGATCCATCTGCTGTTTTGTCCTTGTCATCTCACTTCATCCACTTACGTATTTCAGTGATTTAATCTTTGGAATCAATAACACATTTCACGGAATGATAGAATGGTTTGGATTGGAAGGGAACTTAGAGATCATCCAGTCCCAACCCTGCTGCCGTGGTTCTTGACACCCTCCATCAGCCCAGCTTGCTCTGGGCCCCATCCAACCTGGGCCTGAACACTTCCAGAGACTGAGCATCCACAGCTTGTCTGGGCCTGCTCCATGGATGGCCTCACCACCCTCTCAGTAAAGAAATTTTTTCTAATATCTAACCCATGCCTACCCTCTTCCAGTTTGAAGCTACTGCCTGCTGTCCTATTGCTACATACCCTTGTAAGAAGTCCCTCTCCAGCTCTCTCGTAGCCCCCTTAGACACTGGGAGGTGCCCTAAGGTCTCTTTGGAGCCTTCTGTTTTCCAGGATGAACAGACCCAACTGTCTCACCTTCTCCTCATGGGAGAGATGGCCCAGCCAGATGGCCCAGATGGCCTCTATCTTTATGGCCTCCTCTGGACTCACTCCAGGAGGTCTGTGTCCTTCTTTTGTTGGGGGCCCCAGTGCTGGATGCAGTGCTCCATGTGGGGCCATTTACAGACAGAGAAAATGCACATAAAAAATAACCTTGTGTTATTATAGCAAGTTTAGCATAGTAATAGCATAGCATAGTATAGTCTAGTCTAGTGTAGTTTAGTCTTAAATTGTATTCTCAAAATGCCTTATTTTTCATGCTCTTATGTAGGTTAGTGGATCAACCAGCCAGGTAGGTGTGACAGTGTGTTATTCCTGTCTTCAAAGTAACTGCAAACAAAAAATAATTCAGTATCAATCACTGCTGGTGAAACAGCTTCCAGCAGTATTTTCTGCAGCTAACTGGCTTCAAATTTTCCTATATATCAGTCTCATACCAGAGCCCACCTCCTCAATCTGCTTTGTATCTGAAGATCCCTTTCAGCAGTCTGCACAGCTTCCAGTTCTTCCTACTTCAGCCTGTAGCCAAACCAACCTGCTCCTTTTCACAGACAAAGAGATTGTTTTCAGCTTTCCAATCACTCACAATTCTCAATTTCAGACATAAGAACTCTAACGTATCCTAAATAATCAGCAGTCATTATGCACTATGGCCAGCGTTCAGAAAATCAGTTATATAAATTATACCTTGATGTCTTTTCCTCAATAGGCTTAATTTAGGATACCATGTTTCCCCCTTTGACTGCACATTTGAAAAACCCTAGTTCTCCGAGATCATAAAACATTCAATAAAGCTTTGCTTTTCTGAGAAAAGTAAATTGGTATTGGCCTTCTCATTTTTCTTATTGAATTCTTATTGTTTATAAGTGCAACCTTTACCTTTCAAGGACTCTCATGTGCATTGATGTTAACAAGGGGGGCAAGAGAAATATGAAGAAAACTGGATTAGAGTAGTGGAAGTTGGTTTATGCTTCACTCCAACCTAGAGGAATGGTAATGCAAGACTGTAGATATTTCTGATTTAGGGCAGTCTGATGTAATGATCTGATCACATGTAATGGTTGTGAAATACTCCAGCATAGAGTCTGACAAAATGCCCATGGATAACTTAAATCCCATTTAATTCCATATGCAGATCCCTAGTTTTGCTCTGGAAAGGGACCAATGTCAAATGACAAAGATGCCTGCTATGAAGTTAGAATGAATAAGAACATGAACTCTAGCGGGGAGGTTTCAGTTTGGTTTGGTTCGGATTTTTTAAGATCATAGTTCAAGGGGAAAGTTACAATATTTTTGTCTTCCTTTGTGAATAGTCCTTCTTCTAAGAGATCTGGGCTCTTCTGACAGTTTCACTTTGATTCTGTATTTTCTGCTTTGTGAGTCTTAGAGGTAATATTGATCTGAGACTTCAGAATTTACTTTCCCTAACAATGTTTGATATTAATCATTAAGCTGAGACCATTTGTCACTTTCTTTTACTAAAGTGAGCCATCCTCTGAACATATCCTTTGTTGTTGCTAAGGTCTAATATAACTATTGATTTATTGCCAACAAGTTGTATCTTCTCTGTTAATGGAATCTATAGACTTTATCCTTCCTCACTCTTGTCTTCAACTGGCATCTAAGAAAGTTGCAGTCTCTTAATTCTGCAAAGCTAATGCCTATTGTGTTAATCATGACATTTATTTACTTTCTTACTGCTGTCTGTGTGTTTTGACATCTTTTCCCACCACATACTGGATAACAGTTCCTTTTCAAGTGTTAGAAGAACTCCTTCTGAAGGTGCTATCCTGCTTGTTTCAATATTTTTGGTAAGCAGAGAGGCGCATTACACTCAGCCAATTTCAGACTGATTACAGGGACCACAAAATAAGTGTGCTCACCCAAAGCAGGGTCACTTCAGAGTTAGATCAGGTGTCTTGGGCCTATATCCAGGTGGTTTTTGTTTTATCTCCAGAATGGAGATTTGAAAATATGTTAGGACAACCTACTCCCGTTGACCATCCTTCATCTTAAAATTATTTTTACCATTTTCTAACCACAGTTTCTCCTACTGGAAATTTTATTCATTGCTCTTTTTCCTTTTTCTGTGAATTTTTTTAATAGTGAAAATGAAAGAATTTGCATTTCAATAAACACAATTAATTTGTTTAAAATTCAAATTAAGCAAGAAGCCTCAGGAAAAGCAAGCTTGCCACTTTGTGTGCACATACCTTCTATAACAGCATTTTAGAAGATCACTTTCTTCTTACCCTCATTCTCAAAATATCCTGTTTTATTGAATTAAGTTTTTTTGATTCTGGACCTTTTAAGGAGACAGTTTAAATATACCATCAAACCACTAACACTGTAAATCAAACAAATGCAGATTTACTACCAAATTTCAATAATTACATCTTCCTCTTGAAAATTTCAACAGAATTAAGATGAGTTTGATACAGAAAAATTGCAATAATCAAAAGAAAAATCAGAAGTTTTCAGATAGAAGTTTTCAGAGTGTGTCTGTGACACACACCTCTCCTTAGGAACAGACATGTGACAGTTGTTTATCCCAATTAAAATTTTATGGACAAATGCCTTGGTTTTTTGTAGAATTTGCATTTGTAGTTTATTTGAGGTAATTTCATCAATTAATTTCAAAGTCATGATAAATAGACACATGTATTTTTCATACCTGAGTATGGCTCCCATACAAACCAAAGGGAATCAGGCACTGTAGCATTTTAAAAGATACACAGCTTGTAACAAACTTGTTTCTTTCAAAGCAAGGATTTTTAAAAGGGAATGAAGAAATCTTCCTGGTAAATGATTCTGAGTACATACCTCTTCTGATTAATAGAACTGTTCCACTATGCAATACAGTTTGGTGATATATCAGTATATTAGTAAAAATGCTAAGCAATAAAAAATATTTATATTATCTTTCAGATACATGGCGGGGTTTTTTTATGAGCTCAGACAAATCTTACTGGCAATCATAGCTAATTAAAATTTTTACCAGTTCCATTTTTTTTTGGAGTGCAATTGTTACTCTTGTCTTACAGGTAGGTTTCTCATAAAGCCCTAACAAATGCAGGTCAGGAGTAGAGCTGGGGGAAAACTGCTCTCTTGATGCATCCAAACTTCGTGGCATTTCAAAAGACAACCACTTTCCCCTACTGTTCATCAAAGAATCCTCTCTTCTATGTCCCAAGGCTTACATTTACCCAGGATTTTGAAAATTTAGTAGTCTACAAAAGGTTTTCTGGGAGACTGGATAATATCAAGCTATGAGGAAAGAAGGATTCAGTAGCTAAAGTCCCTAGCCTGCATGAGAGTTCAAGCATTTTACTTTCAAGTCATAAGAGAACTGGCAGTGAGGCAGTAAAAGAAGCCAATGCTTCTTCCAACAGAAACTTATTACATAATTACCCATGACAGGATTCACATTCTAAATCATTACATTAAAACACCTTATTAAAAAAAGCTCTAGAAAATAAATGAAGAAAATAAAAATTCCAATCCATATTTCATACTGCGAAAACAGGAACTCACCAGATGCATATTTTATGAATATAGCAATAAAAGTACAGCCAGTTTTTCATATTCATGGAAAGTGT
This sequence comes from Euphonia xanthogaster, assembly GCA_034509185.1. NCBI lineage: Eukaryota > Metazoa > Chordata > Aves > Passeriformes > Fringillidae > Euphonia > Euphonia xanthogaster. Next base: position 9,358,140 of record JAYDZK010000056.1, on the reverse strand, counting down.
TGCTGAAAATATTCATCGTATTCATCTCCAGGAAAATGCAAATTATCTGTATCACATTGTGCAATTTCTATAAAGGGAGAAAAGTAAAGGCTTTTCTTTACATGACAGTTTGTCTTATCTGGGCAATCCAGCTTTTTCCTCTTCATCTGACTGTATTAGGCTATTTCACCCTTCCAGTCTGTTCTCAGCTTTGTGCATGCAGCTACTGACTGGCAGCAGTGGCCTTTCAAAGAGACTCTGTGAAGTCATTTGAAATATTTAATGACAGTAAACTGTTCCGAAGTTTTACCTAATAATTGACCTCAACAGTACAGTTAAACATTTATTTTACTTTGCCTTGGGACTTCTAGCTGTCCAGGACATTCAATGATTGCCTCTAATCAGTGCTTAATTATTAATATGTTAAAGTATTTGACACTTTAACAGGAGTGATTGAAGAAATTTCTGCTTTTAATGTGGCATGTCTGCATGTCTCACAGTCACCCAGGGCACCTCCATTGTGTGGTTGTTCAGCTGGTGAGCAGTCATCATCTGCATGAGAGGAGCCAAAGGCACTACTCTGAGGAGGCAAATCCTCATTTCTGGAAGCTGCTTACAGGCTGAACTGACAGTGTCCTCTTCATGCCAGGCCATGCCACTCAAAAGTATGAAAAGAGACATTGCTGTGAATCTTCCTCTGTGGATCTCAAGCCCTTCTTCTTTACCAGATCATCCCTGAGGTCTTTTTCCAACCTGGTATACTATGATTCTTTTGAACCATCAACCATGATAAAAAGAACTTCCAAAGAAAGGCATTACTTCAGAAAAAAGTCTGCTTTTAGGAAGACCAGTCCATTTTATAGTGGATTTGATACATGTGTTATGAGAACTCAGCAAGTGTTATGAGAATTCAGCTTTTTAAACATTCTCCCACTCATGGTACAAGACAGCAACAAAAATTACCGTATCATCTGAATATTTATAGCTGCCTATGAGTTATCCTCCGAAAAAAATTGGTGTCAATCACAGTCAGAGACAGGATTCTGCAGAGAATGACCATTGACTCACCCAAGACTGGCTACTGCTGCATTATGGTTCAGACATGTCTCAGTCTGCCACTCAGAGATTTCCACAACAGCTCTTATATTAGAACAAATGTCCCAGTTCATCACAGCAAAGGAATATTCCTTTCCTTGATGAAAAACTAAATGTTGACTTTCCTTGAAGATTTGCACACACTGTCAGTGGAATCTTACAGTGGAATCACACAGTTCCACTGTCAGTGGAATCTTACAGTGGAATCACACAGTTTGCTTATTTCAAACAGTGTGGTATCATCTTTTGTTGGTTTGTTTTATTTTGATGTAGCTCTAACAGACAGCGCTGCTGCTGAAGCTGCTAGTCAGAGCCCAAATTAATTGGGCTTCTCTGTCCCTCACTTGATTCACAGCAGCAACATGCAAAATGGAAACACCAAAGCATTGGTCAGAGCTCTTGTAACCCAATCACCAGCCTGTCTGATTTAGACGTGTCAGGATCCTGTTCAAGTTTTGCATTTCTAACTCCTCTAAAAGAGCCTCAGTGGCACTGTCAGCTACCATCCACCCAAATTCAACCCTTAAAGACAGAAAGGTCTCAAGTCAAAGCAAACCAGGAGAAGACTCTTGCTACCTGTGAAAACTGCTGTATTTCACAATCCTATTAACTCATGGCATTGTCAAATTATGCAAATTACCTGACACTGAAATACATCTAGAAAATAAGTTCCCCTTCCTAAATCTTCACAAACTTTATAGAGGAGAAATATCCCAGTCTTGCACTAAGATTAATATTTGCATTAGTAACCCTGCTGATAAATTGCAGTACTAAATCTTCAGGTAAAGGAAGTTGTTCCTCCTTTGAACCTCAGAAAAGGTACCAAGTCAACCTGACTCCTGCCAAATCCTCATTGTGTTAGAAATATTCCTAGTAGGAATCAAAGAAGAAGAGACTGCAAAAATGAGATTTGGCCACTGAAAAAAATATTTCCATTCTAAATGGTAATGCAGTCAAAAAAGACCCAGCTGCATGAGTTTGCTGTAATTATTTGCAAGGAAAAAAATTACTACAAAATAATGTCCCTGAAAAACAGCAGAAAAAAAAGAAGAATAGAGTTACCTGCCACTTGAGAGTGCCTGCAACAAATTCCAGCTGAGAGAAGCTGAGTTCATCTTTGGGAGCAAATAATATCTCTCATAGCTATATATGCTGTTATTTATCAATATTATAATTATGATACTTCACACAGCTCTTTTTTTACTGTTTTCTTTCCTCAAGCTTTTTTTCACTGAAAGATTTAATTTTCAAGTCCATCTGGTATAGTGGGTTGTTGTGCACATAAAATAAACCTCAGATGTAACAACAATAATTCCTTTATGTGTCTTCTATGTACTAATCTTTGCTTTAACATAGTCAGGCTTTCTCACACAGTCTATTCTTATCTTGTCATTGTTTATTCATCTAACAGTTCTGCTCTAGAAGCATCTGATTTGGAAGTCAGAAAAAAAAGACTTTCATAAGTAAAGCACAAGTTGAAGTCTTGTGCAACAAATAAAACATGATATGACTACAGCTGACTGAATTGGCAAGTACTGTCTGGACCCTGCATCTAACCTACTCTCAATCTTCTTTACAATGCACATAACATAGAATAAATATTTCATGAAGCTAATCATTATCACAGTGCCTCAAACAGAGCAGATTCTACAAGCTTCTACATACAAACCAGCATCAATCCATATACAGAAATGGGCCCAGTTCTGTTTACTGTATACTTCACAAGGTTCAAAAGAGTCATGCTCAATTTTTACCTAAATTTACACCTGAGCCTAATTCTAACCTTTTATTCTGTTGGAACATATTGATTCCATAAGTTCTGGCAGGAAACTGCAAGTCCCACTAGAAATAGCCATTAGGCTGGATAATAAATCAGTGTCTTGACAATGGCATTGTATACTCATCACAGTGAAAAGAAGCTGAAAATTACTTTCAGACTCTGACAATGTGGCTACAAGTTATTTAGAATGTGCAGTGATATTAACTCATACAACTGAGGGGGACCAACCTCTGCCAAACCAGCCCAACCGTCTCAACTTTGACGGGGAGAAAGCTTTATTCAATAATAGGGAAATTCACAGAACTAAGTCCCTTTCTAACTCAGGCAATAAAGAAAAAAAGATGGCAAAATACAACGGAAGAGAAAGGTGGAGAGAGCACATCCCCATAGCCCCTGCAAGTTCTTCATGACTGAAGTATTTGTGGGTTTTTAAACTTTTCTTTTAAACATGCCATTATTTAGCAAGGTATATGTTTCTGACTTTCCAGCGGTGGCTCAGGCACACACTTAAGCACAATCCCCTTGCTTCCTAAGAAACAGATCTTGAAGTCAGGATGAGGTACCACATTTACTAGTATAATGTCAGCTCTTTTGAGATAGAAAGGTATGTTTATTCTGTATTTACTGCACAGGCTGAACCTCCAGTTCCCTGGATATTCAACAGTGGAGCTTTATAATCATAAAGAAGAATTTCACATTTCCATTGGCTGCATGACAGTCTACTGTCTTCTTTTATTCCATGTACTGCATCCACTATTTACTATAAACATGACTGGTTCAATCCACTCTTGTTGTGCAGCTCACATCTTGTTTGGCCCTGCCAAATTCCTACTGGCACTACTGACACTTTCTGTTTCTTTGAATTAAGGATGTGATTTAGCTGGAAATTTCTATCAGTGTAATGAATTAATTGCACTGATGGTGCTAAGTACTGTAATCCTGCTAAGCCATTGCTGTATGTTGCACATCTCAAGAAAAATAAGTTCAAAAACCACCGCTGAGGTAGACAGCGGAAAAATCACATCACAGATCTCCCGTTACAAGATGTGAAGAAAACCAGCACAGCTTATTTGTGCCTAAAGAATGTCCCACCAGCCCACAGTCATTTTCCATTCCCAGCAGGTATCCCGTATTACACATCCATTTGGAAGCAGCTGTCGATCGCTCGGGCTGCGCAGAGCGGCCGCGGTTTATTGGCGAACCCTGGCTGGAAGGGCTCTCCAGGGAGCCTCGGATATTGCAGGCTCCTGTTAAAAATGCTACTGGAACAAAGACATTTCTGCTTGGCTGCAATATTAAAAAGTGATGCCTGACCAGTAATTAAAGAGGCTGCCAGATAACACAAAATGTGTTGGGCTAGTTAATGTATGCAGATGTCACTACAGAGAGTGATCTCATAAACAAAATGGGAAACAAAGCACTAGCGTGACAAATTAACCTTTATGGGTTAAGCAGTCTGTGAGCAATGAACAGGGATAGGATGTGCCTGTGTTGTTTGGGTTTTTTAATTAAGCCACAAATAGATCCTAATACTTTTGACAAACAGGATGAACATGAGCCTGCCATTAGAGCTTGTGATCCCCAATTGCTCCACAGCCACTGTACAGCAACCATTATTCTAATTTCTGTAGATTAGGACTGGGCATTCTTACTGAAAAACTGTTTCTTATGCTTAGTGCTGAACAATGCAGTATTACTTTTTTTTTTTTTTTTTCCATTTTAATCAGATGCCAGGTAATGCAAAAACTGCTGATAATACAGACTACCAGTTCTGCTTTTGCATAACACACACCAGGATGTTCCCTGCTTAGTTAGACACTGCCTAACTGATATGAAAGAACTTTTGTTTTCCAAGAGATAAAACCAAGACTTGGCACCCCAAAGGACTCAGATTAACACCACAATTTTAATCTGGAAAGTTTACAAGTTTGCTGCATACGTACTAACATGAGGGTTCTCTTGAAACTTTGCTAGGCTACTTGCCTTCCATATCCTTCAGCTGTTATTTTTTAGGTTAATTACAGACTGTATTTATGAATATTCTTCTAACAGTCATATGAAATAAATACTAAGTCTGATGTGAATCATTTCTAGGTGCTTTCTGAGGTGAGAGACTCTTGAACCAATATATTATTACCGTCTGCCTTGCCAACTCTTCTCAGCTCATGCATTATTTACCTGCTAAACCATGGTGACAGTGGTGAAGCAATAATGCTCTGTTTTGAACCTCCAGCTGCCATCTATGCAAAACAGGTGGAATGCCAAAGAGATATGAAATATTCATGCTTTCACTTCTTTTTGTAACTGACAACATCCTAATGCATAGGTGACTTTAAAGGCTCAGAATTTTGGTCATTCATTTACCTCTCCTCTCAAAATATCAAAAAGAAGTGTGAAGATCAAAATGGGTACCTTATCTTTCTGATAATATCCCTTTATATAGGGGTTAGTCTTTATGGATTAGTTTACTCTTATTATTTTTGTTATTAATTTAACTAGTCTCTAATTCATGGATTTCTCTGAACAAATCATGCTTTGGTTTTTCAACAAAACCTGTAACCTTTGCTTGTAACCCCTTCTATGTACCAAATTCAAACAATTCTGAGATGTACAGATTTCATCTAGATAGAAAGGAGTTTCTTCAGGTTTAGTATTTGCCTTATCAGTCATATCTTATGGCATACTGAGAAATCAAAACCTTACTTCCCTCAGACATTGTTAGCATCATTCCCATTTGCTCCTCCAACATGTTCAGTCTTTCTCCCTGGTAAGATGTTTCTTTGTGAAATTCATTGTGCCACAGAGATCTTCAGCCAAACAGCAGAGGATGACAGATGTCAATGAAGTTATGCATGTCTGTATGTTTGTAACATGAAAACAGCTTTATTTTTAAGCATATTCCCCTTCTCTTGAAATAAATATTCTAAATATTTCAAATAGTGGCTTACAACATCTTTCTCCATATCAAAAAAATTAAATGCAACTTTTAGTTGCAATTAAAACATGCTTTATCTTACTCCATTGTCAGTAAAAGCACTTTAGTGGATTCAAACAAAGGACTTCTTTGTAACAGAGTAATCCAAAGTCTACAGTTAATCTTTGTTATTTCTTAAGTTTTGGAATTGATGGCATTATGGACTTGTAATATTCTCCTTCTGTTTTTTGTATTGAATTGTAAAAACTTTGAACAGGTACCATGCTCTACTCTGAATTTAGTAAAGTATTTTGGGTTCATTGCTACAGTGCTTATAAAAAAGATTTCATCTTCTAGGGAAGTCACAGTCCCTATCTGAACAGATGTAACAGAGTGAAATGCAAACCAAAAATATATCTTGTGTAAAGTGAGTTTAAATTTATAAGTGCATAAACTGTTATTTTTATAGAAACACTGAAAGAATTCTTTTACTATTTCATAAGCAGAAAAGGATGCCATAATTACCACTTACTACCAACCTCAATGTCAGAGGTGTCAGACAGATTTACTGAAACATTCTGACTGCATCTAGCGACAAATGTTCCATTTCAAACTCTCATAAAAGATTCCCCAAGTCACTCTCACAGAGTTGATATAAAATACTCTTAAAGGAGCTTTTTCAAGGTTTAAGAATGTCAAACACAGGACTCCAAAGAGCTATTCTGATTGGAGATACTTTGTAGACCATACCTTCTTTTTTCTCCTCGAAGTTTGTGACATTTTTGAAAGATCTGTAAGGGTCAATGATCTGATAAGAATATATTCTAGCATATTTACTTTATTTGCTAAAGTTCATTATTCTGTGAATAGTCTCCCTCTTTGGCTAATGTCCTTTTTCTGCTGGATCACGAAATTAATTTACTGAAATTCTTTATCAGCACAGTATTCCTTTGCTGTTTTTCTAGCTAAGCTCTGCTGATGGTCACATTTGAAAGGGACTATGGAGTCACAACAAGCCCTCCTTCCCTGTTTCTGTTCTAGTAATAAGATATCACCAGACGCACGAGCAACCAAGAGGATTTCATACTTTCTTGTACCCCAAACTGACAAAATACTTCTGTTAGAGAGAAGAAAAGCAAAGTGAATGATGGAGGAAGTTCAAAAGCAGGAAGGCCAAACAAGAGCAAGAACATTTCAGCAATAAATAACTGAAGTATCAAGGTAACAAGAAAAAGTTCAGGAAGGTAGGATGGATAGATGGATATAATTCAACACTGCAGACTAAAAAGCAGGAAAAGTTTAAAAAGCTGAGTGACCAAACTGAAGGAGAGGAGGAGGAAGGTTTTCAAATACCATACTGGCAATTTTCAGTAATCACTAATTTATATGTGGGGCAAAATCAGTACCACAGGAAATAAGGAAAGGAGATAAAAAGAATTTAATTATTCTAGAGCTTATTTCAGTCAATAAAATGACTGCATTTTCTACAGAAATGCAACACTGCATAACCAATAATCACATAACAGTTAGCATGTACCAGAAAATAAACACCATTTCTGCACTAACCTCACTGCATCCTCATTTGTATCAGTAAACATTTTAGAAAAATGCATGAGGCAGGAGTCTGATAACAAATTCACACAGGAGGTTTAAACATTCAGCAGTAAAAGGGCAGTGAGTACATTTAAACTTGCTGAGTGAATTCTCCTGTGTATAACCTACTATGGCTTCATTGATTTCACTTAGGAGTTTATGGACTCTGACATTCGCTGAAGTCAACAAAGCAAAACCATTTGGTATCATCCACAGGTCTTGGCCTGTATGCCTAAAAATAGGAGATAGACTTTGCTTGCATGGGTTCTGCACTGCTGAAAATATTACCTTTCTTTGGACACCTTTGATGTACACTGGTGGACCTAAAATCACAACCAGATCTGCACTGCTTTGAAAAAAGCATGGTTGCTCAAACTACAAGTATCTTCAAGAAGGCATGGGAAAGAAAAATGGAAAGAAAATGGAGAATGGTTGTATCTCTGAACCTTCTGCAGTCCTCAAAGCAAGCCTTGTCATCCCCAAATCCAACATCTCATTTCTTTCCATCTGCCTCAACATAACCAGCTCCAGAAGCACTTCAAGGCAATACCTTCAGCTGTCAGGGAATCCTTGGGTTTGTGCCCTAACCTCCTCTGACAAGATTTGGTGGGATGCAACCTCCAGAGAGGAAGGTGACCGCTCCATCTCTATGGATCAGCTGAGCAGACTGAGGGGGAGAGGTGCTCATAGTGAGCACTCTTCAATGGCAAACCACCAAAAGAAGCAGGCAAGGGAGAAATAGCATGAAGCAGTGGTCATGAAAACTCCAGAAAAGACAGAAAAACTTCACTGAGAAGTAGGAGCAGACTGCCAGGCCTCTGAGACAAAACATACTTAGGAACCAGAATGGACTAACAGAGCACCAACAAACCAAAGAGATCCCAAGGGAATTGCAGCTAAGCAGGGAAGCAAGGACTTGCCTGTAGGAGTACAAACAGGCAGGGCAGCAGACGTTATTCTTACTAAAAAGGACTTATTTTTTTCACTATTTACAGTATGAAGTTGGACTTTTCAAATGTAGAAGCCATTTGGATTTTTTGGAGGGAGTATACAGAAGGAAATAAAGATTAACATTGGGATTAACAAGGGATTCTTCCATTAGGCAATTGCAAACAATTATAACTACAAATAGCATTGGTAGAAAAACCCTCAACAAACTGATACTGCTTCTATCCTTTCACACCTTTCTCCTTTAGAAAAGCAGTAGGCAAGGAATCTTGCATGAACAGAATCCTTGAAAGCCTATGATCCAGATCTTGAAGAGGCAAAGATTATGGCATGAGGAAATTGTTTGGAGCCACTGGCTGGTTTTAAATACCTCTTGTTTGTTTGTTTGTTTGTTTTTGGTTTTGTTTTGGGTTTGTTTGTTTTTTTTGTTGTTTTTTTTTTGTGTGTGTGTGTTTTTTGTTGTTGTTGTAGTTGGTTATTTTTTCCCAGTACATGGAGGAACTTATAACCCAATCTGGTAGAAACAGAACTATAAAACTGGACCTGTGTGGCCCCAGGCCTCCAGGCTATACTTTTTGTATATCTGAAGCTGTATCCTTCTCAGAGCAACTTGTTATCCATCATGTTCTTACTATTTATTTATCATAAGGCCATCTGCTCTACTCACTGCTCCGCATCCTCAATGTGACAAAATTATCCAAGAGTTACAATGACAAATGAGATCCACTTCCACTTCAGAAAATTCTGAATTCCTAGGGGACATAGCAGAAATTAACAGCTTTGTGATTGCACTGGTATTGCATTCAATGGAAGGTTTTTACAAAACGTAGGTACAGTGTGAGGGTAAACTGGGAGATGGACACTGTTGCCATATTGGCCACAACCAGCATCAAACAGAAAAATTTAATTGTCTAATATGACTAGCTCTGTTGATAAGAGTAGCATTAGTCATATGCTTAAACAACCTCATTTTTCTGCATTACCACTAAACATTCAAAAACTGTCCTGATCACAAAAGAAATAGCTCAGCTAACACAAGATACTAACCAGCTGCATGCTCACATTCAAATTTCTGTACCTTCCACTTATATTTTTTATCTTATATTAATTTATTGTCTGCTGTATTAGGTTTGTGTGTCAATGGTTTTTTTGGGGAAAGAGGGGAGCACACTTCTGCTGTACAATATTGTAGATGAACTAATAAAGGGAAAGCAAGCAATAGATATAATCTGACTATTCCCTTCTGGAAGCTTCTTTCTGTCTCACTAAAGCAGTGACAGTTGTTAAGTGATTTTATATCTGAAATTGAAATTGTTTCTATCACAAGATTCTGTTACAGCCTTGGCTTTTTTCACACTCTTTACCCGTTCCTAGATATGGTGATATTGATATTGAAGAAAAAACAAACTGGTTGTTAGTGAAGTAAACATAGTACAAGTACACTAATATATAAAAATGTTAGGAATAGAAGTTCTTTTTAAATATGTATGTATACCTGTATTTTGGAATGGAATATCAAATGCATTATAAAATATAGTAAAATAACCTCTTATGTACAACCTTAACTTCAAAACATGTCACTTCACATTGTCCTTGGACTTGATATTCTGAGGCATTACTTAGGAAATTAGATTTTCCAAGTCACTCTAAAAGTTATTAATACATGACCTCCTTATTTAATAATTTCCCATTTCAAAATACAATCATCCATAATATATCTCATTATATAACAATCAGAAGAACAACTGATTAAAAACCAAAGGAAAACTAAATATAAAATCAAAGCTTTGTTGATTTTCTTAATTGCTAGTATTTTAAATCTTGTGCAGCAGTTATCCAAACAATAAACTATTCAAAAAATAATATAATTATTAATATAATATTATTTTAAACAAATAAGTCTGCACAAAGTTGAAAGAAACCTTAAAATGCTTTTAAGTGCTGTAATTATACTGGAAATAGAATATTCTATGCCAAATTTTCTAATTTGATACAATAACAAGGGACACATGGACAGCAAATAAACAGAGAGTAACATGCAGGAAGATAAAGATTTATAACTCCTCCCATTTCAACAAGCCACTGCCTCATTTACATCTCCTTTCAATCTGTAGATCTGATCATAAACATGGGGCTCATTGGGAATGAAATAAATTTATCTAACTGTTAAGAGATTAACACTTCATTCTTCATCAATTATCACCTGATGATGGACTGGGAATCTGACTGACAGGAGAAAACAAAATTTAAATTATTTATTTAGCCATATCTCTATTTCATATTCATAAACTCTGGCTTAGGCAAGACTGGAACAGACTCTTCATGATGCATCCTAAGTAATTCTACATTTCTTACAAAGGCAAAGATGTATTTGACTAAAATAACTTTAAACGCCTAAAGCTTTTGAGTACAATCAAAGCTGCAAAATATTCAATTGCAAAGATATTGCCTATTAAATATATATATAGATCTCCATGTGTACTGAATTTCTATCTTAACTATGTGTCATATGAAATCAATGAAGTATTATCTGTGAGATATATGAAATATTAATATTTATCAAATTTACATAAACACTGACACCTGTGTAACATTAGTGCCAAGAAATCCTTCTTCAATCTGACTTCCAGGTAGATGACCAGCCCTAATAAATATTGGTGCTTCACATTCAAAAAAAAAAAAAAAAAAAAAAAACCAAAAAACAAACAAACCACAAAAAAACAACGAAAAACCATTTTCAGGTTTTCATATATTTTGTATTGATCATTCTTTTTTTCTGCTAAAAATGATGTTAAGGAAAGAAGTTTTAAAAACAGAGGTAGAAAACATGAGTAAAGAAAGCCAGAATAAATTGAACAAACCATCTGTAAATCCATATCTCATTTATATAAAATCAATAAGAGTTTTTTAAACATACACTTGATAGAGCCAAAATCATTTGGGTTTTACAACAGTTTTTCATCTGATGGTTAAATGAAAATGCTGCAGCTTTAGGAAAAAATGTTACTTTCAGTTTTATCACAATTTTTATTTTATTCACCATCATTTATTCCAGATAAGAGTAATAACTTATTCTCTGGTAGTCCAGGTTAAACCCATGTAAGAGTATGTCTTGTTCCTCAGATTTATAAATCCTTCCTTTCCAGCAGTGTCACAGTGTAATGCATCAAGCCAGGACAGCAATATCTTCTGACTTGCCTGTGAGCATCTATTCTCCCATTTTCAAGTGTCACAACTGACACCAAAATATTGTGTTAAGTATTCCACTGAATTCTGCATTTCCTTATTTTTGATACAAGTTAGACCAGGAGAGGGTCAGGATCAAAAACTACAAATACAAAAATACAAATGTTATGCATGCAGATGGTTTGACACACACACATATTTTAATTAGACAGCCACTCAGAGCAAGACTTTGGCAATGCACAGGAGAATAACTCTGAATGTGAAATTAATGAAACATGGACAGTGTGTAAGTACTACAGGAACATTCAGCATGGTTTATGATGCACAAAATACCAATCTGAAATACTAGGGGAGGAAATTACCCAAGGTAATTAAAAACATTGTTCCAGAGCTCAAGAAGCATGGAGATGAAGTGGCTTTCAGCAAAACCTCTTTTATCTACCATACAGCTTCCCTGTGCATGTTTTCCTTTTCAATATACACCTTCATTACAGCATGCCAGCTTTGGGAAATGTAAATAAAATTGTTGCTTTAACAGCAAATTTTATGATGGAATTATTCTTTTGTAAATGATTGTTTTCCATCAGCACTGAAGAGTAGAGAAACTGGCAATGCTGCGAGAGTATGGAAGATGCTTTATTCAAGTGAGCCTCATATATTTTGTTGATTTTGTAAGTATCTAGGTAGCAAACCTTACGATGGAGGAAGCTGTTAAGAGGTAAGACAACCAAGTTTTTTTTCCTCTATTTTATTTTTATGTCCTGGAACAATTCACCATGAATAATCTACCTCTGAGCCCAGCTGACAGCAAGAGAGCAGCTCCCTTGTTTCAAGCCCTGCCCTTGATAGGATGCTAAGGATGATACTGTTCAGCCTTTAGGCTACATGATCAAATAAAGAGGACCAGGGTGAGCACCTGTACCTGTGATGTCACCATAACAAAGCATCCCACTTCTTCCATAATTTTATTGTCTAGTTTACTTTTATTTTTCCATCAATACAAGACAAGAACAGAATGAAAAACTTCTCTCTGAACAACCAATTTTCCCAAAGGTGTAAACTGGTGACTTCAGTTTGTGTTAAGTGTGGAGCAGCTGCTGTGAAGCAACTCTGTTGAAGAATCAGGTTTGTAATTTTCTGTGTATCTTTATTCAACTTTTGTGGACTTTAAAGAGAAAGGGAGACTTTAATACTGACTTTTTCCCACACAAAGAGCAGGAGTAATATTCAAATCACCTTGTAAAATGCCAATTTTTTCGAGTGCTAAGGACCATTGATTTATGCAGTTTAAATACACATGTATTTTTCTGCCAACATTACTTATTAAATGAAATTAATCACATGAAAATGAGGGTAGCTGCTGCATCAACAGCCTCAATTGAGAGGCAGAACCTACTGCAGATGTATTAAACCTCATGAAATAGGCATAATAAAGGCTTAATCAGACACTCATAAAATATTATGCAAACAGAACCAAGCATAAACTGATGTTGTGGCTTGGGAACTGAAGCACACATTATAAATAAAATTTCTCCCTCACCACAGGATTTTTGTTCAGATATAATAAAACCAGACACACTGCTTATCTGTGATAATTTAAAACTAAATAAAGATCCTTAATTTTCTGAAAAATCAAATTTCTTTTCCAGACTTTGTCTTCAAGCTATTTCTTTCTATTCCTTTACTATCCTATTAAAAATTCCAGTTTCTCTTTTATTTGTTACTAAACTTCCTCTGACTTTTGATAATATTTATAGCCTGTTGTAATAGGATACATTGCTCATCCATTTTCTTAATAGAAGACAAGATTTTCCATGTTTGTACCTTTACGACCAAGGCCAAAATTTACCTAGTATTAATTGTATTTCTTGCTGATTAAAAACAAACAAACAAACAAAAAACCAAAAACAAGCACTGACTTTTAATTGGCCTTTCCATGCCTCAGAATTTTTATTTTTATTTCTTAATAAATTTTGTAGAGAAATCTAAGCTATATAGGTAGAACTTAAATTTAGGGTTTTTTTTCATAAGGTGAGGTGATGTAAAGCTGATAAAACACTGAAAACACAAGCCCAGAAAATAACATACACTCATAGGGACAAGAAAATGCCTATCAAGCTTAACTCTAAATGAAATATTGTCCCAATTATATTAATTTTCCCATTCTCCTTGACAATGACAAAAAGCTTAGAATTGCCAAGTCATTAAATGTTTCTTAGGTGCTCTGTAATGCTCACACAGTGATATTTTGCTGACAGTAACAGCTTATTTTCACTGCAAACTTCCTTCTTCTTCCAAGGGACAGACAAGGATACTGTATGCAACAAATCCAACTCCACGAGAGCAGTATGGGCAAACTCACATTCCAACATCATCAGGGAGCATTCTCCCATAGCAGGGAGGGAATACTGAACTGCTAGCAAGGCTTATTACCACTTCCAGAAGATTCTCAACCTTTCCATATGTTAAAATGGAAAATAACCCCAAAACTTAGGGAATTTATCTTGTGGCATGTAATTTGGTGATCAGCATGAGTATTCAGCCACATCAGGGACATGGGTAGCACGAATACCCAGTGTGTTTTTAGAACTGTTCAGGTTCAGTGCATCCTTTGGAAAGGTTGTGCTACAAGGTTTTAAATAAGGAAAAGGCAATATTGAACCTATTGATAAAAGTGGGAATAACTTGCAGAGAAATCAACAGCATTGATAAGCTTTGGGTCTTTACATCAGGCTGTGACCTAAAGCACAATACAGAACCCTGGAGAAGCTCCATTCTTCACATGATTGTGGTGAGATTTCACTACATGCTTTGACTGTACCCTCATCCTCACTAAACCAAATTATGTAATTAGTCTGGAGATCAGTTTTCAGAATCCTGCATCATGGTTTTTAGTTTCAGCTGCCTTCCATCCAAATCTTATGCCATTATTTTTCCCTCACTCATGCATTTTCAGAGCTAATCATTACTTGTACAGTTATCCAAAGATATATACAAACATATGAGCATCACTTTTCATCAGATGAAGAATCCTGGGCTGTTAATTACAACTCAGCCCATAAATTAGTGGCCATGTTGAATGAGAACAAGTCCCCTGTTAGGGAGTTGCCTTGTTTAACAAGTTCATTTTCATGTCTGCCTATTTCCCCTGAAACCCACTCTATCATTAAGCATCTTCCAAATAATCTCCCAGATCTCATTCCAAACAGATATTTATTATTGAAATATCTTGCTTATTTTAATATGGATTGCACAGCTCATGCTATATTTAATTTTAAAGTTATTTAAAGTATTGCTTACAGAAAAAATGACACATTTCATAAAGACACACACACAAGCCTGGTCTCAAACTAAAACTGGACATCACATGACACTTCAGTGAGCTTTTCTGTTTGTGTGCTTATGAACTGAAACCAAGAAAAGTCCAATCAAAAACTGTAAGCTACCACCATGCAGGAGATAGCTTTAGGGATGCTGTAATAAAATAAATTTTGTATGTGCTTTTACAAACCTGTAAAAGACAATTAATTAATATGATCAAAGTCTATAAAAATATGGCTGGGACAGAGAGGATGGCTGCAGCCTTTTTGACCTCTCATTTTTCCACTACAAGCTTAAATGGGGATGATTTGAAAGAAAGATAAGGAAGGAACCCTTCTTCACACACCAGACTGGCTGCAGAACTTGCACAGATTACTGAGAAAGTGAAAAGTTTACATCTGTTGAGAACAGACCAGACATGGGAGGGAATCTACTGAGGGTTATTAATACAATTAAAACCATCTGTGATCAGAAAAGTTCCTGGGCTGCAAATGGCTGGAGGTGAGAAGAGCATTTTGAGGAAGTACCACTGTATCTCTCCTGGTTCTCTATGTTTCTGGCATATCTGCTTTTGACCCTTGGAGAGAAGCTATTGAGGGATGGGCTGTGAGACTGCTCCAGGATATCATTTTGGACTGAGAGAATCAAACAGATATGCACTGTATATCCATCCTTCAGTGGGGTAAAATGTAGTAAAAAAATACTGATAAAAATTATGTGGTTCAAAAAGTATGTGTCTTCATGCCCTCAAAATCTTTTCCATGCATAAAATTCCAAAAGCACAAAAAACCCCCAGATGAAACAAATCTCTTTTCTGAAGACCTTAGCTAGGAAGACATGGGGCAATTCTGTCTTTCAATGAAGAATTTAAGCTCTGGACAGCTCTTTTCCAGTAGGAATTAGTTTTATCTTTTGTGCACCCAGGTAGGAAGAAACAGGCAAAATAAATGCAGTGACAGAAAAACAAGACCCATATGATGTCTCCTTGCCTCATTTCTACACAAACTAGAACAACTAGCAATAGTTGTTAACTAGCAATATGTAAGCATGATGTCACATAAACAAATTCCGACCTCAGCATTCCTAAACCATTGCCACAAGCCTGAAGACTTGCAAATTTGAGAAAAATATGAGAATCAGCAAAACAATAAATGTCCCCTACTTTATTGACTGATGATTTTTTACAAAGATCAAAAGAGATTAATTCAAGGTCAAGACCAATGGGATAAGTTCAGGACAACAAATAATTGTCAGAACTTTCCCATAAAACACTGCTAAGTCCATATTCCAAAAGTAACTCTTTGGTCTTTGCTTTGGCTTCCCCTTGCTTTTAGGCAGCATTTTATCAGAGATTCTAAAAAGAATTGACTAGTAAAACTGCTGTGGGAACATGATGCTAAGCTACACAATGCTGTTTAGTTTGTGACCAAGGAAATCCTGTATGTAATTAGCACATCACTAATTTTCCTAAAATATGGATCCCTTAGTTTTTTTATGCAGTAAGTTGGTTATTCTCATCTCCAAACCTTTTTGCTCTTCTCAAGTGCAAGTGTTTTTGAAATAAAACAGAGAAACCTGTTGTAAGACATAGGGCAACAAGTGTGCAAGGAAGCATTTCTCCAGCAAGCATGGACTCAGGAAGCTCAAAAAAGATGCAGCAAGGAAGAGGGAAGAGTCAATGACCTGAATCTGCACTGTGGAAATGGAGCTCTGCCTGGGCAGGAGAATCCATTGGCCTCTTCAATGCCCATGCTTTAAATTACCTTTATTAGTCAGATCTCTGTGGTGAAGGAAGAAAATGGTTATTTCAGAACTGCACTGACATCCTCAGTCACTTTAGAGTCACAGCACTGCGAGTGGGAAGGAAATGTCAATATACGCACAAGAAAATAATGAGTATTTCAGCCACCCTATATGCATTTTCCATTAATTCTCTGCATGCTCAATATTGTATATAATGAACCTGGCAGCCTCTGGATAACAATCTGTCTGTTAGCTCCTATTTGAAGACTCTTATTTTCTTGTGGATTAAGGCCCTCTGCCAAGGCTGATTTTGATTATATACATTATTTCCCACCAAGAGAGGGGCTGCTCTGCTCTATCAGGTTCTCACACAGTATTTTAACAATGATAGAAATTTGCCTCAAACCACGATGTGTCTTGGTTAATTAATAGGGGGTTTATACATTTTATTGAAGACTTAACTAGCTGTTTGTTTTACAAATCATGAGATTAGCTAACAGATAACAGATGCTGATTTTGCCAACTTTATCCTTCCTGCCATTTGTTACATTGCATCTTTTAAGACCAGTCATTGATTTAGCAGCAGAATATTGAGCCCAATTTTTAACATTTCATTTGCATGATATCAAGCATAGAAGTATCTCAAATGCAAAGTGAAATTTGTTTATATTATTTAGACAATTTCCTATCTAAATCATGCTTTACAAGAGATTCTTAATGAAATGTTTCTGACTCATGTCATTAAAATATCAAACCTTCCACTCCAAGCTCTCCATGAATTTCCCAGAAAAAGGCTTATTTTTGAGACACACTGAGTCATTGCTTTTCAATTTATGTGAGAATTGAGACTGCCAGTTGAAAGAGGACTCAGAGTGAAGGCCAAGCACCTCTTAATACATGAACCAAAAAAGAAATTAGTTCAAGAGCTGAACAACCATTCCATGGCTGTAGCACACAGTCAGTGAAATGCATGTGCATCATAAATATGTAGATGAAATACAAAATTTAGAATATCATGGTAATTTCTGAAATGCTAACAGTGTTTTGGAACACATGCCTAGCACATGCTTAATAACCCTATTCCTCAGATGCAAAGACATAATATGTTTAGTATTAGTCTGTCCTTATTCTCAAGATGCAAGCAAATCTAAAAAAAATAAATCATAGCTTCTCAACCATTTCTTCATCATGGCTTTTTTTCCAAGTTATACTTTTGGATCTAAATACTACTTTCAGAATTGTCTTTCTCACATAGGTGCTTCACACCTAGAGATACATATTTGTACCTAAAGAATGGAAACAAAGCCCAGAGGAAGAAATGACTCTCATTCTGGAGGACAAAGCTAGAGGAAGAGTCATCTCTCACCAGCAGAGAGGCCTGACCCCAAACCAGCATCACTCCCAACCTGGCTGTCCCATCACATTATCATATGCCAATCTTTTTAGGGTCTGTGACTGGCAATAACAACCTAAGAACTGTCTGATTTCCTAACTGTCTCTGACACTTATGAATAAATATTTTCCTGTCTAACCTTGCCATATTTATCAAGGATGTAGACTGCAGGAGGGTGCTTTAAAGGTTCTGGATGCTCAGTTTTGAACATTAAAAAAAACCCCACATCATGTGAGCTAAGTGCAGTTCATTAATGGGGTGACCAGACAGACCTAATTAGATTTGCTCCTTGCAATATGTTCACCATAACATCTTTAATTATTCTAATAATTTCTTAATAGACAGTCTCAAGAATCCATCAAATGCATCACTTGCAGCACAAAGGGTCTCCTTAGAGTATTTTTTACCAGTTTCTCTGATATCATCCTTCCCTACTTCTCCCCTCACTACACTGATTTTTGCTACATCAAGATGTCATTTCTTCTGCAGGACTTTTACAGGAGTTTGGTAGAACTTTGGCTGGAGTATTTTTATTATTCTCCTCTACATTATGTCTCCTGGTTACATTATTCATAGCTGCACATTCCACTGTGATTCACCAGCTACCACTGATTATTCACAATCTTCTGTGTTAGTCACAAACCTGTAACTTGTCCAAACTTTCTGTGGGTGACTGACAAGTGGCTCAATTTCAGTGCTTAAAATCAAATTCAAACTTCCTGCTTCCCAGTAAAACAAAAGAAAAAAAAGCTCAAACCCTGACAAAAGCCAGACTCGGGCAGTATCCTGAGGCAACTTCCCACTCTCCCCAGTGACACTGGTTTATTCATCCTTCCTACAACATCTGCTCTCTTTGGTTTACGCAGCGGGGCAAGCGCCTTCATTGGAGCCGTGTGCGCAGCTCCTGCGCCAGCGCGGGTGTGAGATGCGCCCGGGTGTGATGCCTGGGATCACTCGGCCTCCAGAGCTCCTGGCAGGGGCCGGCGGGTACCGCGCACACAGGGACCCGCGCGGCTCGCACGGGCCGCTCCTCCGAGGAAAACCCATTCCATTTCAGAGCTGACACCGGCGTGCGGGGATCTCTCACCACGCCAGAGCCGCTCCGGGAAGCCGCGGGCGAGGCCGGGCGGGGATGCGGGGACCGGCAGGGATGCGGGGCCGGCGGGGATGAGGACATGTGGGGATGCGAGGCCGGCGGGGATGCGGGGCTGGGCAGGGATACGGGGCCGGGCAGGAATGTGGAGTCGGCAGGGATACGGAGTCGGCGGGGATGCGGAGCCGGCGGGGATGCAGGAATGCGGGGATGCAGGAATGCGGAGATGCGGGACCGGCGGGGATGCGGGACCGGCGGGGATGCAGGAATGCGGGGATGCGGGAATGCGGGGATGCAGGAATGCGGGGATACGGGGACGCAGGGCCGGCGGCGATGCAGAAATGCGGGGATGTGAGGCAGGGCGGGGATGCGGGGCCGGGCGCGGTTGAGGGGCCGAGATGCGCGGGGGCCGCGCTCCGCCAGCACCACCTGCCGGCAGCGCCCACGGGACGCGCCCCGCGGAGCCCACGCGGCACCATCAGAATTGCCGGAGACGTTGGAAACAAATAATATAAATTATAAAAATATATTAAAATTTAAAAACTGCAGTAAGTATAATTATAATTTAAAATGTTAATAATAATAAAAATACCACGAGCCAGACCACAGCAAGAACTGAATGTCCATAATCCGTGCCCTGCCCCAGCCCCTGCGTGCCCTTATTCCCAGGAATGCCATGGCAATGAGCTGCTCCTACTTTTTCTCTCACTGATGGAACCAGAATAAATCACAGAATCTCTTACTGTCCCCTCAAGCCAAAATTTCTGCATTAAGCAGTTTTTAAAGGTAAAATACCACCTCTGGTCCTGGGTGTTTCAGCAAAACCTCAGGCTGATGAAACAGGCTGCTCAGAGATGTGGGTGCTCCGCCCCTGGAAGTGTTCAAGGCCAGGTTGGATGAGGGTCTGAGCAACCTAGTCTAGTGGAAGTTGTCAGATGTTTCAAGTCCCTCCCAACCCAAACAATTCTCAGTTTGTATGAAAATCTGTGGCCAAATCCCCCCATCCTCACACTGCCACAGCTCGCAGAGGGCCAGCTTCCTCTCCTGGTGCTGGAGGGGGGTGGAAAAGCAGCCTGGACACTGGTACTGGAGAGAGAGAATTAAAGACCAAAAATAGATAATTTCAAATTGGTAAGAAAAACACAACTAACAAATCACTGTAAAAAAAAATAACTAAATCACTAATAAATAAAACACTGTAGTAGATAAACAGCAGTAGCACTGCAAAATAACATTAGCAAAGTATCATGTATACACACAATTACGTTGCAAGTAGTGGAATCAACCCAAATCATTGCTAGGCATTTGATTTTTTAAAGTCCATTTTAACTATGCTACCAATGTGCTCTAATTGAAATATGGCCTTACAATTTGTTCAAATACTGAGTTTCAGCTAGAACTTTTCATTAAAACAGAACAATTCAGCTGTAATGACTTTATCTTGAAAAGTAAAATGTACTTATCATTTTAAATTGCAACTTAATGTCTAAAATTGAAAATACAATTCATTATATGAATGATGCCAAAAATGAATACATAATCTAGTAATCTAGAATTTATATATATATATATATATATAAATTAAAATATTTTCATTCCCATTCCATTAGTAAAAACCAGGAGCAACTTCAAAATATTGCAATTTTATTTTCAATTTTATTATTTTTCTACTTTGTGATTTTTTTTCTCTTCTCTAGGAGGTTTTATTACTACCAGAGTCTCAGTGCAGATTTTATTTGACAGCAATTTTTAGGTAAGCACTCCAACATTTATGCCTGATTTCTCCGCATCTGGTAGGAAAAGAAAATTCTGATTTCTGCATCATGAATAAGCAGCAGTAGCACTTCTCTGAGTTTATCCTTCATCTATCAAGCATATACCAGTGAAAGAGCAAAACTTGTCCAGCTACCCCTTCTTTACCCAGCAGCATTTATTTTAGCATTTCAAACTCAACAACCACTACATCACCCAGACATTCTATTCCCATTGGGCTTTAGGACCATAATAAGAATTCTGAACTACTTTAATGAGTTATAATTTGAATTATACTTTCACTGCTATTAAGTATATAGGTTTTTTTCATAATCAATGCAAGCAATAAAGAATATGTGCATTTTAAGGAGCAGCACTGAGAACTCTGAGTTTAATGGTGCACACAGGGACACTTTTTCCCCCTGTGCATAAGCCTACAACAGGACAGCATTCTGGGCAGCACAATCTGCCTATATTACTTCATTTCTTTCCCAGGCTGGACATTTTGACTTGGCTATCCCCCAGTGTAGCCTGGCAGAGCTCTTTGCCCTCAAGACACAGAGCCACCAGCTGAGGACAGACCCTTCTGCTTGTTTCTGCTGCAAAAAGAGTTGGAAAAACATGATACTCCCACTTTACCTAACTAGCAAATAAACCAATATAAATTACCATCTACACTGATGACAATACTGTTAGCTCAACTAACTCTAACTGAAAATTTGGTCCTGGGTGTGTTCCTGGGGACGGGGTTGGGTGGATGTTTTTATAATTCTCTTTTTAAGTCAAAGTTTCTTTGCAGCACTACTTCAATGAGCACAATAATGCAACACACCTGCAACATCAGGATAAATTTCTGACACATACCCAAATAATCTCTTATACTAAACAGGATGTGCACATTAAAAACACAAACAAAACAAAACAAACCCCCACCCCCCCCTCAAAAAAAAAAAACAACAAAACAATTATAAAAGCTACTGGGCCTTTTAAGCTCATGGCATCACAAAACCCACAAAAACACCCCTATCAGCTGACACAGTTCATTGCAAATGCATGAGTGTGAGCTAAAAAAATCTTAATTAGCACAAGCACAACTCTCAGAATTTGGGGAGTAGCACATTAGCCACTTTACATACCAGATCACATTACTGGCAGATTATGCTGGTATTTGTTTTAACTTGGTGATGAAAAAGCTTAAGGGATTTAATACTGTACCTGTAGCCCAGTGAGACACTTTGCACACCACCTCATGATTTTTTTTCTCAGTTTTCATTACAGTGTGAAAAATTTGTGCAAAAATAGTCATTTAAATATCCTAAAAATACTTTATCAATGCTATGATCTAGGTATGGGTTATAAAATATAAAAGCACAGTAAATTTAATGGAAAGAAACTGTTCAAGAATTAAAATAAAGCAATGTATCCAGAGAACATTTTAAAAACAAAAGTATAGGTTAATTATATTATAAAAATCCTCTTAATTAATAGCTAAATCAACACACATTAAAAAGCACTTCACAACAACTGGTCCTACATTAGCCAAAATTAGCTGATTGTAAGGCTTTAAACAGCAGTGAGGCTGCTCTACTGATCTAAATCTGAATGCTGAACTGCTGAACCCATTTTCTAGGATAAATTTAGCTGTTCTTTCGTGTTCCACTTTTCTCTGGTACTTGGATCAGTTATGCAGTGTATAATTATGCCAGTGCACTTAGACAGTGCTTTCCATCTGAATGTCTCAACATGCTTTTCAGACTTAATTACTTTGGGCTTGGAAATCCTTCATGACGTAGATACGAACAGTCAAATTCAACAGGGAAGGAAACAGAGTCAAGGAAGATGGGAATGCTGAGAAAAGGACTGAAATGAAGCCTTGCTCTCCTGGAATTTGTTGCCACATTGCTTTTACAGACATATGAAATCAAGATGCTCTCCAAATTTAGCTTCTGGACATATCAGGAAATACCTTGGTTTTGGCAATGGTAAGTAGCTTGGCACTGACTTTACATGTAAGCCCAAATAAAATCCAGATACGAAATACTTCTTGAGCATCCTCAAGTTCTTTCACCCATGTGCATTCCCAAAGGGAGCTCAACAACTACCTAGAAGTCCTAGGCAAGGCATAGGGGTATCCTTTCCACTGCTCTTAAACACACAGCATCACTTAGTACTAGGAATCCAGCACTTACACAGAACAAGAAGTCAAGCTCCATCTTTTCTCAGCATGAGAGAAAACTCACACCTGACCTTGCACCTCTGTGGAGAGTGTCCTATGATTCTATTTTATATGAAAGACACCTTTCTCTTTCAAGCTATTTTTACTTAGCAGCAAATAGACAAAAATGTTTTCTTTTTTTTTCTGAAAGAAATTTAGAAAACTTCATTCAGCATTATTTCTTGGCTGTAGATGTCTTTACTTGAATAGTAAAGAGAAAAAGCTTTTAGATATACCCATGTTGCCAAAATATTTCACCAAGTAAATGGTGAAATACACCATTTGATGGTGTACATAAACAAATAAGACAGTTGAGAGACTGAATATACTTGAGCACTGAATTTCCTTATCAGCTGACTACCTTTAGGGCTTGAATAGAAGGGAAAATAAACTTAACTTGCTCATTTTATCACTTTCTTCATGATGAAGAATTTCTAAAGTGCAACATAAACTTAAGTACTGGGGAACCCTTCTCTGCTCAGCCCTAACCTCTCACTGTTTTAGCACCTCGGTTTATTAGGGGGACCAAAAATTACATCTGTGGCACCTAGAACCTTGACACTGGATTGCCGAGATTAGGGAGCTTGTTTTATTTCCAAACCTATCTTTCTGGGCTGTGGGACTTGCATTCAGAGGGCATGGCTCAAATTCAGAATAGATGCTGTCCATAACAGCCGTACCCAAGCTAGGGCACGAACCAAACACAGGAAGAGCTATTAATGCTGCACACTGCTTGTGCTAACAAGCCTAGCTGAAAGGCAGGGCTTTTTAGGTGGAATCCAGGATCATAAAAAGAAAGGATATCTGCATAGAAATGTGCTGCATTAAATGATAAATCAGCCATGCAGAAAGAGAGCAGAGAGGTAAAATGCTTATTAGCATTTCCCAGACTTTTCTTGCTTATCTAGGTCACTATAAAGTAAGTACTCACTACTTTGTCTGCCAAAGCTTTAACTGTTTTCTTATGTCTAGGAACACATCACAAAGTAAAATAATTAACTGATTGTTAACATTTGAGAGGCATCATGTGTCGTTCACATGTACCTATGTAGATTTGTGGTACTACTTACAAAGAAGGATGTGGTGCAATGCAAGAAAAATTAATCTAGAATACAGCCTCCTTCTAACCCAACTGCACTGTCCTCTTTAAACCATCTTGCATTTTGCTTTTGGCAATGTATGCCTAAAGTATGGGCTGTCACCAAAACAGGAGTCCAGAGGTCAGAATACTAGCAGGATTCAGCAACACAGATGAATAGAGTTGCAAAGAGAAGTGCTCCGTGAGAGCAGCAGGATAATCCTTCAGCAGGTGTTTCCATACCACAGGAACAGCAGCTCCTCCTCCTTGAGTACAGCCATACAAGGGTGTGAATGTCTGCAGGATCCATCACATCCTAATGTTGCCAGGGAAGCCCAGCCATCTATTTCCTCCAACTCACAGTTCTAGGAAAGAGTTAGGGGTACCTCAGAAGAGAAAGCATTTACTTCTCAAGGATGTCTGAAGAAAGTCCTCTAAGTGCCAATTATACAGACATCATTCTCATTGCTTTTATTGTTTAAGTGCTGATTGCTAACTATAATTATTTTGTTCCCTGCATTAGTATTTAAATTCTTGAATATAACAGCATTGCAGGAATACATGAAGAGGTATGAGAAAACTGGGTGTACTGATAGATGCCCTTAGTTCAGTAGCACTCAGCTTATCCTTTGGCTCCTCTGGTGCATGTGCACATATAATGTTCCTCCCTTACAGCTATGCAAGTAATTCTTAGTGACAAAGAGTAATCTTATTACTGGCTTCCTCCATGCTGGGATGCAGAAGATTGGGAGATACACAGAATGTTTAATGATGCATGTGGCATGCAAGAGAAACTATGTAATTTACTGGGAAAGACACTGGAGGAAAGAGAGCTCAAGTGACACATCCCTGCTCCTCTTTCAAGAATAAAAAGAAGAACAAATTGGAGTTTCTTAATTTCCTTGGCTACAATTCTTCCACTGACTAAGAATTCTACAACAGAAAAATCTGCACTGCTCTAAAATATTTGCTTGAATAGTGAGGGTCATATAAACCAAGATAAACTTACATTCTTTTGGCATGGTGATATCCAATATTGAGACTGAGGTATAGTTTGCTACAAACATTGCTTTTGGATCAAACATTGTTAGCTGCAGTTTGTGCAAATTGTGCATGTTTCAGGACCACTGAACATTATCTATAAAAAAAGATTTAAGGTAGATACTTCCGTGTCTCAAATCGTTCACACACTTCTGAGCACTAAGGATAACTTGTGAGTGCAAAGAGCACACTCAATAATACAGTGGTAGAAACAAAATCAGTCTGAAGTTTGTGTGAAGTCTGGGATGGAATTTGGTACAGAGACCATGGTGTAAGGCAAATTATATTCCAGCTGTCCTGCAGAACTCTGCCCACAGATTCTGCAAAATGAGCTGCAGGACCCAGGGAAACTTCCTGAACATTCCTCCAGCCTGACCAATTAGAGCAGTCTGCACAGGCTTTAACACAGTGTTTCATCTTTTAAAGGAGGGAACAGAACCTCAGGTAGTATAAATTACTCTTGTCACTTCAATTCCAGCACCTATTTAAATCAATTTACACCATTTTCCTTAGTGAGCAAAGCAGAAATTGACCCAGGAGTAGGTATTATGCTGTATTTGCAGGTCGAAACCTCTTCTTCTCATGAAAGAATTGTGCCTGTAATATGTAAGCCATTTTGTCTCTGATCTAGCTTAGACAGCCCACAACAGATGTGATTTTTAAACATGCAATAACACTACTCACTATGAACACTACTCACATCTTTATAAGCATCAATAACAGAACTAGGAGACACGAGATACTTTCCATCCTAAACAACACTTTCGTTTAAACACACTATTTCCTTGAAAATCTTCTGGTTTAATCTTCAATTAAAAGTAATTAATACCAGAGTTAACTATTTAGAAATTAGGAAAATGGAAATTTCCATTGCAGAGAAGTCATGGCTTCTAATGCCCACTCAATACTATTTCTGAAAATAACCATTGCAGATCTACAGAAGCCAATTTATTCAAGCATTAAATCTTGCTTGCCAGGATAGGTGCAATGAAGTGTTATCACAAGCTCATAATCTACTTTCAGGATTATTAACTTCCCAAAGCTAAAGTTACTTGTTTTAAAAGAAAAAGAAAAATAGCAAATGAACACAAATCAAAAAGGCAGAGAAGATACTTCCAAATGTTTTGAATTTTGAATGAAAACTATGACTGCTGTTTCATCATAAAATCAATGCATCAAACCTGATACACAGGCTAATTATATCATGGGCATATCATAATGTGATTTGTTTAGAATGCTTCTTTTCTGCTTATTTTTATATTGACATACAGGCTTTCCTTTCCTGATAGGCTCAAAAAACTTTTTGTGACACGTTTTTCTCCCTGTGCCTGCACTCAACATTTCTATCACTTCACAGCAGGCATATGAAGTAACTGATAGAGTGACTATTTTAAAGGGTTCACTGTCATCTTAGATTTCATTTCAGAGTTGACCTAAAGCAGTTTCTGTGCTGAGATGCTTTGTGCTTCCACAGTTACAGCTAGGCACAACTATTTAGAAATGATGATAAAGAGGCACCTTGTACAAACAAAAGACAAAGCACTTTGTACACACCATTAGATTGGAAATAATCCTTTCCACTACTCTTGCTACAGAGTTTGAAGCCAGAAGAGACCACCTGAAGTGGAGCAAAGGGCTGAAAGAGGTGCAGGGGTGTCAAGAGGATGGGTCCAGATGCTTCAGTGGATCCCAGCACAGGACAAGGGGCAACAGGCACAAACACAGAAGTTTCACCTGAACATAGGGAAAACCCCCTTTACTCTAAGGGTGGCAGAGCACTGAATCAGGCTGCCCAGAGAGGTTGTGGAGTCTCCTCCTCTGGAGATATTAAAAACCTACCTGGACACAACCCTGCTGAACCTGTTTTAGGTGAACCTGCTTTAGCAGGGGGTTGGTTGAACTGGATGATCTCCACATGCCCCTTTCAGCCCCAACCATCCTGTGACTCTGTGATTAAGTGAAAGTGATTAATTCAATTACAGTGTTGAATAAATGACAGTATCTCAGAAATCATCCTTCTACTGGTGCTACACATTCTGACACTCAGTTATTAAGTGCCTATACAAATAAAGGTCTCCAGGGTTCTCATTCCTGATACAGTAATTACAGCTTAAAGAGGTTAGAAAACAATTTATAGGCTTTAAGGAGCATGTGAGAGCAAAGACAATTTACTTTAAAAACCTTAAAGACAGTGAGTAATAGCTGCTGTTTTGATTTGCTAATGTATTTAAGCTGGGTATCTAGAGCAGGAATTTTATCCTTAAATTCCATCAAACCTTCCTAAACACTGAAATTTTCATCACTGAAAACTTAACAAGAAAATTAATTGAACTGAAACACACAGACAAAAAGACTCACTAAATTCACTACAGCAGCTGATGAGGCCATCACCAAACAGAAGATACTAATGAAGAAATATTTCTTTCAATAATATCCATCATCCTGAAATTGCTCTGGAATAAAAAAAACACGGGCAGTTTTCTTCTGAAGTATTTATTCCTGATTTCAACAAGATTAAACAAATTTTTTTTTCCTGCTTCTTTCCAATAAAAGTCATTATTCAAAAGAAAAAGCAAAATTGGACACTACAAGGTCATACTTGAGGCAAAGCAGTTCTTTAAAACATTTAGTACTTCGAGATACCTGCCTCATTCAGGGTAAAATATAGTAAATTCACCAGATTCTCAATCCTAGAAGATTTAAAAAAATAAAAATTACAGCACTTTCAATTTGAGGCTGTTGCAATAAATACAAATAGTTTAATTTGAGAATTTGAGGCTTCATACTGGAAAAAAAAAAAAAAAAAAAAAAAAGGAACAACCAAGCTGAAGCTGAAGGCACATTTGCTTTCCTCCCTTGCAAGGAAATGTTCCCAGACCCACCCTTGCCAGTTGCAGCATCCCATAATATGTCAGTCTCGGTGACAGTGTCTAGAAGCATCCTCAATACCCCATCAGGTAAATGGGATAATAAATAGCCTTTGCCTATCTCACAGCACTTTGGGAAGAAAGATCTAAAGAGAGGCTAAAATGCACAGAAATGTTAAACCCCAACCATCCTTGAGGAAACCGTTTTCCAGGTGAACATTTTTACTTCCAAGATATTTTCCTGACACTGGATTTCAATCTTTGGTGCTGTGATTCCATTCCCCTTGCTCCAGTGGTGTTACCCTGAACACACATCAGACATTTTCACACGTGCACCACAATATTTCCAACACCTTAACTCCTGGCTGAAAATATATCTTACCTCTGCTACTTTGTACAAATTTTTCCAATCTCTGCTCTGAAATCAACCCCCTTTCACTTAATGCTATTGACGTATTTGCAAGTTTTCTTTTGATTTCTCCTCAATATCTCAATATTTTAACATTTCCAAAAGCCTATAAAGTATGTCTCCCTGTTTTAAAAAATCAGAGGTGTGATCCCACTAATAAGAGTGTAAACATGATTTTTAATTTGTTTATTATTATTTTTGGTGGATGAGAAATCTTTGTCTCCCTCTGCATTACCTGAGCTTCTCCTTCCTATTCTTACTATTAATCATTACATTTATCAACCTACATTTTGCTGAGCTGAATCTCTTCTTTCTAGCTTTTTGGGGGAAGGTTGGGCAGTTTTTGGTTGGTTGGTTGGTTGGTTTCTTTTTTGTTTGGTTGGTTGTTTTTTTCATTTATTTGGTTTGTTCAGTGAAGTCTCCTTCAGCCCCATAGTATTTTTGTACCTTCAATAGTATTTGGAACCAAATACTATTGATATCAATATTTGATATCACATGAAGTTTAATGGATATACTGCCTGCCTCCTTCTTCCAAATCATTAAAGATAATGTTAATCCAGGCCAAAATTAAAATCTGCCTGTACTACTTCATTGGACACTTATTCACAGTTTAACAAACCTGGTCAAATTAACTCTTGTTATAAACAAATGCTAATTTCAATGAATAAGAAAACTTGCACCAATGTAGGCAAGCAATGACTCATGCCCATTTCCTTTTGTCATTAGCCTTTATTTGTAGGCAAGTGCTCAATTTACAGCACTTATTGAAACTGCCAATAATTTGGCATTCAGTCACAGCCTGAGCCCCATGTGGTTCTCTCCTCTTTAAGAGCCTTGATGGGTTTTGCTTCATAAACTGGCTGAGCACCTTCAGCTGTAAAGTAAAGGTCGTTCTAAGACCTGCAGCCTTGAGAGCCAGCCCAGCAAAACAATGCACAAAATAACCACAAACCAACAAAAAACATTTTATCCAATTATCAGTATAATTAATATGAAAAGAATTGACTCTACAGACCAAATAACTTGTAAGTTTGGAAATCCTTTTGAAGTACAGGATGGGCCTTTGAACAATAGGTCTGATATCTCTGCCATGGCAGAGGACTTGGAATTAGATGAATTTTGAGATCACTTCCAACCCAAACCATTCTATGATTCACTGTCTTTCTCCTCACTTCTGCCCATGTACTGCTTTTTACTTTACTTCTTCAAGGACTCTAAAATATGTACTCTAGGCCAAATACTAAAGACCAGTAGTGTCCAGAGAATAAAAGACAATGAAATAGTCCTCCTTTTCCTTAAGGGAAAGCAGTTTGTCCATTGTCAAAGTGGTAATGGACATGGTAAAGCTTGCCAGGGGCAGTAAATGGAGCTTTCACAGAAACAATGATTTTTTTTTTTTTTTATGTTGATGATAAGAAGAGAAAATGGTTATTCAATATAAAGTGAAACACAGAATAGATTTGCAGATAGAAGAACCAGCTGTAGTTCTGAGCACAGATCTGTTTCAATTAAAAGAGGTGAAGCTCTAAAGCATAGAGGCTTTCACTAACCACCAATTAAATAGTTCTGCCAGAGGAAAAAGGAAAATGAGGAATGAAATACAAAACATCACCCATGCCCTTTGTTACATAGAGACATTCATTTCTTATACAATGAAAGGAGATCTCTCTCAGTGCAAAGCCACTGTCCAGCACATTTGCAATTATTTTGTGGCTCCTTTTGCTAAATACAAAAACGAACAGATTTCTTGAAGGAGGGAAAAAAGGTATTTCTTATCCCCTCTCACAAAGTCTATAATCTGCCTGTACACACCTTGGGAACTGCATCTCTTTTTGAAGAGTTGCCAAACTGTATCACCAAAGGACACTTTAAGTGCCAAATAAAGTGAATTCCTTTTGTCAATCCATTTCCAAGGAAGTTCACAGTAGCTTCAGTGCTCAAGGTCTTTGATTTCCTGCGCATCAATTTTTGGCCTGCTCTGTTGGTAGCACAGTAACCCTTATTTCACCTCATCAGACCCACAACCAATTGCTTGGAGCCAATATAGAAATACATTTATATTACTCTCTTGTCTCATTCCTAGTATTTTTATTATTTTTGCCCTCTGTCAATATGAGCAGGCTTGGCCCCTACATACCTAGTCTTGCATTTCCCTGTCAGATTAACTGCCAATTAGTGATAAGTGGATCTGGCAACATTTTTGTTGATTGACATGTATCTGCTGTGAGACTGAATGAGAGTACTAATTAATTTCAGATAGGTCGCTTCTGGCTGTCAGTTTTTCTCTGAACTCTGAATGTGTCCACATAATGCTTCCCTTAAATTAAATTGGGTGGAAGCTATTTATTCTCAAATGTAAAACTGGACAGTACAGTTAAAACTGCTGTATTTAAATCTGAAAAACACTGACTTTCTATGTGTGGATGGGTCCAGTTGTCTGGCGGAATCTTTTTTTTTTTTTTTTTCTGTTCATCTACTCTGGAAGTCAGTGCTCAGGGATGAAACTACCTGAGTCTGTTTGCAGGTCCTTTCATTTCTCAGTTTCTCTGCAGGCTGCTGCAGCATTTGAACTGCAAAGACTTCAAGGCTTAAATCATATGATGTAGTGAGAAGCAAAAAGGCTTTAATTTCTAGTTTGACAGATTCTCTACAAATATTTCTACTAGTACTGTGCTTTCAAAGGCTAAACAAAACTATAAAAGTTAAACACCTTTACAGTAACTGCACTTAGGCCTCAGACAAGTGAAAGAATGAACATGCCAGACCTTGGAGACCCCACAGTATTTTTTAAAAAGCCTAAAATGTAGCTAGCCGTCTTTCAGTGAGAAATTTTAAAAACTGTTTGCAGAGGAGACACCTCTGGTTCTGTTAAGCTCTTGCTGTTAGTACATTTCAGATATGTTTCTCCAATGTCAAATTGTTCCTCTCTAGTTCAATTCTAAATTAGAGGAATTTTAGCTCTTGCTGTAGTTCCTTCTTTCAGTGAAATATTAGTCTTTCCTAGGACAGAAGAGTATTTCAAACCTTCTCAGAATAAAATTTAAGGTAATTTCACCTTTTTGATCAGACTTTCAATAAAAGTCATAAAAGAATCCTAGCAAAAAGTAAAATAAAATTAAAAATTAAATTAAGAATATAGTAATTCCATAACATTATTTTAGCTGATTACTGGGTTTTGCCCCTAATATTTTGAAGTCCAGTACATTTTACTAGATGCCCAAAGAGGCTTTTTAGCCTCCAATTATTAATTTACTTTCAAACACTAGTAGTGACACTTTAGCTGCAACAGAAATTAACACCATAAGCACAAGAAATTCCAATACAAATGTTAGTACTATATGATAATTTATTGGATGTCATACCTTTTTCTCTTCAGTCATTTCAGTAAGTATTTTGAATTCTTTTTAGAAGTAAATATGCTTAATATTGGAAGGCTGGCAACCAACATCATATTTGAATACTCCCTAGAGTTAAAGAATAAAATCTCAAGCTTTTAAGTCAAATAACATCTGTGAAATCACAATTCAATATAAAACTTAAGATTTTTTTCAATTATTTTGAATTTTGACAATCTATTTCAATTTTAATTTTGTATCTGGTAGAAGAAAAGCACAAGTCCTTAATTTCCTCCGCAGGGAATTTCACTTTGCCACCTCAGTGGTCTTGAGTGAATGGTGAGGATGGGGAGAACTTTGACCAAGATACTTCCCAATGGAAAAAAAATACACAGTTGATAAAAAAATGATTGGGTTTTGAGCTTTTTTGTTTGTTGATTGTGTTTTTGCTTCTAGGTTTGTTTTTTTTTTTTTTGGACGGGGGGGGGTTAGGGTTTTTTGTAAGCAGTGATTTTGTTCTATTGAAAATAGGGAAATATGAAAGTGATTACTTTCACTTGCCCTGCCTTCCTTTATTGCTTTATAAATGTTTCATTCTACTTTATTTAGGTTTTTAACATCAAATATACAAAATACATTTGATGTTCTGAAATTTTCTTCAATTTTCATTCACAGAACCTTGAAGGTTTGGAAAGTTTGTGACTTAAATATACAAATAAAGATCTTGATTTCTTACCAAATTTAACAAGAACACAGGCCATAGACATAGAGTTAGGTGACAGTCAACTCTACAGTTTCCTCCCTCTCCTCCTCCAGGAAAAATGGATCTGTATTTTGCTGCTCCTTCAGTCACTATACCAAGCTGACAAAGTAATTTGATTTGTTTAAGAACATGTATCAACAGAGATGATGGGAGTCACACACCCTACAGAATTTATGATGTAAACTGATGTGCATGCATCACAGAAAATATGAAGTGCAGCAAAACAATTGTTGAGTGATGAAAACATAATCTATGTTTCACTTTGATCCATTTAAAGCTGTTTATGTCATGTCATTCATCCTTTCCCTGACAAATTAAAATAAAAACCAAAGAGCACAAATCTTCTTTCTCTGTTTTCTTTTTTGCTTAGAAAAGAAGCTTTTCCTGATATATGGTTTATTATTTATGTGTTATAACTAAATCGGCCTGTACTCAGCAAAAAGTAGTGTAAGAAAGAAGTGGGGATTTTTTTTAGTTTATTTCTTTACTTTAAACTTGGAAGATTTTAGTTCTAAACATATATCTATAAATCTGCATAAAACGCCTGGATGAAACCCAATCCACACACAATTCACCTTCTGCTTCATTGTGACTTTGTAAATCTGAACTATGAGGATAGGACAGGAGATGTACCTAACATTTCTGCCAGAAGTCATTGCACACACAGATGAAAAGAGATGGGCAACCAAAGAACTCCTGAAGGAAATCCACCCTACACAACAAAATTTCCTTGTTGCATTGGCTGCACAGTCATCTCTAGAGAGTTGAATATTTTACCTGGATGAACTGTGCTTGTCTGCACTGAGAGTTTGCCTCCCTGCTCA
Source organism: Euphonia xanthogaster (assembly GCA_034509185.1). Taxonomy (NCBI): domain Eukaryota; kingdom Metazoa; phylum Chordata; class Aves; order Passeriformes; family Fringillidae; genus Euphonia; species Euphonia xanthogaster. Next base: position 9,324,808 of record JAYDZK010000056.1, on the reverse strand, counting down.
TTTGGGATCCAGCTTGCTCAGCAGCCCTTAGAAGGATAAACCCATTGCTCCATCCTGCTAAGGTCTACCTCAAATGAAGGCACTTTCTAGTCCTTCTCTTGTGGATGGGAACAGTCACAGGCACACATCCAGGAGACATGGGGCCCAAGCTGCAAAACTAGAACCATTTTTATCCTAAGAACTACATTAAACACAAAGGTGAAAAGACAAAGCTTTGGACCAGAAAGCATCCCACACATTTTTGGTTTATTATCCAGCCAAACAAGAGACAGGGAACCTCCTCAAAAGCCTTTCACAATTGCTTATGTTTGATTGTTGAAAATAACCATCCCTGCCAGTCTCCACTGTTGGAAATATTCAGAAAACATCTGGCCATGGCTCCAGTCAACTGGCTCTGGGTGGTTTTGCTGGATCAGGGAGGGGGGCCAGACAATCTCCAGAGATCACTTCCAGTTTCAACCATTCTGTGCTTCTGTGAATCCCCTCTGGATGCCCATGTCCATGGCACTAATGGATGCTGATTACATTGAAGGAGACAAAACTTAGTTCATGAACGCCAAACTCCTTAGCAAAGTCATGGTGAATTCTTTATACACAAGGTTCAGATGCCTTCAGGTAGTGTGGGAAAACCTTGGAAAACAAGGAAAAAAAAAAAACAAAAAAAAATCCTGGGGAAAAAAAATCTCAATAAAAAATGAAATTCTTAGCAAGAGGCAATAGCATGTCACTTTCCTCTTTTCATTCTGGAAAATCACAAGGCTTCAAAAAAATATTAAGTAATCTGAAAACAAAACACAGCAAAGCAGATGTCACTGCAAAACTAAGGCTCCACAGGCAAATACACAAAAGCCCTAAAATGCAAACCTTAGTGTGTCACTTCACAACCTCCCCCCGATGCAGAATACATTTTCACTCAACACATAATTAGCTGTTGGAACTCATTGCAGCAAATTAAAATGGAATTAAGACTTTGGCCTAATTCCAAAAGATATTGGGCATTCCTGTGTAAGTATTGACATGGATTATTCAGCAGCAATGCCCCACCAACCTGTCCCAGGAGGCAGGAAAATAATATTATTCTTCAAGCTTATGAAAGTCCAAAGACAGTGAAAAGGAAAAGGGCTTGCCCAAAGTCAAATAGGAAACTTCTGGAAGAGTGAGGAGTTCTCAAATCTCGTGATGCGCAACAAATAAACACAATTTTTTCTGTGATTTTTCATGAACAACCTTTTTTTAACCTTTGGCAGCACTGCCACTGAGGGTGCAGGGATGCTGATTGCTTGAATCTTCTGAGCACTGACTGCCATGTGGGAAGTACTGAGCACCCAGGCAAAAGCAGGGAGAGATGTTTGCAACTGGGCTTCATAACCTCATGGCCACTCCTTCTCTTCTCCTACAGAACCACTCTGCCATTCCCATCATCCTGAAGCAGCCCACTTTCATTAAACCCTTCTTTGGTAGCCCAATTAGAAGGGCCACTATCAGTGAAATTTCACCCAATTAGTGGGAGGAATGATGAGGAGGACTCCATGATATCAGAAGGCTAATGAACTACTTTATTATATTAGATTATTCTATACTCTATTACACTACATTACACACATCTAAACTGAAACTGCACCAGCACTCAACTCAACCAAATCCTGTGACTGACTGCTGACCGACAGTCTGCACACACACTTGGCCTGACAGGCCAAGGAAACAAAACACCATGGCTGGGTAAACAATCTCCGTACTGCATTCTGCTTTGGCACAACACTGGAGCAGCAAATGAGATAAGAACTGATTTGATCATTCTCTTCTCTGCTTCTCTCACTGCTTCTCTCAGGTTCAGAGAATGTGAATCCCACAGGCCACCTCTGACTCCAGCCTTGCTTTCAGCTCTGCACTGCTCCCATGTCCTTCCTGTGCACACGCTCAGGGACCATCTGGAAAGGCCTTCCCTGAAGGACACCATCCCACCAGCATTCGGCATGACCACTGAAATGGCGCAGGGGAATAGTTTGTGATGAGCTCAACTTTTTATCTTAAAAACAAAATACTTTTTTTTTTTTATGAATATAAATTAAATTAAAGCTGTCACTCAGCAAAGCTACTGAGTCTGGAGAAAAGAGCTGCTGTGGGACAGCCCAATAAAAGGCATGTCCCCAAAGAGACACCTGTGCTACCTTCTTGGAGTTGTTTGAAGCTTCAGTATGGAATCAAAAACTGAGCTTACTGAGTTACATGCAATTTTGCACTAAAATATTTTTTTTTCTATTAATAACATCAAAAAACATTTATTTCAATTTCAACTTGTAAATCAAAACTAACCTACGAAATCTGTTAACATTTATTTGTAGCTTTTTCAGAGATTATTTTTATAATAAGTTCACCCTGGTCACCAGACAGTTTATGGTCATTTTGCAATGATTACTAATGAAAGTTCTAATGCCATTAGACAGTAGCTGACACTCAACCTTGCACACTTCAATTGTGACAGCTACAGAATTTATAGCATCTGCATCTCCTTTCAATTTTCCAGAATAAATGTCCAATATACCCTCCGAAAATGTATGGTTCTTTTTATAGAGACAGGGAAAAAACCACAACAAAAACTAACAAAACCAACCCCACAAGCAATATAGTCTAATTTACAATTGAAAATCAATCATTATTAAAACTGGTAACAGCATGAAAAATACAGGAATATTTTTGGGTTCTCAAGTAAACCATATTATAAGGGCAACCTATAATTAAAAAGAGTTATTAAGAAATAACCAACAAAGCAAGCAAATTTTAGTTATGCAAGCTAGCAATTATTCTTTTTGGTTTCTGTCTGTTCTAATCTCAGGGTCTGACAAAAATAATTCTACAGAAACAGGAGGATATAGGGATAAGCATTTGTCTGCAGACTGTATTAAATGTCAGAACTCCTATGTGACAAATAAAATTTGGCTTGTATTCCTGCATTATTAGGTATTATTCCAACAAGCTCACCCTTCCCTGCAATCCTATTTCCCATCTGAACTCACCTGCAACATCACTCAGACTGTAACTTGCTACTAAACTGCCTTTTCCCTTTCTGTGGCTTATACCTGATTATGCAAATTTTCTTGATTTCTCTAATATTTTCATTCAGAGATTCAAGTGACTAAAGTAAACCATCCTACAAAAATATTATGTTCTTTTACTAATTTTTTCTTGTTAAATCCTTGCCTTTGTGAATAAAATTTTTATTCCTTCTTGCTGCATTCGTCTTTTGTCTTATATCATGACTGAAGTGAAAACACAACAAACTTATAAAATGCATTTAAATAAAAAGCTTAGCTTACTTTTATACTATGTTTTTTTTTTAGATCAAATTACAGAGCACTCAAAAATTGAGAGCTTATAATGAAAAATATTTCACGAAACAGAATAAGGAAAGTCAGAGAAAATGGTTTATTTAGTATATATAACATCCCCTATTGGTTTCTTTTACTGAGGCTAAACAGACCAAACTGTCTCATCTCTGCCCGCATGTAATGTGCTTCTGATTAATTTGAGATGACTTTCTGGTTCATTTTATTTATTTTAGTTTTGTGGCAGCTATAAACACATATGTGTGCATGTGTGAATGCATACGTGTATATATATGTATATATGTATGTATATGTGTATATATGTGTGTGTGTGCGTGTGTGTATTTGCATATATAAACACCTACACACACATACAGTTTTAGTTACATACAAGTTTTAGTTACATACAAGTTTAAGTTCCAGGAATGCCAGAATACTCCAATATCAGAAACCATGGAACTGCAAGCTGTCCCTATATGCATCACTACAGGCTCACGTGTGGAAACAATATTGACAGTTTTCAGTCTCCTACTTCAGGCTAGGCAGCACTCGTAGTCCAGAAAGAGCCAGGTCGTAACCTCACCCATAGTATAAGACAGCATGGGAATGTCCCACAAGATGGGAAGAAAACTGGAAATGAACCACTATTTAGTCCTATTTCTTAAGTCCTACCATTAAGGGAAAAAATTATGCCAACACATTTCATGAAATGTCTTTCCTTTGCATCTGGTTACTCATCCTCCGCAGAGATGGGAAGAGCACTCAGTGATCCCTCTTATGCTGTACATTTGTCAGAGCTGCATGGAGGAAGGTGGACAAGTAACACAGAGCAAGGTGATAGAGGCTTTGCTATCCCCTCATCTCACAGGAAATGCCCCACATCTGGAGATACTTACCTGTGGCATAACTTTCCTCACCGCCCTGTATTCCCATAGCATAATCCTGCTGTGATTGTGGCAACTGTCAAGAACTCTCTGCAACTTCCTCAAGGGTGGTTGAAGTCAGGTGGGGCTGGTCTCTTTCTCCAAGCAGCAACTGACAGAACCAGAGGACACAGTCTCAAGCTGTGTCAAGGGAAATATTGGCTGGATATTAGAAAAAAAGTTTTTTACAGAAAGGGTGATAAAGTTCTGGAATGGTCTGCCTGGGGAGGTGGTGAAGTCACCATCTCT
>JAYDZK010000056.1:9292461-9312257 GCA_034509185.1 Euphonia xanthogaster | reverse complement strand
ATTACTTTGTGAACCTTTTAAGGCAATTACCCCTATACAACATAAGCCTGGGAAAGAGTATATTTCTCCCACTACTGAGAACACACTGATTCCTGGGGATAACTTCCTCAGTCTCCCTGGGTTTTCCCACCACAGAATGACACTGAAAAACACAGCAAGCCAAGAAATCACCTACCACAAACCCACTTGGCTACTGCTACCCTCTCATCCAGGCTCCCTGGTGTCAAAAAAGCTAAAAGGCAAAAACGTAATTCAGATCATATCTCACGGTAATGCAAGCTTTTTAAATGATGTCAGAATTTACCTAGAATGTCTGCCTCAAAAAAAAAAAAAAAAAGTATTTTGCTAGTAAAAATTTTGACAAAATTGATGTAAGATAAAATACATCAAAATCAGAGAGAAAATAATTAAGCAGATGATTTAAAATTTTGCTAATTACTTTTCAATGTAAAATATGCAAAGTGTTAAATAAAAGCATTTAAACAAGAACCTTCTTTAAATGGTTATTTGAATTTCTTGGCCCTCCCAAAATGATAACAATCTCAGAAGCAGGGAAAAACACAGCCACAACACAAAGATCAGACATTTAGGCCCCTACTCAATACTAAATATTACATGTAGAGTGGCAAGATGATTATGAGGGCGAAACATACTAAAAAGTGTACAAGTTTATACAGGAAGGGAGGCTGGGGGCAGTGGCAGAGCTATCTCTGAATTACGAGCCTCAGAGGTGGGGCTTGTACCAGAGCTGATGTTCTTGCAGGACTCACACTTCAGAGGGATTTCACCTCCCCAAACTCTGTTCACAGGTTACTGACTTTGAATTCTGGAAAGTTCCAGCACAGGTTGTCAGTGGTCTGTGTTGACACAGAGATAGCTGCTAAGTAACTGGTGCATCAACTCTGGTTTTAGGTAACATGCAAACTGAAGAAAAAGGAAAAAAAAAGTAAGTGTGCTCACTAAGAAGCTATTATAATTTAGTGGAAAGAAGATTATTCTTCACAAATTTTCACATGTCTAAGCTGAAAAATATATTTGGAATTGTAAACACATCTTCTAAAACAAGAAATAAGGAATGACTTCATCTGAAATTCACAGCCACATTCCCTATCTGGGTGAATCCTGTGCCATCACTCAGAGCCCTATCTGACAAGTTCACTAGGCATTAGCACTTAGAAGAAAAATAAGTCTCCTTTTTCTCCATTATCTAATTGGTGTCTAAACAGCTCAGACTGCAACAAGAAGGGCTGAGTAAAACAAGAGCACAGATGCCTGCCTTCCGCTGCGAGGACAGCCTGCACATATTCTGACATTTCAGATCTCACACAGTGACCAGAGCTTCATAAAACTGTCTCCTGCTTTCTGCTCTCACCCATCTTCCCAGGGCACTGCAGTCACTTCCCTCACAACAGCAATCTGGGAACATCAATCGCCCAGCAAATGAATCCTTCTGCTGCTGTCTCTGGCACTGGGAGCAGCTCGAGCGCTGCACAGGGCACGGTGCCGACACGCTTTGCCCTTGCCACGTCTCACCCTGGGACAGAATGCACTGGAAAGATCTGCATGAACAGATCAGTGAGTTCACCTCCAAGGTTAAGGGTCTCAGTGTATTTTAGAAAAAAAAATGTAATTCTTTCAGATTTCTACCATCCTTCTCTTTTCCTTGATCTATTGCTTCACAACACCTTGAAGACCTTATTCTCATGAACTCACAGAGCCCCCATTTAGACTGGGTATGACAAATATACACATTCTGAAGACAATACAGACCACATACAAAAAAAATGCCAAATTTGAAAATTATTTCACTAGAACTACTTCCTGTAAAATAGCTGTAGTAATTACATTTGAATTTTATGCAAAAACAAATTCAGTTTATTTCTCATTCACTTAATAATTCAGTTCCAGTAGCCCTAGCTTGAGACTCATGTCTATTTTTTTCTGCATAATTCTGCAGCATAGCCTGCAGCTGGGACATATTCCAGGATACTCTTGGCCTCTGGCTGTGAACTTCATTTGAAAAATGTTAAGGGAGACCCTAAAGCTTCTGCTATGAGCTGGGCTGGGACCATGCCATCGTAAAGGACTGATTTAAACTCAGAACCAGTGAGTTATGCCTTTTCAGGGTGAAATCAAATAAAAAATTTATGCTTATTTGCTGTTTGGCAGCAATGATAAATTCAATTCTGTAGTGAAACAAAAAAGGTCTATTTAGGCTGAATTTACAAAGCAGAATTTGTAAGATGCTGTACTTTTCATCCTGAAAACTGTAATTGCTCTCTCTGCAACATGGCTAGCTGTCATTAACCATGGACAGAAAGGCTTTTGAGTAAGGTGCAAAACAAAACTTCCGTTAACTTAATATTTCATGATCTCATTCATTAATAATTTTTTGCAAAGCTGAAGTAAAAGCAATTGTATTTCATGATTAAGTTCCAAGCTAAACAGTCACAGCAACACCTTGGGAATGAGCACCAGGTATTCTCTTACCTTTGCAATTCAAAACTGAGTTTGCATTCCTACATGGAACAAAATGCTTTATCAATAATTCAAGTAACAAAGTCTACTGGGTATTAGCTTACAACTGGAAGAGTAAACAAGCACTGAAGCTTAGCAAAATTGATTGACACTACATTAGCCAGAGGATCCCATTCTACTGTATTACTGTGGCTTTATAAGTATGAGATAATATCTCATGCAATGAGATCCTAGAAATATAGTGGTTCCAAAGACCACAGCTCACCTCCTCTGTGGAAGGTTGTCAGATCACAATCCAGTGAAATCATAGACCACTATGAAACAAGAACACTTCTCTTCGCATCAAACCCTTCATGAGTGAGACACAAAAAATCAGGGAATTTGACCTAATGTGTATTGTATCTGCGTGGACCCCTGTGGCAGCAAGGAAGGATGAATCTGACTCCATGTTCTCAGAAGGCTAATTTATTATTTTATGACACTATATTATATTAAAGAATACTAAACTAAACTATACTAAAGAATACAGAAAGAATACTTAGGATACTTACAGAAGGCTAACGAGATAATAATGAAAACTTGTGACTCTTTTCAGACTCTCGACACAGCTTGGCCCTGATTGGCCAAAGAGTGAAAACAATTCACAGCAGAAACCAATGAAACAATCACCTGTGGGTAAACAATCTCCAAACACGTTCCAAAGGAGCAAAACAAAGGAGAAGCAAATCAGATAATTATCGTTTTCCTTTTTCTCTGAGGCTTTTCAACTTCCCAGGAAAAAAATCCTGGGTGAAGGGATTTTTCCAGAAAACGTGAATGCCACAAATATGCTCTCCAGAATGAGGAACCTTGCACAGCAGCACAATCCCTTTAATGCCTTTTAAGTCCTCTCAGGAAGTTGAGTGATAACAAGTGACTCAACTTCCTGAAAGGACTTAAAAGGCATTAAACAATCCACAACACGTGCATCCCAGAAAAAGTCAAGGACCGAAAGTTTCATTAATTGCAAGAAAAAAGGTGGACTGTGAACAAGAAAATCACATTCTTGATGAATGCACGAGAGAGGTTTTGGAACCTAAAGCTTAGGAAAACCAAAAGTGGAGAATCATTTGGAAACAGGCACTAAAAAAAAATTAATACTAGTCTAGTCTGCTTTTCCAGGGACAGGGAAAGAAGACAGGGTCGTTTTCTTACAAAGGTTGTTACTTGACTCAGTGATATAACCGAAAACTGTAAATTAATGATCATTAATGAAGCAGGCCAAATAATTCATATTGAATTCTCTGTGAATTCCAACATATCTACTGAAACCTAAGGCATGCGTCTTTGAGGGTTTTATTTACTTTATTATTCTGTCAAAAAAAACCCGATACTGAGCAAGATTTTTACAGTGCTTTAGGCTAATAACAGCTTCATCTGCTGTGAAAATGAAGCCTACACTACCTTGAAAAATGTCTCTAGATCAATAAAAAAACCCAACAAAACAACAAAACCTTGTAGCGACAAGCTCCTTGGGGGAAAAAAAGAATTGTCCACTCTTTGCTCTTATTAAAGGTTGAAAGATAAGATTTGGGACTCTGCTTTCTGTCTCTCACAACTTCTCTTCAAAACTTCTTTGCATTTCCCTTCTCCATGGGGATTTTGTATTTTTTTTTCCTAAAAACAAAACATGAGCGTGAAGAAGAGAAGCACAGTTGTATTGTATTGCTGGGCAGCAAAGAGAGGGGCTGCCATGCTGAAAGCAAGAATTAATGCTTGCTATCTAACTGGTGGCTGGTAACAAGCAGAGTACATAAGTGGTTAATAGTGAGCCCAATGTTGTACAGTACCCTCACTGACAGACTGGATGATGAGACAGAACAGATCCTCAGCAAATCCAAAGGTGGCACAAAATTTGGCAAAATGGCTGACATGCTGAATGACAGAGCCTCAAACCAAAGAAATTTGAGAACTGAATCAAAAGAAACTTCCTCTGGATCAACAAGAAGAAAGTCAAAGGTCAGCACCTAAAATGGGATGATGCCATGCAGCAGCACCAGGTGGATGCTGAAGGAAGGGACTTGGGGCAGGGGACACACCAAAAACTCACCAGCACTTGTCTCTCATTGCACGGAAAGCAGCCTGGCTGTCAACTGCCCTAATGTGGATAGTAGACGTAAGGAAGCTTTTATTCTCCTCTGCTCAGCAAAGGTGAGGCAACATTTGAAATACTCTGTCCACCCACACACTTCCCAGTCCAGTAGGGACGTCATCTGTAATTAGAAAGTGTTCAAAAGAGGGGTACGAGGATGGTCACAGGCCCAGAGTACATGACCTAGAAGAAGAGAGTGAGGTGTTTCAGTGTGGCAAAAGAGAGGCTGAGTCGTCCAGTCAAATCCTGCAACCATTTGCCAAATTGGCAGACAATACAGCAGGGGCCAGTGAACACAAACTGCAGCTGGGTAAATTCAGGATGAACATTGGGAGACAGGTCATTAAGGGAGTAGTGCAGCTCTGAATCTAGCCACTCAAAGAAGCTACTGGATCTCCATCCTTGGAGCTTTTTGAGACATGGCTGCTCTGTTTGTAGTACTGGCAACAGTCCTACTTTGAGCCAGAGCCTGGATTAGATGACTTCCAGAGGTTCCTTCCTACTAACATTTCTGTGATTTGATAGTCACTGCAACATAGATATGCCGGCATATGAAGGAAGAATTTAATCTATGAATTATTCACCCCCAGGGAAAAGAGCCAATGAAGTCTGCATTTCAAAGCAGCATTCACAGAAATTCGTAGCATTCTCACTCTTGAGCTGCCACCTGAGAGTGGCACAGAGAGAAAAGTAGAACTGAAGGGGCAACAGTGCCATGGGAGTACTGATTCAGATTGGGTGGGTACAAAGGATGGAAATCTCTAGGAGAAGAAATAGGGGAACAGAAGTCTAAGAAAAAAAAGGGAAAAGATAAGAAGATAAGCCAGATGGAAGATTTGGAACTGCTGATGGAGGCAGATGGAGGGAAACCTCTGGAGATTCCTTCTGATCATGAGGACTCAGGCTAGGATAAGCAGCATAAAAGAGAAAGGCAGGATTTTCTATACTGGGAAACAGAAATATAATGAGGAGGCAGGTTAAGGGGGAGAGAGAAAAAATAAATAAGGACAAGCAGAGCAAGGTAAGTGCCAATTATATCTGGCAGTAATTAGGCAGAAGACATTCTACCTAAAGTAACACATTTCCCTACAAAGCCCTAAGGAGAGTTCAGGATTCAGAGGTTTCAGTAATCTGCTGTGAGCAAGGATTTGTGTGAAGTAAAGTAGCTAACTTGGAGAGTGAAATCTGAGAGTGATTTCCAGAGAACCAAGAGAACTGCTTTAAGAGAGTGACTGGAATAAAGAAAAAATTATATTTATATGGCAAGACACAGATGGAAGCTGTTGCTTAAAGACAAGATTTGTTTGTTCACCTTAAATGCTACTATGGTCATGATCAATGAATCAATAGCTTTCAAAAAAGCTCAAAATACACAAACAAAAAACCCAGAAGAAGCCAACACATAATTAATGTGTCAAAGCAGATACTGAGGAATTTTTTTTTTTGTAATATAAATCAACAGACACTGATGCAGAATTAATTAAGAACTACTGCTGACTGCTAAATTACTTCTTCCTAAACTCCTAAATGATCAGTCAGAATTTCTAAGTATGTTAATCAAAGAGAAAGAATTTATTTTGACTATTAAACTCATAGGAAAGGCTGCAGGATCTAATCTTTCCCACCAAATGCTTTGCATATGAGACAGCCCAATTTTACTCAGCAACAGAGATTTTAGGGTGTATATTTGATTTATATCTATGTATGGAAGATGATTTTTTTTTTTAATTCTAAAAGACGATTGGCTTAATCAATATGGCAGAAGACTGGATTTTTAGTGTGATTTTACTAAGTGTAAATTTTTTTTCAAGACAGAATAAGGTTTGCAGAAATTCTGCATTACCTTTTTTCCCTAGAGTCTGAAGTCACGTGGCCAGTTGACAAGATTCTCAAACTGCTTTTGACAGACAGGATTTAAGTACTGTTGAGAAATTTACCAAATAATGTCCGCAAAAGTGCCTTTGCTATTTTCAGGGGCACAATGCCATGTGCTAATGTATTGCAAAAGTCTTTGATAATATGGTGTGGGAGACCTTTTTCTCCTTTCCTTTTCTTTTCATTCTTCTGCTATGATGAAATAATCCCTACAGATTTGTCTTCTATTTTCCCTTTTGTTGGATTCGTTCAGCCTCATAGGAATTACAGTAGCAGAGCATTGTGTCTGCAACTTTTCAATCATCTTTTCTATCCACCTCCTGTGTCCTTGAGCTGATGTGACAGTCTGAAGTCTAGAGAAGCTACACAAGAGGCAAGAGATGCAAAGGTCTGAATTAACATCAGATGACCTGTCATATGTCCAGTGATTTCCAATTAATTTTATTCTTCAATTCTGAAAGGTTCTTTTCCACATTACTTGGAGCAGCACTTTTGTTGCCTATTCAACTTTTTTGACAAGAAGCTTAAACTAATACCAAATTAAGAAATCTTAAACTTTTGCTAATTTAAGAACTCATTTAATATTAAGATTTCAGCCCCAAACAACAATTTCTGCATACAATCACATCTTTACACCAAAATTTTGAAAACCTGAGATGTGCGTCTTGCAAAACAACTGATCTTGGGAGGTGCAGGGTGCATCCAGATGAGAGCCAGGACCATTATTCCCTGCTGTTTCAGCTCCAACCAAAAGGTAAATCTACAGTAACAGATCCTAATGCTTGAGAATCACCTATGAATTCAACCAAAAATATTGTAATGTAATTAGAGTCAAGGATCAAGGTGAAGTAGCATTAGGTATGGATCTGCAGTGGCATTGATTCTTTACTGAATACAAATATTCCATTGCCATTTCAAACCAATTAGCACTGTCTGGCTCTAAATGCTGCCTGTTCTCTCCCCTTCTCTTGTCATATGCACTTTTGTTATTTCGGTTGACCTGACATCTTGTCAGTTGAAAAACCTTGCTAAATAATTCATGAGAAGATTAGGGTAGAGATTGTCCTTACTGCCTAGTCTTCTCCAGATACATACTCCCATATACTTGTCCATAATGAATATTTTTATCACGCTTCCTTCAAAATAAGCATTAGCAAGATAGGTAAAATCACAAAATAAACAAGAGAAGCCAAGGTTTCTGCACAAACACAGATACATAGCACAAAGGCCTTTGCAACTGTTATTAGATTCCCCTTTCTTGTGCCTTCCCACTTCTGGTACAAAAGAACCAGCAGAAACACATTATTATCTCTCTAGATTTGCTCAAATGCAGGTTGGCAAGACAGGGAACTTTTATTATCTTGTGCATAGATGGTAAATAGAACATCTGTCTTCCACACACAAAACCCATCAATTCTCCCTGCCCAAAGAGACAGTCTGTGAAAATTGACAACTTGTCGATCTAATAAGATTGCTTCTGATTTCGTTGCCATCTCATGTACCCTCAAAAAGGGAACTTCTTGTCTGTCTCTCCAGAAGTGAGAAGTCCTTTGCCAGCATTCATACCAGAAATGTGCACCCAACTCATCCACGCAGTGATTCTTTTGATTTCATTCCTTGGGTGTTGTTTTTGGGTTTTTTTTGTTTTGTTTTGGTTTTTTTGTAGTTTTTGTTTTTGTTTTTGTTTTTGTTTTGTTTGGTTTTTTTTTTTCTTGTCCTTCCTTCATTGTAACAAATTCTTTGAAAAAAAATGCTAATCATTGGTTCTCACATTCTCTATTTGTGTACTCATAATTTCTGTACTGATTCATTCCTCTTTCATATTAAATTCATGTATGCATTCTGAAAGCAAACAGAGCTGGTAAATTATTGATATATAATAATCTGTAGACAAATGCTCAATCCTAAAGAGAATTTTACTGAATGAAAGCTATGCACTTACAGCTTGACAATTTTTCTATGTCTCTGCATTTGTGGCAACAACAGATTTTAAACACTATTCTGTATCCTCTACTCAGAAAATTGTAAGAAATACTGAAAACATAAAATGAAGTTTACTCTTAAATTGAAAAAAAAAAATAGCATGTGCAGCTTTTTTAGATTGAGGGTCCAATTCCTAATGAAATAATAATAAATACAAAAAGACTTTCATGCAACTTTGAAACTAATAAGTTCTCTGCACATGGACTTTAATATCCCCTGCAATTTAGGGGTCAAGTCCAGAAAGTTCCACTAATTTCATTTGAACTTATCCTGATATTCATCAGCTGAAGATTTGGCTCAGTAACCACCTCTCTGCAGTGTGATCACACTAACAATAACAAATCAGGCTTTAACAAAGTCACACACTCAGACACAAGCACGACACACTGTTCTAGCCACCAAGCAGGCAGCTCTCAATGGCAAGACCAATTAAGCGGCAATGTAAACCTTACCACGTTAATTAAACATGAGAATTTACAAAGGACCTCTAGCAAGATACTTGTATCTCTCAGAGCAGCTTTCTGAAAGAGCAGTGGAGAATGTAACACTTTTGGATGCTTCCCAGAATATCTCCAAGCCAACAAATCCCTTTTCATCAGAGTTTGTCGGAATGCAAAGATCCCCCCCAAAATGAGGAGCTGGTACAGGCTGCCTGTTGTTCAGCATTTTCTTTTTCAACCCTGCAGCTCCCTGGAAAGGCTCACACAGCCAGTCACATAAGGCAAAACTACAGATCCCACACCAGGATCCTAAGCAGGTCCATCATCCCTCCACAGAGCTCTATCATTATCCCAGGAAGGGGCCCTTGTGCAGAGAATACCACAGCCACTGTGTGTTTTTGTGCTCTCTCCAGTGAGACAAGTACCATCTAGCAGGGTTTAACTCTGCCATTTTTGTTGAGAACCTGTAATTATCTTCCAAAGGCGACACTTCAGTCTGTTTAACTGATGAAAGGACAAAGACTCTCAATGGCACAAAGTGACAAGTCACAGGCAGCAAAGGGAATATCTCATCAGGGATGACTCACATAAAGATACAGCATTTAATGACGTTTGCTCAGGACTGGAGTTTAATGCTCTTCTGTGACTCTGGCTCTGTACATTTATTTCACTTAATCAGTTCTACTCTACTCACTTTTCTAAGATACAGCTAAATGTCCAAGACTATTTTCTCATAATGCTGTAGGAAACTTTATTGGTTCAGACCCACTGGATTGTTCTTACAATCAGCAGTGGGACCTGTAGATGAAAGGTGAAGTCTACAGGAGATTAGTACTTATCAGGATCATCGTTATTTATAGAAAATTGCCATACAAATTCCAGGAAGACACAACAGTACATTCTCTGTCTTATGATGGGAAATAAACTGCATTAGGTTTACAGGTTTTTTACTTTGAGAACAGAAATACTGGTTTAGAGACTTTACTTCCTGCAACAGAAAACGTTTTGAACCTTATTGCCATACCATGGTCCACTGTGATGAATTTTTTTAGGGTAGAATAAGAGAAGGTAAAAGCAGTGTGGCCAGAATTCAAGGGATGTAATTCCTGCCCTCTACTCCACTCTGGAGACACTCCACCCAGAGTGTGTCCAGCTGTGCAGCCCACAACATAAGAATTACGTGGATCAGTTGGGTGGGCCACAAAAGTGATCAGAGGGCTGAAACACTTCTCCTTATGAGGAAAGGCTGTAAGGGTTGTGGCTGTTCAGCCTGGAGAAGACTCTGGGAACATCATACTGTGATCTTTCAGTACTTTAACATGGAAAAAAAAAACAGTAATTAAAGACGGAGGGAATGTTGATAGCAGGACATGTTGCAAATAGACAAAAAGGTAATGGTCTAAAGGTCTAAAACTAAAGGAGGGATTTAGACTAGATATAAGACAGAAAATTTTTACAATAATGGCAGTTAAACACTAACAGAGGTTGCCCAGACATGTGGTAGATGGCCTAACCTTGGGACCTTCAAGGTCAAGTTGGACAGGGTTCTGAGCAACCTAATCTACTTAAAGATGCCTCTGCCCATTGCAGAGGGCTTGGACTGGATGACCTTTAAAAGGTCCCTTCCAACCCAAATTATTCTATGGTTCTATGCTCCTATGATAAAATAGAGTTTGCCCTAAAAAAAAAAAAAATCTGTAATTTCTTCAGATGGCATCAGACTGCACATGAGGACCAAACCAATAGGGTGGGTTTACAACACAGCACGGTCTGAGCAAGTCATTCACATTTTTGTCAGTGTTCCTTTGCCAAGGCCCCAACTCTGACGCCTCATATTTCACCCTCGATAAAGCAGTACCCATAGTGTTAAAAAGCAGTACCAAACAAGTTCCCATAGTCCTCAAATAATAAAATATGACTTTCAGTGCCTGATAATCATCTTTCCCCATAAACTCTCATGAGGAGTTTTAGTATGGAAAGACACTTAGGCTTACCTGCTGGCTCATCTATTGTTCTTATAACCTCTTCTCTATGTGGATAAAGAAAAAGAGAAGGAACTAGAGTCAATTTCTAAACTTTTGGGCTGTAGTAGTGTCCCATCAATACCCCCCCATCTTCCTGATTTACAGTCTACTATTAGAGGAAAGAATGGATAAAGGAGGAGACAAAAAGAGAAGGTGATATTCATCTCATCACGGATCTACACTTGAGGCAGTCCTGACTTTCTCTATCTCCTCTGTAAGTAAGCATCTAAATCGGACCAAATGCATCATATTCTAGAAAAGGCTGTCTCTCCCTGCTACCTGCAAATTCTCTGTATGCAACTAGCTCACAAGTAGACAACTATACAGCAGAAACCAGAATTTCTTCACAAGAAAGTGTAAGCAAACAGTCCTAATCTCCCTAAGAAATGAGGCTCTGCATTGGCATACGCACTGTAAATCCTGGACCACATCAAGAATGAATGACCAATGAATGACCATTCAGCTGACCATAAGGAAAACACTGAACAACAAATCCCACTAAGTGGGCACTAAATGGACATTGAAACAGGATATATATAAACTCCTCCTGGAATTTCCACTAACAACATTTGATGGTTTGTGTCTCCATAATACTGCTTACATATTTCTGTGTCTCTGTATTATAAACTTTCTGATAGATTTTTAACTTCAGCTCTGAGCTGAGCAGGACTTTTTGTTTCCTTGAATTCAGAAACAAAATTTAAAAAAAGTGAATGCAAGAAATGAACGAGAGTAATTAT
Organism: Euphonia xanthogaster; assembly: GCA_034509185.1. NCBI lineage: Eukaryota > Metazoa > Chordata > Aves > Passeriformes > Fringillidae > Euphonia > Euphonia xanthogaster. The sequence goes on along the minus strand of JAYDZK010000056.1, from coordinate 9,300,586 downwards.
GTTTCCCTACAATACATTCTCCCTTGAGGGACCAATATGCCCACTCTTATGAAATATCAAATCACAGTAACATTTACTTTAGGAACTAAAGTCTTACAGCATCAGTCCTCACTTCAGAAATCAACAAGAAACTATGATGTTTAATATTTTATTGATTTCTCTAGTAGTGACTTTCACGGGTTTGAATGAGTTACTAACTTTTAGTAAATCACAAAATCCAGAAAAGCCAAGAAAGAACTTAAAGCACTATTTTGGTCTCTGGTACCACAGCCTTCATCTAAGCTGCAGTAGAGAAGGCTCTAACAAAGTCCTGCCTAACAGATGACGAATAAGACTTCCAGTTCTTACCAGTTCTTACCTCTTCAACATATTGTTCCTCTTCAAAATATGTTTGCTGAAAGAAAGCGCTTCCTGGGTGTTTGATGTTTGTTGTTAAAAGGATCAAAAACTAAAAAACATGCTAAAAACTCACTCACTGTTAATGAGATTTACAGTTCCATCAACTGCTGTGCCATTTATTCTGCATGACAGATTAAGATTTTGGTCTGTATTTGGAATATACTCAGTTAGATTTAGTGTTTAGTCTTATCAAATTATTGTGAACTAAATTAAAATCCTTAACCTGTAGGGTATAAAACTGAGTTTATTCCTCAGCTGCTAACTGAGAAACACCAAGACAGACAGTATCTACTCTATGCCAACAGAAACCATGGAATTCCCTGATCCATCATCGATCTTCCTCCACGAAGACTACATCAGTCAAGTCAACCAGCATGTCATGGGGCACCCTGTCTTTCTCGTGTGCAAAGCATAGTTTATTCAGGCACCAGTTTGCCAGATTTAACTGTTTGCTGCTCCCCCTTCTCTGGTGTGCAGTCTTCAGAAACCCCCTGGTTGCTAATGTGCAGGCAAACGACCAACAACCCTTCCCTATGCCACACAAAAATTACACTATGCTTTATTACTTTACTTTTTGCTCTCACCCATCTCAAGGCCATCTCACTAAGGGTTATGTACACAGCCTCAAGTCTGCTTTCTTTCCAAGTTCAAGATTCAAACCTAATCACAATATCTTCAAGCCTGCAATCAAAAGCTAATAAAGAATCATGTTTATCAGTTATAAAAGACAGAACATGAGGATCAAGACAACTGTGAACATGGACAAAATAATTAATTTCTGTGTGTTTTCTTCTTTTTCTTTCATCTTTTAGGATTGATCTTTCCTATTTCAAGTCTCATCTTGCTCTCCTTGCACACCAATTAACTGTTTTTTCTACCCAAAAACACCACTGCTGTCTATCTTCTTTTGTAGTTTCCTCTTTGCTTTCAGTCCGTGTCTCTGGCCTCTCTTCTGCTTATTTTCTCTACCTTTCTTTATCTTGAGACAAATTTTAATAAAATTTAATTTGAGATTGATATATAAAACCACTGTTGTGTATGAGTCAGGTGTTCTGCCATTCTGCCACAGGATTCTCTGTTTACTTGACTCCTATGCTAATAAAATAAATTTCTTATGTGACTTTTTCTTTAAAAAAAAAAAAGACTAACGGTTGAATTCCTCTGTAGAACAAAAGACTACAGCATGATACTTTTCTGTAATTTATTTAATTAGCATCTTACTAATTTTTGTTTCAGTTGTCTGAATGCACTTCATCCTTTTAATGATAATGCTGCTCCTTGACTTCCATGAAGAGAAGATAAACAAATTACTTGAAGGTCTCTGGTGTTGTTGTAAAGGTCTGTTTTATTCCCAGAACCCAGATCTTTGTTTCAATTAACCAACATTCAAGGTTCTTACTTTTATATAAGATTGACAAAAGTTAACATGAATTGCTGCAGTGATAACAACTTTGACTTTTTCTTTTATCAATCGGTATTAGGGGCTTTCATAAACCAAAGAATAATTTAGAGGAATGAAAAGTATTGTTCCTTTCAACAATAACTCATTTTATAAGCTCATACTAGACACACAAAAAAAAAAGTATAAATGTAATTGCTGTGCACATTTAGGGAACATGCCATTTCTCCTTTCTATTCCCTAAAATAAAGAGAAACACCCAAATGACAATATTAGCTCATTTTCCCCATATCCACTCTGTAAAGTTACTTTGAGTAATCTGAAAAATACAAATGGTGTAGGACAGAAATACAGTCCTCAGGCTGGATAATATCCATTTGAGTGTTGTCAGAGCCAGCAGAGTAGAAAAAAACAACCAAAAGCCCCCTCCAAAAAAGAGGAGAAAAAGAAATATGTAGAGAGGAACAATGAGGGGAAGTAAGGGCTAGAAATACTTGCTGTGATCTGGTTTTGAACATGGAGATCAATCCCACCTCCCCTCCCTCCAAACAAGGATTGGCATGATGTCCCTTCGGCTAATTTGGGGAATCTGACCAACCTACAGGTTCCCACAGCACAGCCCAGCACGCCCAGCTCGCAGGCCAGCCCAGGGAGATAGCAGGGACAGCCTGGCTAGCTGGGAGGGAGAAAGGCAAAAACATCAAAATGCCAACTAATTTACAACTCATTTGCTACTTACTAAGCCTGTCCTTTACACACTGTTTTTTTGTTGTTTTTTCTTTTTTTTCTTCACTAAAATACCACCTTCATCTGAGGACACCAACAATAAGCATGGATACATGTTTCAGCTTCCAGAACACAGCCTCAAGAGCAAGTCCCCAGGGTCTGACGTGCACATCAATTAGTGTATGGCTGTACAGCTTTCTCTGATTTCCTGCATCCCTGCCATAGCTAGATTGCTCATTTAAAGAGACTAATTTGCTATTAGCTAAGTTCCTATAAAGCAGGCAGATCCAGACAAAATTTTCCTTTTTTTCTTTTTTTATTGTTTTGTTTATACAAAGCAGTTGTTACTGGGTTTGCCCCACGGATGTTTTCATCCATTCCAGTTCAAACAGCTGAATCCCTGCTGAACACTCCTTGTTTGTGCTTCTGTGTGCATTCGCTGCCTTTTCAAACCAGAATATCTGTGCAAGATACTTTCCTGCACCATCCACATTGTAGATTGCATGCTTCAGAAGGGACTGAAAACCAAAACCCTCATCAGGAGGTAACTCTGCCTCTCAAATAGTAACACATGCCACAGGGAGTACCAGCGGATTACAATACATCCAACGGTTCCATGCACTTTAATAACTTGTAACTGCAATTTGCAGCAAACCATCATTGGTTTTGAAATGGGAATAAGATCTCCTTGTTTTGTGACCATAACTTCCTGCAAAGTAACTTGGTCAGATTTCCAAGATTTTTGATTGTGAAGATTAACATCTGATGATATACACAAGTGTAAGAAGAGTTTGGATACCACCCCCCAAGTTAAAAGGAGGACACTGGAGGGCAAATTCTCTTCAATGCTTTAAAAATCCCATTCTGTAACTTGCATATGTGACTGTCTCTTCTTGGTAAAAGGCTTTTGGCCCTTCTTTATAGCCTCTGCAGGTGAACTCTCTTCCATGAAAATCTCTTGAAAAAAGGTATAGGGGATTGTCAAATAAAATCCTTACTAATTGATTTAGCCCAATGTTTCCCTGACCATGGCAGGAGGTTTTGAACTAATTAATCTTTAAGGTCTTTTCCAACCCAAACCATTCCATGACATATTGTATGATTTTGGCACCTTACAAAGAAGATATCTGAGCTACCTTTTGCAGTCTTCTAAATTCATCTCAAATGTTTAATGTCACATAAATACATACCAAAAAACATCCCAAGAAGTCCAAAGATGTTGTCATAAAAGTGCCTTGACCCAGACCTACACATAAGAAGCACATTCAAGTTTAGCCAATAACAGATGAAAAATCCATTGTAATTGGCACCATCTTTATTAGTCAATAGAGGAGAACAAAAGACAATGCTCCATTTGGTTCTGCCAGTGACAGAATTGATCTCTGATTGGCAGGACTTTATAGCTTTCATTCTCAATTGACAGGGGAAAATATAAGTCTGGAAAATCTACTGAGCATAGGAGGTTATACAGATGTAAATGATGCCCACTATCTATCAAGATGCAAACGAAAACTAATGCTAGGTTGCAGATGTTTGACAATTTGGATAATCCATCAAATCCATTAAATAATTTGCATTTATTCTTGAACATATGAGCTTGCGCCTTTCAAAGGGAGTAAGGGTTTGCAAAGGATGCAAAAGAGTTGCAAATCACAGCTGGCATTAAAAAAAAAAATCACAAGGTAGATGAGAAAAAAGGAGCCAATCTGTGAAGAAATTTAAAAGGATCATACATTTTCCTTTGCTGCAAAAGAGGAAATAGCACCAAAGGGACTGAAAGAAAGTGAAATGAATCCTCCACTCCATTGTGGCAGAGCCTATTTTCCAACAGGTACAGAGGAAGCCTAAGCCTAGCTTTGACTTCTAGCTTAAGCTACACAACTTTATCTTTTGAAGCAAAATGAATCATGCCACATGCTTTTTAATAATTTTGTATTTAGCATTTTAGAGATGGCAAAAACATAGTGAGCTCAAGGAGAGCTTATGGGCAGTTCTGTAAAAATGAACCTGTTACTGGCATGTCCTGTGTCAGGGATTTATAGTTGCATGCTGCTCTAAAATGTATTGCAGAGGCAATAGATACATCACACTTGGACTGCACAACATAGCAATGGTTCAGCAGGAGCACAAGTACTGACACAAGTGGCATATCAGGATCCATTTTCAAAAATGTGAGAAATTGAAAAGTATCTGTAATCTTCCTTGCTGTCAGGTTATCTGAGTCCCCTACCTTTAATATGCTGTGGGCTGCTGTGAAATGCTTCCAGGTAAAACTGCTCATGGGGCTGAGAAAGCAGCTAGAGACAGTTTCTAAGCAGTTGCCAAGCCCTTGCCAATGGAATTTATATCCTGATCACAAAAGTTTTCTAATGTCTTTTACTGTAGTGCTCCATTTTTATCACGGCCATTACAACTGCAGATAAAAAAGCAGGTTGGGAAAATATCAGAGTCAGACTTCCATGCAGATGTTGTAATGATTATCAATGCAGATCAAAAAAAGTTTAATTTCAGTACTATTTAATCTTTGCATTTCTATGTATATTGATTTTACTAGCATTTTCCCTCGCATTAAGTGTCTTAAAACGTTAGCAAGATTACTAGCATTTTTTTTTTTAATTTATAACATAGGAGATTTGCACAGATGCAGAAATCCCTCTAGTATAGTGTAATATATATCATTGCTCCATGCAAACACTCTGCTTGTAGGAAATAAATGAAAACTTGCTGCCATTAACATCTCTTACCTTCTCCACTCACCTGCCTGACCCTTACTGAAATACATCAGAAATGTACCAGAAAACTTTCCTGAGACTAGAGGCAATTTGAAAGGACAGGAGTTTACCCTGACGTGGTAAAAGAGCTTCTAATTATACAGGTATTTACTATCACTAATCTAATTCTATACAATAGAATGGAATTCTGTAGCTTTCAAGCTGACCAATAGTTGCCAGTAAAGAAAATATCAGCAGCTTACTGTTTGTGTGGTATCAAAGAGTATAGAAACAAATGTAGAGCAGTCTTTTCTAGGCATTGAGGGCACTGCAAATACATTGTTGAAGCAGTAGCAGCATAGAAGTAGGAACAATGTCAAAGTCACTGCACAAGAGTAGCTTTGGCACACAGAGATCTCAATGGAACCACGGGAAGAAGAGCTCCCCTGCTGAACTGAACATAGCTCAGAACTAAATAATAAATCAGTGCATGTAGTCAAGCATTCTGCAAAAGCACATCTTGTTCCCACATCTCTGTCCCTTTTCTGTCCTTCCCGGAAATTCCAATCCATGGCCAATAGCTGATGCAGATGTAGTTACCGCTGAGAACACAACGAGGGATGTCTTAACCGAAGTATTTCAATTAAACAGCATAACCAAGAATTTGACTGGTAATTCATGAAACTATGCACAGTGTTACTAAACACTGAGACCAAAAAATAAACCCCCACCAACCAGGAAAAAACAAGCACAGTATTGTCTTGTGATGAAGCTAAGTGAAGCACATAATTGATGAGCTGTTTTATAGTAACTTTTGCAAGCCTCCAAAGCTCAAACCTGCTCTAAAGAATGTGAGCACCAACCCTGGTAGAGTACAAGAAGCATTTAAATACTCTAAGGCACATGATGTGACTCTTGGGGAATAGTCCTGTGCAGGGCTGGGAGCTGGACTCTATGATCCTCATTGGTCCCATCCAACTCAGCTGATTCTGTGATTCTGTGATATATATATATAAAAAATTCTGAACCCCTTGTTCTGTTTAGATGGAGAAAATCTGGCAAGATTGTTCCATTCCATATAAACTCCTTTGATATCACTTTAGAAAGCCTGACTGCATCAAGGACATATATCACACCTACACTCTTCCCTTATCCTGAGAGTGAAATTTTACACTAATAGAGAAGGCAATTCTGAATAGGACCAATATTTTGATACAAAACATCCCCACCTGCTTTCAAGATCACCAAGTTGAAAAATACCAAACCCTAAACACTAAGACCAAAGGGGTCTCCTATATGAATGACTTTGCAGAAGCTTAAAGTAAATTTCTTAACAGTAGGTAAAAAAGATGAATAAGTATAAAGTAATCTCAAGCAGGAAACACTCAAACTGTTTGCTGACACGCATGTTTAGAAACAGTGCCCATTTAACAGAAGATTTCAGTGAGAAACTAATAGGAGCTCAAAGTCTAGAATAAACCACAGCTGGACTGAATAAACACACGATGGACAGTCCCCTTGCACCACATGAACATAACTGTATTTCGTGCTTCCATTTCACTCATTATTATATTCAGTATTACAACTTTTTTTACAATTCCAAGTCATACTGTAAACTTGGATTCAAGAAAAAAAAAAGAATATTAATACTATTACATGCTTAACACAGTCCTTACTTTATCCAGAACAAAATCAGGAACACAGCCTGCAGCCATAAACTTTGCCTACAATACAGCAATAATTACCCATGCAAATATGTATCTTATGTAAATATATTGCAAATACAGAAAGCTCTTTTATGAAATATTAGAAGAGTGCAACAACAGTTATAAGAAAAATGTGCTTCATTAAAAGGTTAAAAGCATGAAATCAAAAAGCTAAAGCACCTTGTAGTAGCACCTATGCTCCATTCTCCCAACTACATGCTTATAGTTATGCTACACCTCAGTTTGTACTTCGTAGCATTATTTTATTCCTCAATTTCATCCTCTGTAGTCACCCCTTTACTATATTTTAGAAGATGAAAAGGCTGGCTGTAGCAAGAGCTGGCTTTAGAAAATGAAAGCCTAAAAATAAGATGCATTTTGAAAATGAAGTGTTGAGGTTGTAATATACAGAGTACAGGGAAAATATACAGAAAAAACAAGATACAAAAAATAATAATTGAGGGTAAAATTACACAATCTGGATTTCTACTGTGGGAGAAAAAATAACAATAAATTCTCAATGAAAACTCTTTCAGATTATAACCTTAAAATTGAATTCATTTTACTTTCATTATATGCACATATTTTTACCTAATATGACATTACATTTGGATATGATGCCATCTTTTTACATAGAACTGAAACCCATGAAAGGTGTCACGAGATGAAATACTGTCCCTAGAACTGCAAAATGCCATGCTCTAGTCCTTTGACTTCCATTGTCCTCCACTGGTTATGAAAGGAATACCCTTAAGATGCATGCAGGCTCTGGGGAGGGAAGAAGGGGGAGGGATGATAACCGAGGGGCCAGAAGGGAAGGACAGCTCTGTTGACCCAGTGGGAAATCTGGCATGTCATCAGTGCTGTGGAAGAGAAGAGGGATTGGAAATGCTGAGGAAATGCCTGGTGGGACCACATGGTTTACACACGTCAGTATATTCATTGTTGCTAAAGGCTGATCCTGTTTGAAATTGACCTGAAAATACTCACCCCTAGGATTTCAACTCAATCTGCTTTTATCACCTTGGGAACAGGTAAACATGCTCCTCTAGCATTTTCTGTTCATTCACATTAATTTTTTTAAAGACCTGGTAAAACATAAATACATCCTGACACCTCCAGAATACATGTAAACCTTAACAATAAAAAAAAAAAAAAAAAAGAAGGGGGGGGGGGGGTGGGGA
>JAYDZK010000056.1:9250029-9292361 GCA_034509185.1 Euphonia xanthogaster | reverse complement strand
TCATTTGCGCAATAAACACCAAGGGAGATTGCTCACTGCCTGCTCAGCAATGAGAGCGTTACCGCCGCCCACTCCCGCACCATCCGCCCAAACACATCCAGCAAAACCAAAATCACTGCTCACTGCTCTGACTCAGGGGAGGCACTCAGGGAATAGCCTCTGAATTTAGCAGCAGAGCCTGTCTGGTTAGTGCTTTCCAGGGGACTGAGCAGCAGTGAGTCACTGCTGCTGTAACACAAACCAACTTGGAGACGGCATAAGGAGCCAAGGAGCAGGAACACGGCCATTGCCAGCGTGCAAGCAGCAGCTGAAGCTGAAGGATTATGTAAGGGCTTTCTGCACAACAGGGCAAGACCTAAAGGATCTTCGTGACCTTTTCAGTTCTGGCAAGCATTCCCTGCTAGCTTCTTGGCAGGGAAAACATCCCCTTCACAACCAAGTGCAACCTGCTGACTTCTGCAACAGGTTGCACCATAAAAATAAAGAAATATCCCTGAAACATAGCCACTGATCAATTTCAGTTTTGTTAACTGAATGTTAAGAAAAAAATATATATATTTTCCTCAGAAATGTCAAAGTTGGATGTAATTAAGACATTAATGGAAGAATCTAGAGGGGAACACCACTGTCATCCTCACTGAACCTCCCAAACTCCAGGACTGAACCCAGATGCCCTCACTCTTCTTCACACTGCTCTTGTGAGGCCACCACTGCACAGAAACATTCCCCCTGTACTAATTCAAGAGGATGCAAACCAAGAATATCCTATCTTTGGTCTGAAGATAATTTCAGAATTCAAGGAATGAGGAGTGTGCTTTATGAACCCAGGCTCAAGGAGAAGTATAAATTCTGTTGCTCTTTTTTGTTCTGATATTTGAAGAGGAAAAAAAATCTAATTCCTTCATCACTTATTTTAACACCAAATGAAAAGGAGCAATACATGAACAAGTAGACTTTTCCATAATTATACCTGTCATATTTGTAGAGAACAAAATTTATTGCCTAGGGGCAGTTTTAATTACAATCAAGTGGAGGGTGATTGAAGTTTTAATAAGAAATAGTGAATTGAAAATAAATTAAATCCCCAAACAATTCTGTAAAAAATAAGTATTTGTCTCAGGGTATATTGAACCTAAAGATTGGCAGAACTTCTCTTGCTATTAAGAAAGGTAGGCTTGAAATAGGTTAATGATGTCGCTGTTCACTAAACATAGGCAAGGTGATAAAACCTCTGACAATGTATTTCTTTTAGCTTGGAGGGAATGAAATGGACCCCAGAAAGATGAGGAAAAAAAAAGGAAAAGGAAAAGGAAAAAGGAAAGGGAAAAAGGAAAAAGGAAAAAGGAAAAGGAGCAAACAAACCAACCAAAACACCCACAACCTCACTAGAAATCCAAACTGGTTTTTTATGCAAGACACAGACCATAAAAGAACTATTAAACAAAATTGCAAAAATTTGTATTTTCTCTTACCTAAACTACATATCACCACACTTTTTTTTTTGTTATATTCCGTAATCACCTAACGGCAGTGGCTTTTAAATGATTTCTGTTTGTGAGATTAGTTTCAAATCAATATTGATTTTTAAGCAGTTACAAAATTAATATTAAACAAAAATTAATTTCTTTGACAGTCACAATCTAATGCAAACCTTTGAAACATACTTGGGTATTCATTCTCCCCTCTTGAAAACTAGTGCTCTACACCTTCTACTGACAGGGGTTTTGTCTGACAAAGATCACATCCATCAACTTCAAATAAGAAATTGACTAGCTTTGTGTATGCAAAATATTAGCAGAATTTTGTAAGTACAATGTGAAAGACATAAAAGAAATCATTTATAAAGGGAAAGAATAAAATAAGATTTTTTTTAAAAAACAGAAATTAAGAGACCAGAACAAGACTAAGGAGAAGGTAGCCTACAAAAAACCCCAAAACATTACTTAGGGAAAACCTAACATCAAAGGTTGAAAGAAGCTGAACAGAGGCTTCCCTAGGTTAACTGTATGCCTGACTTTTGGGCATGAGCAGAAATGCAAGAGCAATCCCTCATGCTCCAAATACCCATCTGCAGTGCCCAGCGCTGAGGTGCTCTGCCTCACACCCCTCCTGACCCACTGCCATGCTTCTTGGAAGCATCCTGCAATATAAAGAAGATGGTGATGATGATTGAAACAATACAAGACCAATGGGAAAATATTTTACTCTCATAACTGAGGGCTGTAAATACTAAGATCCAAACCCTCCTGTGCTACCATGCCTCCTAGTCCTGTGAATCCTCCATTCCTCACACTGGCTCTGCACTGGGAAGATGAAGGAACAACCAAGGACAAGCAGGACATTTTCATTCCATCTAGCTTGTAATTAAGTCATTGGAGAAGTCTTTTAGGAGGACAAATATAAACTTTCTTAGACTGAAGATAAATTTCATCTCTGATCCCTGATTCCTTAAACAGCCACTTGAGTTATAGAATCCTCTTTCAAACATATAAAAAAAGAAAAACTACCAAAAAAAAAAAAAAACCTCTGACCAAAACAACAACCAAAGAAAAGAAAGCAAAACACACACACGATCTCTGCAGCTGCCAATCCTAAGTAGCAGACTTCAGTCTCTGATCCTAAAGAAATTAAAGTGTCATCTTGCAACACTGACCCAAATGCAATGCTCCAGACAGAGGATTTCAGTTTCATCCATGTAAGACATCTTGTGCTTAGCACATATATATCTGTCCTTCAGCTGTGCTCCTCATGTGTCCAAATGCCAAAGGTGGAATGTGGACCTAGGTGACTCTACAAGGACAGTCAGCTGTGTTAAAATCAAGCACACATGGGAGACTTTTCAGGTTTTGGAGTTCATGCAAAGAGTCTCCTATCCCACTGTGCTGTCGGAAGAGACAAGTAAACACATTTATAGAGAGTCCACTAAGGATCCCTTCCACCTCCATGCAAATTCATAAATCAAATCCCAATATATAATAAATCTTATCCCTTTAGGAATCTAGTTGAAGAGCATCCATTTGTATCTGTTAAGGGGGTGAAAAATATTCCTGGGTAGGCCTTGGACTCTGAAGAAACCTTCATCTCATCTTCATCACATTGACACATGATAAAATGTGTCATCACCTTTTTTCTTGAAGCTTCCTCATCAAAGCGAATCTTTTAATCCAACAAAAGGATTAACATAAAACACATACGGAGTACCTCCGCTTTTACTGATTAATAAAGCTTTTTGAAGTTGAACATTTGTTTATCACTAAATTCACAGTTAGATCACAGAAAATTAGACTTTGAGAAAATAGCAAAAAACTTGATGCCTTATGCCTTCCCTCAGCATATTCTGCTTTCTAAGTTTTGCCACAGAGACTTCTGGTACAAAGAACTTGCTGGGTTCTTGTGGAATTTTGCTTTTTGTACTAACAAGTACATCAAAAGTCAGTGTTGCAAAGAAAGCTGACAGGAGTTCTCTTAAGGAAATTTTAACATGGAAATTTCACTACAAAGCCCAAAAGGTGTGACAAAGGTGATGGGGTGGACACCTTAAACTGCTAAGGAAGAAGAACATGAAAGAAAGATGCCAGGTGAACACACTCCATGAAACAGCTTCATACTTTCATGAAGTTCAGTATTTCTTCTTAACTAAGTCAGCAGCAAGCTGTGTCCAAGGACTAGAAACAGCTGATCTGATCCCTTTAAAGCTTACTGAGAAGAGCCCCAGATTTACCTGCACTCTTTCCTGAGGGGTCCAATTAACCGCACTCCTGAAATACTTGCACAAAGTGTGCTACCAAAATGCTTGAAGAAAAACTCAAATATTTCAAGAAATATGTTACACTACTGAGCATACTGTTATCCAGACCTAACAGTGCATTTAGGGATACTACAGCTACAGAATAAACATTATGGCCACACTGTAGATAGGTACCATCACACTCAGAAAACACTAGCATTTATAGAAAAGAAAAAAAAACTATTAGGAAGCCTGTTTGAAAGAACATATTGTTTATACTTTTTTTATACTATTGTATATACTTTTTTATACTATTTATGCTTTTTATACTACTGTTTTTACTCATTCTTGAATGCCAGTTTACTAAATTATATGACCAGAGACCAACCCAAGAGTGGGGATTTATCTTTTGCTTGTGCAAAGGACAGATTCTGATGTTCATTATGCAATTCAATAGTTTTTTTATTGCAGCAAGAGTCCTACTAAAGTTGAAAGTCTGATGCTTTGACATACTTCATCAGTCAAAACTGGCATTTCTAAATTCAATCTTTCTCTGGTGCCACAGTAACAATTATTGCACTCAGCCCAAACTCACTAAAAACTTGACCAAGAAAAGGTGGGAAAAAACATTTGAGCATTTTATAATGACATGTACATAAACAAGCAGGAAGAGATCCATTTTAAATAACAGCTTTAGTTTTGCATTTCAGCTTTAATTCTTCTCTCTGAAGTGAAAACTGAACTGAATTGCAACTCAAATGTTTTGACAACTTACTAAAACTTTCTAACTCAGGAATGTACAGATTTTGTAGCACATTTAAAAAACACTGGCTCAGACACAGGTACCCTGGAAAGTACTTAAGTTGAATGGGGTGAACAGTTCAGGACGAGTTAGTGTGATGTTGCAGCAACACAATCTAATCCAAACTTTTAATACAGAGAATGTGGAAAGACAAGAAAAGGGTACAAAGAGTTCCACTGAGACAAATACTGGAATCATGCATAGAGTCAGGTATCAATGCCCTCAAAGCACAGATTCTGAAAGAGAACAGAAGTTAGAGTCAGATTTAACCCAGTCTTGGGGGTTAAAAGGCAGAATGCAGGCTTGGGGTTGTGTACAACACACAACTATTGTACCAGAGTTTCTGTATAACGTGTGTGTGCAAGTTTCCATTTCTGAAAACAACACTTGCACTTCATTCTTCTCCATAACGTTTAACAGAGGTTTCAGTACGTAAGCAGAATTTTCAATTCACAGATAATTTAAAAACATTTAAATTTGATTTTATTGTGGTTGAAAATGTAAATGTAGTGGCTGAAGAAAAAATAAGGAGTCTTGAGAGGGTTGACTAGACAGCATAAGGGTATGGAAGCCAACACTTGCAAATTAAGCTACTTCTATGCAATATTATATTTTGAAAAATGTGGTTTACCATGGAAGATCATTGTTCTGTAACATTTACAACTAGACATAGTGAAAAACCATCAGTGTGTTTTTTTGGGCATGATCTGAATGGAAGGCATAAGACCAAGAAATAAGGAAAAAAACACATCTCTTTGCCTATCAGCCAGAAGGTCATACAAGGAAAACAAAAATAACTTCAGGAGAAGAAGCTGCCTGAGGGTAAGAAGGTTAGCAAAGCCCTGGAGACAAAAACTGAACTAATCTAAGAAAAAGAATTTTTGGTTTACATTGTTTTATTTTCAATATTGAGCTTCCAAAGCTGAAAAATAAACTTTAAAACCAAAAGAAACCAAGACTTGTTTGAGCAGTATTTCACCTTTCAGAGTCGAGCCCCCAGCTTAGGGTGATTGATGGCATTAATGAGGCCATGCACCTGCAGTACAGCTTTCACATATGAAATTTCAGTATCCATACACCTAGACAAAGAAACCTGCTTGTAAAAAACTTATGAAGAATCTCTCACAGGGAGTAAAAAGAAAACCCGCAACAAACTTCTGCAAAATTAACCATGGCCATGTAATTTGTATGTGAATTCGTGCAAGTGAATGCGTAAATGGATCTAAATAGGAAAGACCTGCTAAACCTATCAGTGTCCCATATTTTTCTCCATATGAAATGTGAATGCAACAAAACAATGCTAACAGTGACAATTTAATGTGTAAAGAGAAAGAAATGTCACATTGTGAAGCTGGTCATCAAATAACCTTATTTGCCACAGGCACTTTTTAGCTTTCTTTGTCTCAGACACAGTTAAAGCTCCAAATGCAATGCACTGTGCTGCAGGATGGAGATTCAGCAGGTGTCTCTCTAAGCTTGCAGACTTGATACCATTGCAGCACTATGGAGAGTTCAGGGCCACAGAAATCAAAATTATGACTGTGGCTATCTATGAGGGCATGGGAAGGTGAGGGGATGACCCCCTCTTTATCTGTCAACAAGAATACAAGATTTGCAGAAAGCAGAGGAGTCAACTGTGAAAAGAAAAACATGTAAACAGGCAATATTTATACAAATTTTTACTGCAAGCCCTCTGATTTATTTTTCCAGACTTTTAGGATGCCTTGCAAGGTATGTGACTCTATCCTCTGAGGCATAATGTTGCATCCACACAACCGGGATTTCAGTTAAAAAATAAGACTCAAGGCAAGATGAGCAAAAACAAATTCAAACATCTGACATGTGGACAAGTTGACAAATATTTGACTTCACAAGTGTTGTGTCTCATTAGCTGTCATTCAGAACTGCATTTGCTTCAGCGACTACAGCTGACTTTCAAAATAGACTACATTTACACCTGGAGATTTAAACAATGTGCATACAGACTAATAGATCCAGTACTGTAGTCTGAAAGAGCATATGTAAAACTTTTTCTGCTAGCATGCAAAATTCCAGTGAGGATAATTTCAAAAATAGCAAAGCATTAGTCTTAAGCTCACCTGCAAAGTTCCTGCCATATCTTAAGAAGCTATTTAGACCAACTCTAGCCACAGACTGAAATCTAAATCTAATGCTGCAACAAGGAGATGACAATGTCTATTTTAAATACTCACAGGAAGCATCCAGAAAAAAAATTTAAAAATTTTCCACCTCACTGAGCTACTTAGTATGTAGAGAACTGATGGAGATATAAAAAGTAAAACACGTGACTAGACCTGAAGTCCTAACACTGTCAAATTCTACCAAATATATAACAGAAAAAAAGTTAAAGAACCAAGACATATTGTCATGTAAAAACATATGGTATGCATGCATGATCTTACAGCCCTTAGAGAGAGGAAAGAATATTTTAGTTGCATTTTTCCGAAGTGTAAGCATTTTTTCCGGAAGGATCACTGCAATTAAAGCCATTTGCTTTATGATGCTGGTACACACTTTGTGTAATCTTTTCCTATAGCTAAGGAGCGATGCCCATCTTGAAATTAAAAGTTAATCAAATTAAATATTTTAAAACATTAAAGAAAAGAAACAAGTGCAGCCAACCAATTTTGAGGGGAAAATAAAAACATTAGAGTGAAAAATAGCATAAAACCTCTGTGCATGACACAAAAACATTCATAGACAAAATTTTGTTAATTTTTTGAACTGATAATTTACTCCAGTTAATTTGTTCTTTAGCACCTTTGCAGACTTCCTCTCCTTTGAAATCATACCTGAAATCATTTTGGCAAACCCAGCACACACAGTTCACTGGCATCTTCCTTATGATGGTCAGCATTTCATAGAACTAACAAAAAAACTAACAAAATGTGAAAATTGTTTTTGTGCTATGAGACTAAGCACAGTTCAATATACATTCCTTCTCTAAATTTCTTCAACTTCAGCCCTTTGCAATAAAATTGTCTAACATTGCCTGTAACTGACAGAGTCAAAGATAAACACCTGAAAATCAAAAATTGAATAGTAGCATATCTGCCAAGACAGAGGTGAGGCTTCTTTTTGTAGTGATATCAGTTTTCAAATCAATTCTCAACAAGGCTTACATTCTTAAAATCATGAGATTTTAAGAAAGACAGAGAGGAAGGCAAAGACATTTTATCGTGATTAACCTCTGATATGACCACAACTCAAGGGTAGAACACTTTCTGTGGATTCTATGGAATATCACACACACAGGTGTAACAACAAACAGGAAACATCAGAATCCTCCATCAACTCCAGACCTAGTCCATCAGTGTCTCCTCATGACAAAATCACAATATTTACTGTGTCACTGTTTGCAAAGTAAGGAGGGAAGTCAGAAGCACAGATTGCCACCAACTTTAGGAAAATACAAACTACACCATTGAGAATGACCTTATTTACAGGCAAGGACTTCAGCCCTCACAGGCTGAGAATAAAAGTAAATGGATTTATCATTTGGAATTGAAGGGATACTGGAAATTAGTTAGGAAGCAATTTCAACGCACCTGTTAAAGTGTGTCCATATCCAAATATGTATCCACATGTACACAGATATTTGCAGTTTAGAGACCTGGTCCAAGGCATCACCGAGTGATCAGCTCTAAACTTTAGATAAGCATGCAGGAATGGTGCTTAGGCCTCTTGGAATTCTTAGTGGAGCTCAGGAGACTGAGCTGTAACAGAGCCCAAAAGCAAGAGATGGTGTCTAGTCAAAGTTCTGCTAAATGAATGGAAAACTCAAATTTATCTACAGAGTATTTTTAAAGAATGGAAAGCTATCTTGTTAGTACAGGCAATTTAAGATTAACAGACCAGAAGGTAAGTGTTCCAGAGTGGTTTTGAGAATGGTTTGTTGGTTTTAGATATCAAAACAAAACTCAAGCTAGAGCGAGGATACCTTTCAAGAAACAGTAGTAACAAGCACACCTACAAAAATTATTTTACTTTTATAGGTCTTCCAGGATGCACAAAAATTCCCAACCCTATTTAAAGTGCACAGGATTAAAGTGCCTGGGAACCTCAAAATATGTTATAACACATTTAAGCTTCCCAGTTTTATTGTGAGACAGTGAAGCCTTATTTCAGGCAGGCAGGGAAATACTGAGAGATTTGGACACACTTGCACAGCTGTGTTGAAATTGCATCTAAACCAGCAGATAAACATTCTGAGCTCCTCATTCAAAGACACAGTTGTGCACCTTGGACATTTCCCAACAGCACGTAGAGGGAACCTGTCTCCTAGCACACAATCCGTGCCTCAGTTTCCATGGAAACCCAGCTTCCTCAGTTTTCCTAAGAAATCAAGGCAAGGAGGCTAGAGTGAAGACATTATGCCTCTGGTTGAGATGTCTGAAGAAATTTAGGCAATAAGATGCAAATGTGCATGTAACTCATCTTTATCTACACACAGCTCAGGAAGCCAGGGGTACTGACTGGAGCCTTCCCTCGAGCAATCTTAACAAGAGTTAGTTAAAAGCAGACACAAATGACCCCAAAGCAAAACAAATAAATGATAGGCTGGAATTTGGCAGTGAAAATATGACTGTCTCTCATTCTCCAGTGAAATGCACTTCAGTGGGGCTTAAGTGTTTGCTTTACACTAATGGTTATGCTGTTGCCTTACAGTGTGGGCAGTAATGGAAGAAAAATGCACTAATAAATGCACTGTGGGTATACAACATAGAGTTGAAAATAATATCCTGACATTGAATTTTTCCAGAAGGAGATATTTTATGGTGGAAAAGACTTGCAGGGGAATATGCAGAAATTCTACTTTTGATTAAAATTATCATTAATATTAATTTCAAACTATTGCACAAACAGTAAAACATTACATGATTTTAGAATGCAGAAAGGGATCTTAGCTAAGCAAGAAATAGGATGTTGTGATCCTTTTCCCTAAAACTTCTGCAGTCTAGGCTTGAAAAGACTGTTACTAGGTATCTGTTATTCTTAATTTTCTTTCTTTAATTTTCTTCTACCTGAAAGGTACAAATTGCTCACTATCTTCAATTCAAAAATCTGAGCAAAAAGGAGAAGAGGTAAAACTACAGATTTTCCTGCTGTAGAAGATTCAGGATGTTCCCCAAAATGTACTGATCAATGGGCAGAGGAAAGCCAAGGGCTGCACAGCTACCAACTTCATACTGCACAGGAATGAAGCTGCTGTTTAAATTGGTCTGCAGCACAGGACCAAATATTACTTTTTTTACATTGAATATGTTATATAAACAAAATTATACTTAATTCCCCTTATGATGCAATGCATAAACCACAAACCAAACCTCAGAAGTATTTAAAATATACCTTTCTGATTTTAAAGTACGACAAAAAATTATGATCTTTGCAAATCTTAAGATTACTACAGTATTTTACATGAGCAATAAAAAAAAAAAACCAGTAATCCATCTTTTATATTAATAAATTTAAAAGGGTTTAATTTTGTATAGTCAATGAGGAAGTATCGGTAGCTCCCCAAAACATGTTTTATAAATATAGTAGAATATCAGGTACTCTATTTAGTATTTCTAATGATACTCATCAAAGAAGTATTAGTATCTTCCAAATTTCCCATTTGAATGAAAGATTCTGATCCATTAGCATGATCTACATAGCTCCAAAAAACTATTGCACTCAAGAATGAGGTAGGTAATGCTAAAACTGAAGCCAAGTCCAGCAAAAATGAACAATTTGGGTTCCAGACAGCCCAATGGGCTAGGCAGACTATTTGTTGGTATCCCTGGAAAGGCTTTGTGAGTTTTGCCAATAGTTACTGCAGGGTACATTTTCAGTGAAACCTCCACCCATCTGCCAGTGCACACCCGAGGATGCAGGTTGCAATGTAAGCACAGCTCATCTGTACCCACCATTTACTGAGATACACAGAGACAGAATATTAACTTCTCTGTAGTATCATAAAATTGTAGAATTATGGAATATCTTGAGTTTGAAGGGACCTATAGGAACCATCAAGTCCAACCCTTCCTTGCAGGACCATTTGCATATGGGAATCCATTATACTGAAATAGGGGTGTTCAGTAGGGTTAGGCCAGACAAATACACAACAGTAAACAGCAGAAAGCTATAAAATAAATGTTCACTATTTCAACAACAGGCTCCACTGCAAGACTTCACCAGGAGGCTCTTGTCTGTCCCCCTCCTTACTACTCATACTACTCTCTTTGTCCACTGCACTTTGCTAGAAAAGATTTCATTTTCTATTCATCCTAACTTTTTTTTTTTATGCATTACATTTCCTAGAAAGAGTAACCTAGGAAAGCCCTGTGAGTTCAGAAGAGGGCTTCCCCCTTTCTCCTTCCTCAGCTAGGTACCTATTTCAACCACCAGTTTTAAGCTTCATACCCATTTACCTGGTATTTTTTTCTCTCATTGCTAGAGATTTTTCTAGCCCATAGTTACATGAAAACACAATTCAGAATGAAAGAGATATCTCTCATTTAAAGATGATCTTATGGCTCAAGGGAAGGCAACTTATTATTAAAAAATTGACCACTAGAATTTGTTTATTATACCCTTGCCCAAAGGTTGTTTGTGTCTCATGCTTAGAGGAAACCATGACATCCCTGAGGTATGCTAGTCTCTGAACAATAACACTGTTGATGTAAATCACTGGCACCTTCCTCATGGCATCACTGGAGGATGCCTGATGCCCTTGCATCACACTCTTTTCAAGATTCAGGTCTTAATTAACACTTTGACTCATATTAGCCCCAATGGTAAAACTATCTGTGCAGTCATTAGTGACAGTTCCATTGAACTCCACTGCTGATTTCAGAGAAAATATGACCCATCAGACTCAAGAAGACTCAAACTTCAGGTAAATAACTCAGCCTCATTACATAAAGTTTATAAACTGACAGCATAAAGGTAGTCCTTGTAAAAAGCAGAATGAGAGATATATATGGAAGGTGAAGAAATCATTTTAGTAGAAATCAATAGATCAGGTGCAGGAGACAATAAATATCTCCTGTGTATAAAAAATGTACAGGAAGGTTTAAAATCAGAAGTCACTGAAAGTTCTGACACAAATCTGGGATAATTGCAAGCAGAAAAGTCAGTATAAATATCTGAGCTGTTAGGAGCTACTGGACCAAAGGACTAACCTTCTCCTAATTTAGTCTTCTTTTACCTCAGGAAACTGAATCATACTGTCCTTTTCAAAATGTGACCATGTGCTGGCCTGAAGTGAGGTAGCCTTCCACATTCACAGAAAAAACTGTTCTGGAATATTTCTTTAAGTAAGCATGAGATACTTATTTAATTTTCTTAAAATTTTAAGATCAAACTACCACAAACCCATATAAAAACTCCTACATTAATCTTGAGTCTTGAGAAAATATAATCTTTTGCTGTGATAACTTAAAAACGTCAAACTTATATAGGTTGAAGGGAAAATGGTGTGGAAAATTTTGTATTCAAAATACAAAAATTTAAATACAAAAATTTTGTATTTTGTATAAAGTTCACAGAATGCCACATAAACTGTTCACTGAAGAAAAAGAGGAAAACAAGAAAAATATTGGACTTATTTTCAAGTAATTTGAATAAAATAGAGAAGCTTTGACCCTGATAACACTGATGCACATCATGTATTAGGTAAACAATGGGAACTGGAAGAATGAAATCTTGCTAAGAACCAAAGGCAGGACAATGGGTACCTCTTGTGGTACTTATGCACAGACAACAGACTGTGCAAAACTTCATTGCCTACAAGAAGAAGAGTCCTCAGGGCAGCAGCAGCTTTTACTCACACTGGTTCTTCAGCTGCATGAAACTGTACTGATAAAAGGACTCTCTGGGTGGGACTCATCTCCCCCAGCTTCACACACTTGCAATATAGACATTTAGGTTTGAGGCTTCTCCAGCTGAGAAAGAGAGAAGCTCTTCTCAGCTATAGTTCATCCTGTTTTAAAGTCTTACTTACAAAATGTCAGGTCAGTCCTGACTGAGGAGTGCCTGTTTTATTCCATTGAACAAAAAAAATGAGCTTAGCACAACCAGCTGAGTAGACATCTACAGTTAGGTGAATTAATCTCTCTCCTCTCTTTCACTTTAAATGATACATTCAGCCTCATCTGCAAGCCTATTTGAATATGCAATTGTCCAAGGAAATACTGACTGCTTTTTCATCCTTTTAAACCAATTTCTAATAGTTCTACTCTGAATGAAGAATGTTTATTAATTCATCCAGATCCCTCCTTGTGTTTGGTCAGTGGGAACCATACAAAGCAATTACCCAGGTCTGGTGTCTGACAGGGTAGAAGAGAAAGGGACTGATGGCAAAAGCACTTTAAGAAACAGATAATTTTTATTCAAAGCATAAAGAATTCTGAGGTCACAATGAAGCATGGCCTTCACACAAATTATGATCGAAATACAGGTTAAATTAGCAAATTAGGGGGAAAAAAAAAAAAAGCCCTGTTTCTTGTTTCCCCAAGCTCATTCCTAACTAAAAGTACAGTGATCTTCAAGCCATAAACATTCATGTGCGTCACCTAGAGGAATATTTTCCAATCTATTTATAACTTAACTTCTTACTTGGCCACGGTTCCTTTCTGTCGGTCAATATTATAAACATCTGCCCTATGCCAACAAACGAGTTCATTTTTACCATTAAGTCAGGAGCCATCTTTCTACCTGTCAGGTCTTATTCACATCACACTGACGCTGCCTCTAAGTGTATAGGCAGTAAAAATATTCACAAAAGCATGTTTCAAAAGTAAATAAAGATCTTTTAAAATACCAAATAGAAAACTTGAACCATTAGTACTCACCACCAAGGCTTTAGACCTGTTACTTAGAAGTTTTTCAATGTCTCTGGCTGCAATTTCCACTAGCTGACGAGGGTTGTTTGCTTCTACAGTATACATTGCTGCATTTTTCAAATAAATCTGCAAAAGAAAAAATGGAAATAAATCAAAATGACAGTACACATTCAAAATAAACCAAGTGACTTGAAAGAAGAGGCACCAAGATGTCATCTGTTCTTACTGCAACTTCATAATGACTACTGCTAGGAAAATCCAATTGGGCCCTGTGAAAGGAGTACTTCACCTTTTTGTCTGAGAGGTAGAAGATGACACTAAAAATCATTTAATAAATCTTCAAAATTGACCAGTTTTAGTGACAAACTAACCAGCTGCAAAATGCTCAAGGAATCCGATTCCCACGCATGCTAAGAGAGCAGTAAAATGGTGATCCTTTAAAATGACTGAATTTCAAATAAAATAGTTATTACTTGAGTTCTTCCTTGAAAGATGAACTACAAACCTAAGAGTTGAATTAATTCATTTAAGTTATGCCTAATCAGTTTAGTCCCTAATCTATTTATTCATATGATAGTATTAGCATTCAGAAAGAAAGAGAAGGAGGAACAAGAGGAAAAGAGAGAAAAGCAGAAATACACAAGGGGAAATGAGGAAAAAAGATGAGGGGAAGAGGGGAAATACAAATGTGTTTCTCTCTATTGTAAATAAAGGTTATCTCTGAGGAGCCATTAACTGTTTCCAAAGCAGAACATGTATATGAAGGAGATAATTTTATTTGTTAATCAAAGACACTACAGTGAAAAGCACGTAACCATAAGAATGAAGGAAGAATAAAGATGCAAAAAGTGCATTTGCCTATCTCTGTCCTACTAAAACTGAATCAAGAAAAAAATACTATATTTGGAGTGGAAAAAAAGACCAAAAAAAGGAAAAAAAAAAAAAAAGTGGATACCTTATAGCTTGATGGGCAAACAGGGAAAACTAATTTATGCAGCCAACAGATGGCCTGAGTTTACTCAAGTGCTTTGCCTCTCTAGCACTGCCTGGTGGGGGTGGTGCTGTCTCCCAGGGAGTCATTCCAGGCCCAGGCAGGACCGGGTCCAGCACTGATGCACTGGCTGCCATCCAGCACGAGAGCCAAAAAACTGCTGAGCAGGCTGAGCCTGCCAGCCCCACCAGCTTTCTGGGGTTAAAGCTCTGGAGACCTTAAAGAAACTCACCACGTTACACCTCTGGTGCTTGTAGCTGATAAGTACCACAAAAACCTTTCTGACAACTGCAGTTATAGATGCAAATTGTTATCAGGCAGGTCCCATAAGCTGCCACAGCTTTTCAGCATTTACAAATTTAACAAAATTTGTGTTGGGTCTTGGTTTGTTGTTTATTTTCCTTCAGCAGTCATTCCTTTCCACCAGTAACTGAGCAATTGGAATAAGCTTTATTCCTCATATAGTAATGATTATTTAAAAAAAAAATCAGTGCACCATAAGCAGAAAACTACTTGAACAGATGACAGATCCTAATCAATTCAGATTGTAGTCTGGATACTTTTGAGGTGCTCAATTTTCAAAACAGCCACGCAAAAAGTTTATCGCTGGATAAACCCAAAAATCTCTTTTTGAGGCGTTTCTGGGCTTTTTGGGTTAGTTTTATTTTTGGGGTTGCGTGGGGGGTTGGTGGGGGGATTTTTTAGGACATGTCTTAATAGTAGGACTGGCCTATAAGCCAAATATTAATCAAACAAATTTGGAAATAAAGACATTTTATTCTACAACTGATCACTTCAGAGTTTCATTCCTTTCTTTCTGAAACACATTAAATTTGCAGTCAGCATTTTTGAGGTAAATTGACTGTCATGACCAGTCCTACAGACACGGCAAGAGTAAAAATCAGTTTTATAGATCCAGATGGTTTGAATCAAGACTGGAAATTTCAGAGGAACATCTAAATTGAAATGACTATCAAATCTTGTAAAACTTTCAGGTTTTCACATTGTCAACAAACATTCACCCTGGTCACAGAAAGAACAGACACTGCAATACACCAGGTGTTGATGTCTTGGTCTTTGAAGAGAAATATAATGGCAAATTCTTTAAACTTCATTTGTGACTGCATGTAGTACACCTTAATCAAAAGTTACTAAATTTACATAAAAATGGAAACAAGATTTTGTAAATGGTGTAAAAAATATGAAATAACTTTCACAGAAGTTTTAAAATAATAATTTTAAAATCATTTTAAAGGGTTCATGTATTTCACTTGTGAAAATATTTGTATGGTTTTCTCTGTTCAATTATTTCTGGTCTCTTTTTTTCCAGATTTTTTTTTACACAATTTGGTCTTTATTTCCTATTTAATGGTGAAAGCAATAAGAAAAAATTAGTATAAACCCTTTTCATTCGGGGTTTCAATTAAGCAAAAAATCTAAAATTTGGAGAAAGAACTGTAAAAATGCCATTTCATAGTAATTAATCTTTTCACTAAACATGATAAACATTAAGCAAGCCACAAAAAAAGAAAATCCAAGTAGAGGCAGAGTGAAATATGTGTTCAATTAATGCAGGTTTGAAGCAGATGGATGATAGGGATGACCTGGAGATTGCACTGACCAGATATATAATGGTAGCTGCTGTAGTGCTGATTCTCTGATATTTTTAAGCCCTTAGTGAAATTTGGTTTTTAACAGGCTGTGATTGAAAAGCCTCAGTAGAAGTTAAGGGGGATGTCATACTGCAATCACACAACCACCAACCAAAAAGACAATTATCTTAGTTGACTTAATCACAGAATCACAGAATGACCCGAGTTGGAAGGGACCGAAATGATCATCTGGTACCAACCTCACAGCCATGGGCAGGGACACCTTGCACTAGACCAAACTGCTCAGAGCCCCACCCAAGCTTTTTTGAACACTTTCAGGAATGAAGCATGCACAGTTTCCTGAGCAAGTGTCTCACATTCACAGAATAAAAAAAAAATTATTCTTATCACCCAATCTAAACCTACTGATTTTCAGCCATTCCCCCTCACCATGTCACTACCTGCCCTCATAAAAAGTCTCTTTCCAACTCTCTTGTAGCCATTTTCTTGTACTGGAAGGCCACCATAAGGTCTCCCTAAAGTCCTCCAGGATGAACAACCTTAACGGCCTCAGTCTTTCCTCATAGGAGAGATGTTCCATCTCTCTAATCATCTTTGTGTCCTGCTGGACTGGTTCCAACAGGTCTGTGTCCTTTTTGTGCTGTGCTTGATGTAGAGCAAAGTCACACCAAGCCATACTGGTGATGCATTGAGAACCTGGATGGAAATTTTGTACTTTTGTCCCTGTATCTAATTTGTTCTTCCAGAAAATGTTTGACCCTCTAAACCCCAATTTGAAAGCACTCACATTTTGCACACACCCAATTCCTATAGGGAAGTTATTCCCATATCCCCAAGTTTGAATGCTTTGAAAGCTGCAGACTGTCAAAGCATTGGACAGTGGGCCATTTTCAGGAAGAAAATTATCATTTCCATCTTTCTTCTCCAGCACCAGCTATCAGAAAAATGCAAAAGTCTGAATCACATAACAAGGAGATCATAACTACAAAAGGTAGGAACACCATTAAAACCTTTATAACAGGCATTGTGGGTCCTACCACCAAGAAAGCCTGACTGAGGCTTGACAAATACA
This sequence comes from Euphonia xanthogaster, assembly GCA_034509185.1. Lineage (NCBI taxonomy): Eukaryota > Metazoa > Chordata > Aves > Passeriformes > Fringillidae > Euphonia > Euphonia xanthogaster. Next base: position 9,275,307 of record JAYDZK010000056.1, on the reverse strand, counting down.
ACTTGTATTTGTCAGTGATTTAAAAAAAAAAAAAAATCAGAACAACTTCTACCCAAGATAAAACCCTTTGAAATTTACACAAGATTCACACACAGACCTGAATCAGTGACTTTCTTTCTCCCCTTCTTTGTTTTACCCCATGGCAGGGCTGGGAGCACCAATCTACCCTGCTTCTACAGCCAGTAAAAGATGTATCCTGCAAGCTCCTGAACAAACAGCATCAGAAATGACTTGGAACTTCACACACTTCTTTATTTTCCTGAAGTGTGAGACCTGTCTCAACTACCAAGGAACAGTCTAATATTCATTAATTATTTAGGAGGTGTGTACATAATTTATTTGTTGCCTACTACCCTTTAATTCACTGTAGCAGTTCAGCACAACACTACACAGAGAAATACACACTTCAGGATACACACTTCAGGATTTGGAACCCTGGGACAAACTTTTCCTTTTCCAAGCTTCCCACCTAGCAGTCTAACAAAATTAGCAAATGCTCATCTCAAATAGCCAAAAAGGATGTTATTGGCAAAGGTGTGCTCATTTGTCTTACAGAATAGGATTTAGCAGGCTCCGTAGCTTGTTAAAAGGAGTTAATTTGAATACAATTTATTAAATTGCTTCAACTAAATGAATGCAAGTTTCTATTGTTTTTTACATCTAAATTATTTTTTTAGTACTTTTATCACTCATATTTTGCTAAAAGATTTCCAAATCACCAGTAAAACCCTGTCACTTCTCACAAAATAAAGCCTCATTGCATGACTTAGCAAAACCTTTAAGGTCATAGCACAAAAACACTTTAACTCTTTTCTAAAGTCAATAGACATGCACTTCTTTATTCAGGAATGACTGTATTAAAATTGCCCATAATGAACTGCAAGGTTTGAGGGGAAAGACCATGATGGAGAGAGTCACATTAAGGTGAAACAACACAACAATAGTTGAATGTGACAAAGATTAGAAAAACTGCCAGCTCCTCAGCAGAACATGCCTCTCTCTGTTCAGTCTTCAAGGACGTGTTTATAAATCTCTCACAAAGAGACATTCTCCTTGCTGCCTACAAAGCTCACCAGGGCAAATCAAACACTTCTGCATAAATTGAGAGAGAATGAAAGACAATATTACATGGCTCTTGCTGTATTGTGGCAGGCATTTGGGCTGGCCCTAGCATTGGAAATTTATTTAAACAGCCCTCATGCTGTATCACACTCAGAAAAAGAATTATTTTCAACTGCAGTAGAAGTCCTTTGCTTCTTTTTGTTTGTTTGCTCTGAACATGTGAGTCACCCAGTTTAAAAACAACAGAGCCTTTCCTTCAGGCAGTGGTAACTTGGCTGAGGGCCCAAACATAGGACATGAACATGCCAATCTCATTTCCATCACTGAATGCTTCCATGGACATAAAAATCATATCAGCCAATGTCTTCAGAAGTTCAAACCCAGTATTTCAAAAGTTAACCAAAATCACTGTAATTTTTCCAGCTTTGGAAAAGAGAAATTAAATAGCTCCACAATTCCAGTTATCTGTACAAGGTAAATCTATGGATGCTTTTATTATTTCAATACTCCTTTCAAGGCCACTTAGCTCAGCTGGGCTGAGACATCTCTGTCAACAATCATTGCCTTATCACCAAATGCTTTTTTGTCAGTCTAGACCAGCTGGAGACTACCACGGCAAAATCTATGGCTCAAAACAGTGCTGAGCTTGCAGTAAATTCAACCAAAATTTGCGGTGGGTTTTCCCCCCATCTCTTCTGAAATCAAAAACACCAAACTACTAACAGTACTTGTGAAATTTTGACCTAGGTTTTACAAGCTGGTGCACTAAAGTGATTAACCTATTTAATAAATGTTAAAAATCCTTCTGAAGAGAGTGAAACTTAAATAAAGGCTGAGTAAAGAATCCTCTTTTTGCTGACTCCTCACTTTTGGAAAGGTCCTCCCTTTGCCAATTCCCCCTGGTCCTTCCAATCTCTTGTTTTCTACCACTTTGTGGCACTACCAGGCCTCAGTGATCCAGACCTGTCTCACCAGGAACCTCTGGTGAGGTTCCAGCCTGTACCCTGGGCCATCAGCTCCATTTCAGCCCAGTCCTCAGCTAAAAAAATAGTTAATTACTTACTGAATTTTGGGTAATGTTAAAATTCAAATAACTAAATAAATTAATAAATTATTAAATTATGATTTGTTCATAATATTTAATGTTTTAAAGAATAAAAGCTTATGCTTTAATAACTTTTTTTTAGCTAACAAAATATCCACTAATAACACACTTATATTTAGTAATTTTACTTTCTTTTTTTACCAATGCCATGAAATTACATCATGATCTCATTTCTGAGAGAAAAGCAGAGAGGAGAGGTCATGTGACAGACATCCAAAAATATTATGAGATCTTGGGAGCAGGAAAAGTCAGAAAAAACAAATAACCAGTTTCGAATTTTATATTACATTACATTATATCATTATATTATATTATCATATATTATATTATATCTAACTTTTTGTTATTGTAGATATTCTGCTTTAACTGAAATTCTAGTAGCTAAAAACAATATTATCTGCCCAGCATAAGAAAATTCTATCTTCTTACTAGTGTATCTTATTTCCAAAGTTATGTTAATAGTTTCTATTTCTATATACATGCCAGACTATTTTTCATTCTCACAAGACACTTCTTTTAATCAGAAGCAATTCATTGAGAAACTCATTGAAAAATGCTCTTTTCTGAGAAGCATTCTGTGTGTTCAAAGGAATAAGTCTGAGTATTTTGTAGGTCTTACTCCCTGCTACACATAGTGTATAAATATGATCACAGATGCTCCCTAGCAACTCACAGATGCATTCATTCCTGAAATTCATGACAGCAGCACAAAGGAGGAAACCACCCTAGAAGTTCACTGTAGCTGTTGCTTTTCAGAATCACTTGCCTGATCACTGACTGCTCTAAAGGTCTGGATGACAAGTGACAGGGCAGCTGATGTGCTGAAAACCATGACTTACCACAGCAGTGACGTGCACATTGGGGGAAAAAAAAATTATCAGAGCAAGTTCATTCTTAAGTAAAACACTCAGCCTGAATTCTGCAAGGTGCTGGGACCACTCATGCCTCAGTAAACAGCAGAGAGAGGATGAGCAGTGCCAGAGTCAATGGGCTCACTCAGGTGCCTACTCAAAGGGAAGCACATAATCAGGCACACTTTGTAGGAATCATCAGCCCCTTTTGACTGTTGATAATTAAGAGAGTAGGCCAGAGGACTTTTAAATTAAGAAGCAATTTTTGTAATTGCCACTTAGTATTTAAACCTTGATAAAACAGTTCAGCCTTGCACTTCTGCTACTTTACACAGGAAAAGCAGATTTAACATCCTCCCCCCCTTTTTTTTGGTAAGAGAAACCTTTTTGAAGGTATTCAATTTTGTTTCCTAGTGATAAAAATACGGTATTAAGTAACAAGATGACATCATTTATTGGTTTCATATCAGTTTCAACTCAGGCTTTTAGCTGACACAGTAAGAACTCAAAAATCCCAATTCATGAGTACAAGTGGATCTTTCTTGTAACAGAAGAAGAACAATAGGAAGAAAATATTTCACATTTATTCTGCATTTCTGGTATATCTAAAGATGGGCACTTATGTCATTTCTAAAAACTCACTTATTCATAGGAAATTTTGGCCTTCCTTAGCTATTCTTAATGCAATTTGTCATCTACTGACTCTCTCCCCAAAAGTAATTTTAAATCTCAGAATTTAACTTGAGCAGGTTTTTTGGTTTGTTTATTTTTTGTTTTGTTTTGTTTTTTTTACTAGCCACAGGACTTGGAAAATTATTAACTCTAATGTTTGGGGTTTTGCTTGTTTAGTGTGTGATTTTTATTTTTTTTTAAGTAAAATGTTTAATTTTATTCTCAGCTTCTACAAAAACCATCTGAATATAAGTACCAATAGGATTTATTACTGTTGAAGCCAACAGAACATTATAAATTAATCAAGAACACTGCTTTGATCAAAGATTACCCAGATCATCAAACAGTAATTAAAGCTACAGCAATATTAGGCCGTCTCTTCCCTTGAGCTTGAGCAAGCTTTGTTAATGCAGCCACCTATTCTTAGTGACTTACAGCTGCTTTGCTTTGCTGGAAGAAGGAAAGCTTCAAAATTTCAGTTTATTGCTAAGGGAGTAGAGAGAGAGTGGCAACTGCAAATAACAAATGAGGCTCCCTGTGTTTTGACAATCTCTTAATTTCATTTTGGATTACAAAGAAAACTTGCAGATACGTATTCATATTTCCCAACTTGCATTTTTAAAAGTGATTTCAATTTCCTGACATCTCACCACTGGTCAGCAATGTGTAAAATCAATAGAATTTAGTTTGGAGAATTCTACTTTTAATGCCTGCAGCTTTGGTATTTGGTTGCACACAGAACATAGCAGTGGCAGTGGTGTACCTCAAAGGGAACACACACATTGTTAAAAAAACTGGTAATAACTTTGGGAGTCCCTAACCAGGCTAACCCATCTCATACATTATTATAATTCTGGCAAATGGACTCTGACTTCTTAATAAATATCTGAATTGGCCACATTTCACTGTACCAAACCCTTCATAATTCTATTCTAAAAGTAATCCTGATCTTCCTTCCCTTCACCACCCCCCTCTCAGGGACAGCAGACTGGTGTCTCACCTTAGGAATGAGGGAGAAGTTGAATGTGAGTAGTGTGCAATAGCCTATTTATGCTTAGAAAGAATTCATGTGTTTCAGAGGTTAGCTTCATACACTCTCAGCCAAACTTTCTGATTTATTACACATTACTAAGTTCATTTAAAAAGTTCAATAGAGTTGCTCTCTTTTTATCATCTTTTTTCCTTCTTTTCGTTAGAAAAACAACATAACAAAACTGCACCTCAGTGAAAAACTTCTGTTGTAGACAACCAGAACCACCCATAAGTATGGCCTGAACTCAAGGAAGTTTTAGCAAATATAAAACTGTTGACCCAATAAGGATAAAAGTGCTTCAACAACTTCAAAATAGTTGACTTGTTTGAATTTTCATTTCAAGATTATATAAATAGTTTTGCTTTATATGGGTAAAAAGTCTTCTCTACTTATGTTTTAAAAACAGTTGCTTAGTATTTTGTTTCATTGAGGACAACAAAAAGAGAGAAAAGGAGAAAAGAAAGAATTTAACACATTTCTGATTTTTGAGATCAGTCATTGTGAACCTCACTAAGTGGCACAATTTGAATGAATAGAAAATTTTATTTATTTCCCAATTTAATTCATTTAAACACTTGCCTTCCTTTCTTAGAGCACTGGCGAGCACACCCAGGATATACAGGAAACAGCTTCATAGCTACACCAGTTGTGTCTACAAGTGTTGTGGTATCAGTTACATTTTACATTTTCAGGGATGAAGAAGGATGGACTGCACAATATATTATTATTTTGTATGCCAGATGTATCTTGAAATCCAGGGTCAAAATACTGACAAACTCCTCAGACCCTATGGCATTCACAACATTTCTATCAAAAATTTCATTTCCTAATGAAATTCAAGCTTACAAAGTCCACAGCCAGAACTGCCAGAGAAATGTTCACCAAATATATAATTTGGGGTGTTATTCTTAAAATCAACTATCTTTAAAAAAAAAAATCCAGTTCTTGCATTTATTCTTTTTACTTTTCTTAATCACAAAACTTTTTGTTTATTTTTCTTATAATAAAACTCTCCATTACTTCAACCTTAACAAGGTTGAGAGTAGCATATTTTGGAATGTGTCCATATATCACCTAGGTCCATCTGCTAGCTCATCAGAGAATAGCATGAGCTACAGAATTCTTTGCCTTTGGCTAAAGCATATACAAATCAAATCCAACTTAATATATAGAGTAGTTAAAAATAAATAAATACATAAATTAAAAAAAAAAAAATAAAAAATAAAAATAAAAAATAAAAAATAATAAATAATAAATAATAAATAATAAATAATAAATAATAAATAATAAATAATAAATAATACAGATGGTAAAAATCAATCGAATTTTCAACTCCATGTACCTGTTTAATGTTTTCAAAATATAAATCCAAATTTTTATAAAGCTTTTGTTAATTCATTCAATTTACTTTATAAAAGTAAAGAAAGAACCACATAAATATCATGCCAATCATTGAGAAAAATAGTAGGAATGAAATTGTTTACTGCTAAATTACCTGCCAAATCACCTCCTTAAGCAGGAATTGCAGGCTGCTATGACAATAGGGAAGATCATCCAGACACAAGTCTTACATGAATTTTAAGTAAGCTGTTAAAGCCTCCCTTTGCACAGACAATGAATGAACAAGACAAGCACTATATGACAGCCTCTCTAGGTCTAAGTCAGTGTCCGTAGGGCCTCTAGATCAGAGCTTCTAAGACTAATTTAGCTAAATCTGTAGAATCCAACAGAAAGTTACTCTGGGTTATAATTCCTTCTGGCAGACAGAAGCTTTCCTGAACAACTCTGCTCCAGGGCAGTTCAAATCAGAGATCAGTCTCTCTTACAAGCCATTCATCTCAGTTAAACTCCAGAGACTGATCCAAGACCTGGAAAGCCGAAAGTGTGGCCTGGGAAGCTGCTGCCAATGTGAGTACTTGAGCAGACTCTCACCATCTGTGCATTAGGCACACAGACCTCACACTGAGCAAGGGGTGAAATGTGCTCCTGCAGGATCTCAGCTGGGCTGTTCACTAAAGAAGAGCTAACTACTATAAAACAGCATTCAAAACACAAAATAAATAAAAATCTTCTAACAATTGCTGGTGGACTCATTTTGTGAATAAAACTCATCACCACATATCATATACCCATACCTAGCTCTTTTTCTTTTGTAGGATGAAACAGTATTTTTATCTCAGTAGGAATATCATTTACAGGCCAAGTCAGCCTATGTGGATTCACTCTGCAGCTCCTGGAACTGTAATAACAGCATGCCTTATGAACATCATGCATGGATTGTTTCTGCAGAGATGTATCAAAAAGGAAACATTCAGGGAGTGGAGCTCCTTGGAATTGCCTCTCTATCTGATGCTTCGTTCATTTCTACCATTGCCTGGAAAGGTTACACTGCACAAGATGGCATTTTTCTGGTGTAACAGCCATAGAGAAGCTCCAGTGTGTTTGTCACATCAAAGCTCTTTACACAGAGCCACATTTTTTAATTCAGTGTTTCTGTAAAAGAGGATTCTCTTCAATCAGTTTGGAACAGACAAGCTCATGCATTGCTGTAAGGCATATTCTCTAATCCAGGGCCTTCCTTTCTGGGCACTGCAGGGTTCCCCTCCTTCTCTCTCTCCTGTGCCTAGAGGTATTTTAGGAGCTGGAGTCCAGAAGCATACTTGCAGTAGTTTATTAGATTAAATGAGCTGTCAATTAGCTTAGTCATGAGTCTTTCCTGCAAACATTCTATGTAAAAATGGAAGTTTGTGCATACTTTCATGAAAATGGAACTATGTACTTAATTCTGTAGTTCAGTAGGTTCTTCACCTTTTTTTTTTCCCTGTATGCTGAGGTATCTAGTTTTTAGACCAGAACGTGACTTTGAACTTTGTACATATTTTTGTCTTTTCAAAGACTAAATACCTACTGAGAAATGCAGCTAGTGAGATCAATCTCAAAATGTATTTTTCTACATGGACTTTAAAATTCTATTAAGCTGCTGCCTCTTCCTTTTTTTTTTTTTTCTAACAGTCTATTTGCTCTGTAGAAACCACATATCCTTCACACCAGAGCAGCTTCATAATGCCTGAATGCACAGAGAGTTCATGGGTAAGACAAAGTTACATGAGTTACATGAACCTTCTTAAGCTGAAATGACAATTACATGACTATTTGTTGCTGTTGCTTTTGTTGTTTTGGGGTTTTTTTCAACATAATACTTTGAAAACTAGAAAGAATATACTAAGTTGTGCTTTGCTGAGAGGCAGTTAAAAAGAAGCACACAGAACATTATTTTCCTGTGCATCCTGTATTCCTGCTTTCTAATCTCAAGCTGTACATACAACACCTCCTTATAAACATTCCCTTTGCTCTTCTAGGGGGAAAAAATCCTTTAGGAAGGACTAACAGTACCTTCTTCAGCTGGGAAACTACAGCAGCAATAGCCTCTGCTTTTTGTGTAAAAATCAATTTTTTGGTTTTTTTTAATACTTTTTACCTGCTTGGCTTGTAAATCAAATGTTGTTAGTCATGATTCTTAGCAAATGTAAATTAGTGTAATCCACTGCAGTCAGTGGAGCTCTGCCAGTTTTCAACCAGCTGAGTATTTTGGCATCTTGAGTCCTGACTTCCTGCCTTGTTGAAGCAATCATTGCATTACTGTAATGGAGATATTACATTGGTATTACATCCAAGTTGGAGTTCTCCCAGATCTCACCTAAACTCATTTTAACGTCCAAAAAAGCAGGATTTAAATATGTCCTTTAAATTTATTTTTGGAGCACTATTTTGAGACCATTCCCAGAGAGTATCCCAGAACCAGAGAATGTGCTGTCTTGGAAGAAGCCCACAGGGATCATGGAGTGCAACTCCTGGACCTGTGCAGGACACCCCAATCCCACTGTGTCTCCTTTGGGCATCACAATAAACAGCTCTCACATGCCTCTCCAGCTCCTTGTTTCTTCTATCCCAGTTATGCTACTTTGCCTGGTTCAGGCTATGGATAAGAGTAGCCTCAATGTAAAACTCCTAATTCTAAGGGCACCCAAACTTTCTTTTGCAGTTTTCCTTACTACAGGCATTATATTGCTGTCATTGCTAACAAGAGAAAACATGTACAAAATATGCATCAACACAAACATATTCATATTTTCAGAGGCAGAATACCTAATGAACTAATAAACTCCCAAACATTTTGCCTTTTAAACACTATGTGTAATGTTCATTTATATATTATTGTGCATCCTCAGTATACAGGTATTTTCAAAAGTTGTGGTTAGTGAGAGTTACAATGGCTACATTACATATGCAAAAGCAAGAGAAAGAGTGGTTAGTCACTAGGACAAGATTGTGATTCTAAATCACTGTAAGAAAATTGTCAATGAAGAAAGAAAAAGGCAATCCTCTTCTGAGGAGATTCTTCTCCTTAAATATGATTCCATAAAATTTAGTACATTTTTGAATTCAAACACCTTAAATACAGAAAACATTTTCCCTAGTTATCTATGTCCACCCTGCAGATTAAATTAGACTCTTACCAAGGTACTGATCTCAACAGGACAGCTATCCACTTTCCACATACCTCACCTGACTTTAATAGTCATCTACAAATCTTTTTTTTTATTCCTTTGGAAGTACATATTACACTCTGAGTTTTACAGCCTTTCTGTTCCAGCATGCCACAGTTGAGACAGCCACAATACACAGAGCATCACCATACAATTTCAGAAGGCTTCAGGCATCTGTCCATGCAGAGCAACACCACACCACTGCAGAAGGCTGCAAGCATCTGCCCTTCTTGTTCTTCAGCCCAACCTTTTATCCCCTCATGTTCATGCACTGCCCCTGTGTGCCCTCTGCTCCCTTTGCTGGTTGCTCAGTGCCCCTGGGCACTCCAGGGCTCATTGCTGTCAGTGCTGCTCGCCTGCTTCTCACAGCTGCACCCACTGGGGATAAGGCTCAGCCACAGCTCCACTCCCAATTGCCACAAACTGTGCACCTACACCCTTCTGTTCAAAAGTTCTCCCAGTCTAAAATCATAATAATTGAGAATTAAGGCACTACTCCTATCCCTCTCCCTCATGGTCATGAAAAAAAATATTTTATAGTTCTGCAGAAGAGACCAATGTACAGTGTATTTCCCTGCAGCACAAAGACCCCCAGACATCCAAGGCACATCCAAACACAAATAGCACTGATGGACCTGGAGATACTTTCAGCAAATTATGGGAGCACCATTAGCACTGCAAGTAATTGAAAAAGCTCTAATTTATGTTAATTCACTCTAGATGAGAACATATTAATTGTGCTATTTTGAGAGCTATCTTGGTCACTTTAGAGATCTTCATAGAAGACTTAATTGCACAAAGCAGACACAGATCCTAACTTCAGCTGAATCAGTGGGAATTCTTCCCCTGAGTCCAGGAAAAGATTGACCAGGCTGTGAAATGGTTATAATCTGTTACATGTTCTTGCTAAGAGCTTTAACCTCACACTTGGCAAAATTAAAATTAATTTTCCCTAGAACAAGGGAAGACATTTCTCCTACCAATCTGATTATTACAGCTTTTGACAGAAAGCTGTAATAATGTTTACTACTTTATAATAGGAGCAATGTGTTCCTTCTTTTGATATTATTCATTCTGCTTTTAGAGAGAAAAGAGGCAGAAAACCCAAACAATATATTTGTTTTTTCAAGTTTACATGAAGATTACAGGTTTGGTCCAAATAATTCTGGAGTTGGAAGAAGAAATAAATCAGAAAAAAAGCTGAAAAATCAAACTGACCGTAAGCATTTTTATAGCTTGAGCATCTGAAGGCAAATTCTGTGACTAAAAGTGACAAGCATGCAGGCACGCTGTTTTTCATGTCTTGTAGTCTCCATTTTTCCAAGATTGTGGTTCATTTCAGAAAGATCTAACTAAATGTTAATAGGCAGTGAGCAGGAAGAAAAAAAAAGGATGTCATCCTGAAATGAGCAAGTGACAATAGCCTGTATACAAGAAGAGAGTGGGAGAGTTCTTGGGTTACACCTTGCAGGGCTTTGTGTTTCCCCTTGCAGCCAAGAGAGCTAATTAAAACCTCACGTCTAGAAAAAGACATTGTGCCACGTAGGTCAAACACGTGGCTTTGATATAGTGGGATATTTTACATGGAAACATCCCCCTTTCATGCTTTTAATCCTAGGATTACAGCACATATCGACCCTCTTGTAAATATCATCTGAGATAGCACTATTTCCTTGAAGTCTATTGTAAATTCTGGCTTTTCCATAGAAACTTACCTAGAGTATTCACACACTCATGTTTTTGGTTTTATCCACATGAATGTCACTGTGGCAAAGATGGTAGCCCTAGAGATTTTTAGGCTTGCCCAGTAGTTTTCATTAAAAGACTGTTTAGCAGCTTGTAAATTTGCCAAATATTAACAACATAAACTAACATTTTCCTCAGGAAAAAAAGAGGATGAAACATCAATCTCTTGGCTTTTCATTATCTATTTTACTATATGGTCCTTCCATTATCTATTTTACAAGAAGGCATAGCAAAATGGTTGAGACATTAACTCATTGTTTTAGTCCAGTTTGAAATCCTGTGTAATTCATTTTCCTGTTACCTATTCATTGTAGATTAAAACCTCAATGCTATGTTTTTAATAATATACTTTAGTCCTCAGTGTTAAAAAAATTTAGCCTGAAAAGGACCTGCAGAGATTTAATCAACTAAATTGCTGCAAACACAGGTGTGTTCTAACTCAGAGACATCACTCCTAGAGAATGCCCCACCTCCTCTGCAGTTCAAGATCAGACTTGCTGTGGTCTCTCAGGTCTACACAGTGGGAGAAGGAGGGGAGGAAAACTGAATGAAGGACAAAGGGCAAGAGACTGAGATATGGAAACAGGAGATAACAGACAGGAAAAGGGCAAGCAAAGAGTGAAGAGAAAGTGAGACTGGAAGGGAAGGTGAAATAGAAAAATCATACAGGAGAAAATTACAGGTCTGGGACTGAGAATTAGTGATGGAGGGAAATGTGAGAAAGGGGATGTGGAAGAAAAGAGATGAGAATATTGTGACAGGCTGGCCACACACACCTGGACAGAATGTTTTGGACATGCTAAGAATAAAGGAGGAGTTAAGAGAAAGGTGCTGATGTGGAAAAAGCTGAGGAGAAAGATCCTAAAATAGAGACAAAAAACTAGTGTAAAATAGAAAGGCAGGCTGGCAAAGCAGCAAAGGTAGGAGCTGAGACAGAAAGATAGGCTAGGTTGAAGAGAAATGAAAGACAGCCAAGCAACACAGCAGGAAAGGAATGGAAAGTTGAATGAGTAGCAAGAGGAAGTGATTCAGTAGCAAGATGCTGAATGGAAGGGAAAAAAGAGACAGAGCAAGTGCAGAACAGACCAGATCACACCTGAATTAGATAAGCAAAAAGGGACCTTTAGCAGAAAGTCCCCACCACATCCTGGAGACTGTTGATTTGCAAGTCTCCTTGTTCTCTGTCAGGATATAGATGTGCAATCCACCTGAAAAAACTCCAATGAGAGTTCCATGCTTCCAAACCTTACATTTCCTCAGGAAGCTCAAGGGCTAGACATTTTTGTGTTGGAAACCCATGCTTGCAAGAATCTGATGATTTGTGTTAGAATTTCAAGATTGTGTTTTCAGTTTGTTTATGGTTTTTAAAGATTAAAACATGCATCAAAGCATCTGCCTTAAATTGTGTTGCAATATAATGCAGTCAAGTATTAGGAAAGGCCAGAACTAAACTTAATTCTGCAATGTTCATTTCTGTTCATTGTGCATGCAGTGACACAGCCTTTCCTTTTATAAGACAGTGGTGATCTCATCTGAGCTAATCCTCCAACCTCCTCTTATAGCCAGTAAGGACAAAATGTCCTTCTGGGACAGGATACACACAAGACATGAATGTCTGGGCAAAAAGTCATTAAGGTCAAAGGAATACATTAATGCACAATACTAAATCTGACAACTTCACACATTATTTTTTTCTCTGTGTTTCTTCAACAGCTTCAAAAACCATTCAAAGCTATCTGCTCAAACCTCTGCTATCCATTTCATGGATCATTTGGAATCATTTTCTGAAAACCAAATCTCAAGGCTTCACATCCAGTTCCCCAGCACCAGGGGCTTTTGCTGGCAAACAATAGCTCAGTTTCCTGTTGCAGCAGCAAAATTCCCTTCACCTTAAATCAGACATCCGTCAGTTCAAAGAAATGGCCATAGCTCTTGTGCAGGGACAGGGAGAGGTATGATCATATGATGTATACCGGATTGTGATGCATACATACAAAATTGTATAGGCAGTGTAATTCTGACATATTCTTAATTGTGCCTTCGTTTTTCTGCAATGGCACATGTGTTGTCACCATCTATGAATAGAATAATAACACAAAAATATATCAATGAGAGATTTGTAAATTCTTCTCTAAAATAAACTTGTTACATTTTAACAGGTGAATAAAAGTAGTTTTCATTCTCATCTGTGTTTCTCCTAACCAAAAGCTGCCTCATTTCATGAAACATGTGTCAGAAAGATAGGTTCCCTGGTTAATAGAGAGCAGAATTCTCCACCACTGTGAATGGTTGCTTCCTGGATACCGTATTTGACAAACAGAATATAAAAGTGCTTGCTTCAGTGGAAGTGTTGCAACAATGGCAAGCCTTATGTCTGATACTGCAAAGCTGATTAAATATTATCAATGAGGAAGTGCTGCAACACTGAGCGTGAATTGATGGATGTCTGTTCTTTATTTCTCTCTCAGTAAGCACTGCAGAGCTTAATCCCCCAAAACCATTTTTGTATGTTGGGATGAAATGATTGTAAAGCCTAGAAGATGCAAGCCCTTCAGTTTCTAGTTACAGCAGCCTAGGACACCTCTTCTTACTTCAGCAAGCCGGTCCACTCCGCTCGCAGTTCGTGCGAGCGTCACGAGATCTTCTTGCATCTTATCCACCCATGCTTTTATCCTGCAGAAAACAAAAAACAAAACAGAGGCATCCAATCAGATCACTGACAAATGAAAATGTCATACAAGCATATAGCACAGAAAAGGGAAAAAATAAAAGGGATAAAGTTGAATACAAAACACAAAAGACTTCTCTTCTAGGTTTTTTTTCTATTCAGCCTTGTTCATCCAGCTGTCTGTGGTGCCCACGGTGCTGTGCCACCTGTAAACCCAAGAGTGCCATCGTATCTCTGTAGCCAAGCTGCAGCAAAGATCGCCACAACAGAGCTGGCACACTGCCTGCCAGGACAGCCTGCCTGCCCTGCAGCTCACTCCCAGAAATGCCTCTCCTGAGTGCCCCAAGGGCCTTCTCCCAACAGACAATGCAGAGCAAAACAGCGGCTGAAAGCTGGCTTACAAACCACACTAGATTTTCTGGCCCGTAGGCTCTCTTCAAGAAAGCACCAGCAGGACAGGCAGCAGTGGCCACGAGCTGTTTTGGAAAGGCATGTTTGCTCCTGGCTGCTGCCACCAGGGAACAAGTGATTTGCTGCTGTGCCTGCTCTGCTCCCTGTGCCCAGTAAACCTGACTCTGGAAAAGCATTGGATCCAACACAGTTTCTGTGCCATGTCACGTTCTCTAGCAGGAAAGGAGCCATGGTGAAAGTTTATTCCAGTAAGATCCATGCTCAGAAGGTTGTCTTGCTTGCCTAGCCAGAAGTTTTCACATCCAACTCAACTCTCACATTATCCCTGCCATTATGCCAGTGCTCTGCTCTGAAACCTAGAACAGATAAACATATTTATCTCAGCCATTTCCCAGCCTTAATCACATACCCCAGGGATGACAACTTAGATTAATTCATTAATAAAGACAGAAAAAATGAAGATTCCATCTTTGCTTCAAAATGGAAAATTTGGAAGAAAGAAGATGGAAAACTGATTTTAATTCTTTTTCCCATGGTTTTAATGAATACATTTTCTGCTAATTCACAACCTTCAAAGAGCACCATCTCCATTAAGGTCTAAAGTTGATTATTTTTATTGAAGGACCCTTCTTCATGCTTCCTTCACACATGAAAATCATATTTGCATTGATTATAGCAATTAATTGCATTGTTGGTGTAGTGCTCCAAAACCTTCTCTTCTATACTTTGCTTTCCAAGAAGTGAAATAAAATAATTTAATTTCCTGGTTCAAGTCTCCACAAAGCCCTATATTATATAAGCATTTAGTTCTGTATAGAAATCAGATTGTTTAAACCCATGGTGCATTATGTTTACTGTGGCTTTAAGACCATCATCTGCATCTGTGCGAAGCACATTGACTCAAAAGCACAAGTACAAGCACAAACAAGAAAATGTTATCATTTTCCACTTTTGAATGGTTTCCGTTTTTCTGAGTGGAAGAATGAAGTAAATGAAAGGTGAAGAAGTGAAACCCATTACCCAAAAGTGTTTTCAAAAGCATAAAATAAATAATTGAACACCCTGAGATTTTTTTATGATCCATTTCAGTTATAAAAATTGTGAGTGTTATTTCTAACAGGAGTCGATAGAAAAAATCTGGGAGGATTGATTTTTAAATTGACTTTTTCCATTTCCTACTGCTTTATATTTTCACTAGAGATATTCCTCTCTGTCTTTAAACAAAACTAGAATGGTGAAGACACATATTAGTTAACCAGTTAGTTAGTTAGCCAGTTAGTTCTATAAATTTGAAAATTTGGAAGAAACTACCCTTAAAATCAGTAATTACTTACTATTACTTGTAAATGAAATACACATCATATTTTTTCTTTAACATGAAATAATATTGATTTTTCAAGAAATACTTATATAGTGTCTAGAACTCCCGCCTCCACACAATTAGCCCACACCTTGCCTTTTGAAATTAAACACCAGGACTGGTTTTTGTTTTATTTTGGGTTTGGCTTGATTTTGTTTTAATTTGTGTTTGAGCTAGGCTTCTGCTTCAATGTCGATGGGAAAAGAGCTGACTCACTCTCTGCTGAGACAGGTGAGCTGAACCTATCTTCTAAATATCTTCTAGTGGAGCTCTGGTCAACTTTGATTCCTAGTCCAAATTCTCTAGCTTGACTTTTAGTCAGGTAAGGATAGAGAGTACCAGTCTGTAAACTGGATTAGGAGCAAGTACACCTTCTTCCTAACTTAATGGCAATCTCCCTCTCCAACTGTAATTTTAATGGAAATTATAAGGTTTCTTCCAATATATCCACTATATATTTACCTTAAGATGATTTTCTTGCATGTTGGAGTTAGTCTGTTAGACCTTCTGTAGTGAAAACGGTCTTTTTTTTTTTTTTTTGGTTTCCTGTACATCAGGGTGCAACATTATCACGGAATTATGGAATCATAGAATAGTTTGGGTTGAAAGAGACCTTTAAAGGTCATCCAGTCCAATCCCCCTGCAATGAGCAAGGACATCTTCAACCAGCTCAAATTGTTCAGACGGCAAAAAGCACCAACATCACAAATGTTGAGCTAGATTACTGTCAAAAGTAGAAATGATAAAATTACATTCTATGACTTTGAGGAAGCTCAGTATAATTCCTCTTGCTTTCCCACAAGAATTTCAATATGATTAGTAGTACTTTTAAAGTCTCATGTCAGGATTTCTACATCTCAAGTTCCTACCTTGCCACCAGACAAAAATGTAAATTTGAGATATTTCATGCTCCACATCGTTTTTTTTCTCAAAAATGGACATACTC
This sequence comes from Euphonia xanthogaster, assembly GCA_034509185.1. Classification (NCBI taxonomy): domain Eukaryota; kingdom Metazoa; phylum Chordata; class Aves; order Passeriformes; family Fringillidae; genus Euphonia; species Euphonia xanthogaster. The sequence continues at coordinate 9,258,906 of JAYDZK010000056.1, read as the reverse complement.
GCATTTTAACACTTTCACAAGAAAATTGCATAGAGTATATAAAATAAAATGATTTTTGTTTCTCTTTTTCAGGGAAGGACTCGTATTATCTCATTGTGGTTTTGGGGTTTTTTTAAGTGTGTCTTTAAAACAAAATAAATAAGGGCCTTTAGGCACTGAAATGCTTGTCTGGTGCTCCTTTTAACTGAAGTCTGCAGTGCAATATCTGTCTGACAGCTGCTCATGGTCAGAGTTTATTTAACAATTGGAAAGCTGTCACAGCAAATGGGAGTCCCCATGACTTAAAGGAGCAGCAGCAATTTTTTTTTTCTGCAAAGGGCACCAACAGAATGCCTGTACAAAAAGCTGTTTTGTTCCTATCAGTTTGGCACAAACATTGCAATGGATGTATCACCTATTGTAAGGTGATTATGTCCTGCAGGACAATTGACTTTAACCCCCTTCTCCCACACACAGGTTGCCCCTGCATGAAGCAGTGACAAGACAAAAGGAGTGTGCACATGCCTTCCCACAACAACTTACAAGTGATGGAGGGAGCTGTTTGATTAAACATAGACACACAAAGGTCATTTACTGAGGGATTAGAAGGTACAACCCTGCTCCTGTCACCTGGGCTGTGATCAGATTGATGATAAAGTAGCCAAAACACTAAAGAGCCATCCATCCACATTACGTGATTAGCCAACTTAGTGAAAGAGCTGTTTGGACAGCACAGGAAGATTTGATTTTCTTCCTTTTCTTATTGTATCTTTTCTCCTTTTTTTAAAGCAGGACAATTATATTTGCTAAAGTCAAAGGATTTTAACAGGTACACCCCTAGCCACACTCCAGGCAGAACTAAATATAGCAGGTGCTAGACTAAAAAAAAAAATATTTTAATTTCATTAGAAACTATTTTTATATTAAACCTGTACTTGCAGAACAGAGCACTGCTCAATTACAAGGGTTAAAGAAACCAAGACATCTTGATGCAGAGTAACCTGGCTATAACCTTTTTTCCCCTACTGAAACCGATGCAGGGTTTTTCTGCTGACTTCAAGGTAGATTCATGTAATGACATGCCGTATCTTTCTAGACCACTCAGGCTAATTTAAGGTCCATTAGCTGACTTCTGCTTGGATAATATATTATAATCTAAAGAGCAAGGTTAAACCTTAACTCTGGCAATCGAAGTCACGTGGTATGTTGGCGATCCACATCCAGGTCTCTACAGTTAAGATTACATTCAGCTCAAGTTCCTTTACAGCTCTTTTATATAAAAATAGCAACAACTGAAATAATGAAAGCTGTCAGTAGTGAGAGGAAGAAGTGTCTTCAAAATAGGTCAATATTTCTCTGATTATCAGAAAGGGGAAAAAAATGCATAACACATTGCTCCTGGTTCAATTGAAAAGTGATGTTCGGAAAATGAAGATAAATGAGATTAGTTTCAGAAACTGGGAGACAAAGCCTTGCTATATCTTTTCAGCCTAACCCCACTTTATTTTCTTGCTCATAAAAAGTTTTCACTTTCAGATTTAAATGTTTTTCAGAAGATTTGCTGTTAGTGAAGGAGGGGGAAAAGGCTACAAAGTTATCATAGCAGCAGGCTTCATAGCCATTCTTTGTCACTCTTAGGCAACACCAAAGGGCAAATAGAAATTCTTATAGTAATTTAGAGAAGGCATGTGAATGGAAGTTACAAGAGAATTACTAACATTCTACCCAGAAATTACCCATGTTCTGCATTTACACCTCTCACTGCACAACTAGTGATTTTAAATAGCACTGTACTTTTTTTCATGACCTAAGCCAACAGCACTCATCTTTCAGGTATGAGGACAAATGGATAGATTTATAGACAACCAGACTTTTGAAGGAGAAATAAAGGCAAGTTTTGTGAAATACTGAAGAAGTTTTCATAATGTACCAAAATTTCACTGATTCTAAAACAGAATGAAAGGGGCTGGATATAAAGAAACTGATGCAAAGATCACTAAAATCCCATGGTTATCACATCAACCTCTTGAATGTCCACTGTCTCCATGGCCAGAAAATGAAAAAAAAAAGGGATCTATAATTTATATGTGACATTAAAATACAAAAAGGCAAAATAGTCCATCTAAGGCTTTGTGAATTTTCCAAATCTACTACAGTGTTTGTAGTAGTCCAGTCAGATTCCACAGAGGGGATTCAATTTCATCATTCAAAGACAGGCTCACCCCATTCTATGACTTCTATGGTTATGAACACCTCGGGTGATTTACAGTCCTCAAATACTTCTTTTTCGATTGTTTGAAAATTTGCTAATGTGCTATGTGAAGGTACTTATAACTATAAAGTACTATACATAGTAAATAACAGATTGAAATTAACATAAGGATTCAGAAATTTAAGTGAAAAGAGGTGTCTTCAGCAAGTGTTAAAGACCCTCCTTTTATTCCAATGCAATAATGATACAGGAATATATATATATCAAGTGCTAACTATCTGTTAAAAATATATCACACAATTTTGTATAAATGTTTGAAGAATGTTTGTGTAATAAAAGCAAAGAAAAGATTAATTCTTGACATTTGCCTGCACTGAGAGAGGAAAATATAGAAGCTATGTGATCTCTGTGCATAAAAATGGATGCACAAAATCTTCTGCATCTTCTGCTCCACAGGAAAAGATATTTCCTTTGTTGGCAAGAGGAAATATTAGTACTGTGTTTCTTTGCCCTCATTGATGGTCTTATCTTCCCAAATGTGGTAAGCTGCTGGCCATGCAAGGACCTCCCAGAAATAAGATAGCCCCAATGATCAAAGCCAGACAGCCCCTTTTATTCTTTCCTGATTTCAAAGTGTTATACCTTTGCTTGGAATAGTTATTTTACATTTCTCAAATGGAAACATTTGGGAAGCAAGACATAATTTCTCTGTCATATCTGTTATTCTGTAGACAGAAAATGTCAATGTAGACAGAAATCTCTTCAGGATACATTTGGTTCTTAGTAGCAGACATCCTTATGTGGTTAGGCCATCCAGTCACAGAAGGTACAGCATTTTTCCATTTTTTTCCTCCAAACACTCCTTCTCCTTATAGTTCATCTCCATCATGGTCTTCAGAGAACAAGTTCTCAGCATTCCCAAATGACTGCTCTACCAACTGTTCTTTCAAGGACTCCCCCTGTACCACAGATAAATTTGGAACATGGAATCCAGAGATGCAGCATTGGTACAGACAGAAGGAGAAAGAATGGCCCTTTGACTGGGCCAGCAGCTCAGGATCTTTAAGTTCCACCACTGACTTCCACGAAAAAGTCAGCAGCAAGTCAATTGTTCATGGTGTGCAAAGGGCAGATCCTTTTCTAGGTACTTCTTTTTGAGAAAATACTGCTTTGAGAAGAATACTGAGTCCCAGTGGCAGGTTTCAAGAGGGAAATGATCAACTGTGAATGGCACCATGAGCTGCTTAGCCTTTGCCCCATTGCCCATAGAAGCAGAAACCTTTCTCCATTCTCAGCCAGGACTTCTAGGCCAAACTAACTCCTTCACCCCAACACCTCTTCTGGAGCACAGCCTGAATGTCTGTTTTGCTCCAACCTTCCAGGAAAACCTTGCCTAAATACCTCCATCAGAAGGCTTCACAGACAGATCTGGGAAGAGCCCCCACTGACCCAGAGGCTGGACCTGCTGACTGCTGCTCATTCTCCCGGAAATAACCTCTCCTCATATTTCAACTCTTCATCTGCAACTCCACATTACATTTTAACAGGTGTGTAGCAGATTCCTCAAAGCCCTCAGATGTTAAGCAGAAGTGATGAAGTAATTCCTTCAACACGGTGTCCACTTTCAAGAGCATGATCCTATTATTTTACAACCTTGTTCAGTATGAGCCAAGTGCCTAAAAGGTATTTAACTACACATGTTCATAATTATAGTTTCTGCTTCACAAATATTTCCCTTTACTTTGCCAAAAATGTTCTTTTGCAGTCTAAAGCTTCCTAGCAAATAACATGAAAAATATCCTCTCATGGAAATTATGGTTGCACAAAATATCATTTAATAATTTAAGATCAATCTTTTATGCAAGCCTGACAGAGTCAGCTGCAAAATTGCTATAAGCTGTGAAAAGGACTCCTTAAAAATGATTATGTTTTAATTATCAGAGATTATACTGCTAAAACAGTTCAACAGAGAAGACATAACAAATTTTCAGCTCAAATGACTGCCAGTAGAGCTCAGATACGTTTCATTAAAGGCTTTTACAACACATGTAGTGCCATTTATTGTTTACCATTGAGGAAGCAGTCAAACTTTCAAAATCTTGTTACCATTTTTGTGACTGAGAAATATAAATTCAGAATGAAGACTCTCTAATTTGTTTCTAATCTTTACCAGATAAAAAGCAGTCATTTAATTTTAAATTGAAATGGTCTAACATATGGCCAATGATATAGATCTCACAGAGGAGCAGGCATTGCTGGAGACACCTGGATGTACTTTCACCCACCAGAGATCCCCTAAAAGAGCAGGTAATATGCCTGTCAGCACCTCTTTGCTTCAGCTCTGATAACAGGTATTTAAAGTGTGTCCAATGCCACTGGACACTCTTTGATGCAATCTGGTCTCAGTAAAATTTCTCCAGTAAAAACACAGATATTCCACTAAAAATATAGATGCAACGTGGTCAGGTGACTGAAATTGAATCTCACATACATCACTGCAGTTATTCCAGTACTTCAACAATGGAATCTGGATTAGAAGCAAATCCTGATGCAAATTAAGATGTAAATGCTTCTATTTTTGACGGTTCTGTATTATATGGCAAATCTGTTAATAGCATAATGGCTTTGGAGAATAAAAAAGCATGTCTTAAAAAATGATTGAAAAATAAATCTCAGTTGTAATGGAATTTTACAAAGTGCTTAACAGCACAATTTTGCTAATACATTTCAGGCAAACAATTACTTTATCAGTAGTGTTTAACATATCACACTAATACTTTAATCATAATTTATATTGAAATTACTTTCCCCCCACACTAATAAGCATTACATTTTAACACCAGTAAAAAAAAAAAGGATATTAAAATATGAAAAATATGATACATTGGATACCAGTAAAGAAAAGACTATAGGAAAAAAAAATGAGATTCATACAAACCAGGAACATATTATATTCATAATCATGTATGTGCACCGATTCAACTGCAGGAGTATTTCATCTAAGCCACCCAATTTATGCCCTAACCACTTCAGAATCTTGTTTTCACTCATATTTAATGCAGAAGCTGCACATATGTACTGGACTTGTCTGTTCTTCCTACTGAATAAATTGTACAGGCCACCACAATAAGACACATACATTTATCTCCTTAAAGCCTGCAGTTAGTTTGATCTGCTGTTTTGGTTTAAGTTATACTTACAGAAATGCCAAGATAAGCCTTGAGAGAAATGACCCTGTGTTCACCTCATCATGTCACCACCTACACTTCTGAGGAACTGAACAGCAAAGCTTCCCCTGAGTTTAGCAACAGACGGACGCAGCCTTCAATCAGTGTTTCTAACTGACTTGCAGGGAATTGAGGTATAAATCAGCACCCTTATTAAAAATTGTTTGTTTGTTTTTAAATTTTTTTGGGGGGAAGGTTTAGTGGGAAAAAATAGTATTAATGCACTTTGCCTCTTTTAGAATCTATTAGGCAAGTGCAACTAAGGCAATGACAGCATCATCAGAGAGCTGAGTTACTCATTCCTCTATTTTTATCTGATTGTCTGATGTAGGCTTTGGTTGTAGAAGCAGAAGTCCAACACCCAGGACTGACAGTGGCACCAGCAAAACCCTGAAGTATCCAGCCTGTGCTTTGCTGCAGCAAGGTACAGGAGCAGGTGAGTAATTTTCTCCTGTGGAAGTCACACTAACCACAGAACTGAGGTATGCAGCAGAACTGGGAGGCTGCACTCAGACCCTGGACATCAAGTCTATTTTAGACAAGTTTGCCACTTGTCTAAATGCAAAAGCTAAAAGTAAAAATTGAGAAATGTTTAAAAACAAGCAGGTGTTTATGTGCTCTGAAAGATAGGCCATGACTGTACATGGAGAATCTTCCTTATAAGTTTGTATGGAATCGTTAAGATTATCTAAAAGATACATTGTTTATAACAACTATTTAATATGAAATTCATACTGAAATATTCTATGATCATTTAAGCACTAAAAAAAGAATAAAGGTTGATGAAAAAACTGTAGGGGTATTTTACACAACTATAAGCTGTTTGCTATCAAGCTTCAAATTTTATAACCTCCTTTCAAATGCATTCTTCTGTAGTGTTCATCCCCCTTGTTTAATAATGTCAAGGCTTCATAAATAAAACATCTATTACATCAGATATCAGAATGTCACCTTCTGATAAACCTATGTAGTCTAAGGAAAAAACCCCACCTGACTCCAAATATACATCATCAATGTACAGCTACTCTTCTAATTTACTGTATTCTTTTTAATTAAATACTTTAAGTGTTTTTGTTGTACAGTGTACTGTACAACAAAGCATACAACTTGAAAGCTGCACATCCAAATTAATCAGCTGCAAAAACATTTCCAAATATTTCTTCTGCAAATATATTCTTTCTTTCAAAGCCTGACTGCCAATGTGCAAAGTTGTCACCACCCTAATGTGCCACTGTGGCATGTGTAGTAATAGCATTTAGAGTAATGAAGAGACTTTTTTTTGGAAAGACCTGAACTGACTCCATATTCTAAAAGATACACACAATCTGCATTCAGTGCTGCCATTTAAAACAAAAAGTAAAATATCACGCCAGAAGATGCAAAGCAGAGATTACTGCACAGGCAAAAGAATGACACAGAATATTAAGTTCGTACAGAAATTAACATCAAAATTAGCATAGCCACACTGTCTTTAAATTCTTTCCATTTCACAAAGTCATGCTGAATTACACAGAGCTTTTGCTAAAGGCGCAGCTGGCACATCGTTGTTCCTGGGATGCAGATGCATATTAATGGCTGAGTGGAAAGGATAATAGTATAAGAGAAATAAGCATTGCATTCTTTTCCTCCTGGTTCAAGAGATTGTCATTGTGTTTCCCCCTCTCCCCACACTGCAGTTTTCTGTCTTGAAAACATAAGGTCAGGACTCCTGATCACAGGATCAGGACAATGCCTGCACAGGCTGCTGCAGAAGAACCTTAGATGAATTAAACCCATGGCTGTTTCTCCAGGGTGTTAGAGAGAGCAGCTGTGTATCAGAAGTGTTAGCATACTGTAAACTACCAGAAAATTTCAATGCAATTACCCTGTAAAGAACCAGCAGAAACCAAAACCATATTGCAATCTTCTGCTTTAGAAAATTAACCTTTAGAAATGGCTGGTGTCAGGTGTTGCAGGCCAGTTCAGTCATAAACAACTTTGCAGGTCTTATATTTCTGCTGTAATCCTCCATTTGTAATTTACAGCACTTTTCTTAAATCAGAAGAAACTGAGATTGAAGGATAGTGTTTAATGTCGTTGTTTGAGTGATACAAAAGCCTTGGCTTCATTATTTTTTCTTTCAAAGAACTCTTATAGACAGCTCACGGATTACTTACATAAACCCTAGAAAAATAAGAGTTCACGTTCATGATGTTTGGGTTTCACTTTTGAAAGGCTGTTTGAAGAGACTGCAAGTGTTTGATTCAGAAAGCTCAGGCACAGAAATGGTTTCCAACTGTGCACATGGGGCTAAAGGGCTGTAAGGGTCACTTCACAGTAAAGCTGAACAAGAATGACACTAAATGTAATTCAGCTCTAAAACAATTCCTTCTCAAAGCGGCTTCGCTCTCCTTTCTCAGGCAGGGGTAAATGCTTGAAGGTCAGGAGGCCACAGTGCTTGTCAGTGCATTCAATGCACATTAAAAAGACAGGCTATTAAGGAAAGGTCTCTCTGACATTTACTTGGGAGACAACCCTCCCCTCTTCCAGTTGTCCCCTTCCCCATTTTCAACACATCTCTAATTAAACATCAATACAATGCAACATAATTGATGTAGTAGTGATTACTGGGAATTGCCCATTCTCCTATCAAATCAGAGCGTACAGAAAAGGCCATGTTTGAAATGGGTGAACTTAATTGCCCAATGGTCCCCAAGAGGGTTGTACAAACAGATCAAGACATCACATACACACAACTGATCTCAGCTGTGACACAAGCTTTTTGTCACTCCCTCATCCATCTTTGCTTACTAGGGATAATGGAGGCTGGATTCGACACTGGACAATTTAATAAATAAGAACATTGGATGTGTTTCAAATGAAGCATCCCAGAATGCAGGATTTAGTGACATTTTGATTAAAGGTCCATACATAACAAAGGCTTTTCATGAGGCAGCTGCTTAAAAGACAATCTATTTGAGCAAAACCAGAGCAGAGTAGCTGGTATCCCTTGGCAATTTACTGTGAAGCATTTGTTTGCTTCACAATGATCTGGTTCACAACCATTGTGCTTGCATGGTTGGTTGATTAAATCAGTATCTCTAGCAGCCATGACACACAGCAAAGGAAAAAAAGTCAACTGCTAAAGTAATGTCCTTTTGTGTTACACAAAACAGACATGTCAGGAAGGTGCTTTCCTTTTTCTTTTCCAGCACCTTGTTCTCTGTTTCCAATTCCCAGTAAAAAGCACTGGGTTTAAGTTTCAGAGTCATAGACAATATTTGATTAAGAAAAGTGAACAGTGGTGTTAGCTGTTCTGAAGGAAGTGCACTGCCAACAATTTAGTAATCAATTACAGATTCACTGATAGTGATCTAGGAAAGTACTGAATTCATTTGAAAAAAGGGAGGGAGGGAGGGAGGGAGGGAGGGAGGAAGGAAGGAAGGAAGGAAGGAAGGAAGGAAGGAAGGAAGGAAGGAA
>JAYDZK010000056.1:9210734-9249431 GCA_034509185.1 Euphonia xanthogaster | reverse complement strand
AAGGAAGGAAGGAAGGAAGGAAGGAAGGAAGGAAGGAAGGAAGGAAGGAAGGAAGGAAGGAAGGAAGGAAGGAAAAGGGATATAAGGGTTTACAAACAGAAACAGCAGTAATTAGAATGTGATCATGTGAAGAACACAAGTCTCCACCACAAGCTGCTTCTCCCATGCTGCAATCTGCACTGCGACAAGTAAAGAGATGCCTTGGTTCCAACCTGGGTTATCAGAAGTAGCTACAGAATATTTAAAAGACACAGAAAGGAAGTATTCAGGCAACAGAAAAGAATAAGAAATAGCTTGACAAGCAGGGAAAATTTCAACTTTGGGGTGTCATGCTGCATTTATTTAGGCCTGGCTGGGTGTTGGTAAGTAGAAGGGAATCATAGATGGCAGGGACAGAAAGTGGGAATGAAGGAAATGAAGGGACAGCTCTTATATTACAAAAGCACAAACTAAAAGATTGAATTGCCTAATTTAGACAGACCTCTGTGAATAAGTGCATTTCAACTTTTTAAAAATTTTATTTATAAAATGCTACCCTAGGCAGTTTCCAAATTGCTTAGTGTAAAAGCTGTCAATAGCATTAGAGGAAGATGAAGGAATCTTTTAAGCTAGGTGCAGTTTCTGCATTTCTCTTCGTTGTCAGGACTGTAACACAATTTTGCTGTGACAACATACAAGATTGCAAGGATACATTGAATGCCTCAAGAGCACTGAATATGTAACATTCTCCAGATGGGAGGGAAGGCAAAAACTTTTGTACAACTGTGTTCACCATGAAGATAGCTCTGAAACAGCAGAGCCATCCATATCTTTGCCAGACATTCATTCACAGTGTCACAATCTGTACCTTCTACATAAGCATATTTCTCATAATTTGCTTTTTACTTTTCTCTGCATCTAGCATTTTAGCATTTTCTTTATCAAAGGTCTTTCTTACTTCTTCCATTAAATGCATGTTTAAATAAAATTCACAGCATGGTAAGGTGTGTGCCGCTCGCTTATTTCAAAATACTCTCTCACACACAAGTATTTTTCATAAATTCATAGTACCTGAACACCTTACACATGTGTGACTCAAATAAAACTGCCTGCAACCAAGCACTGACTCAATCAGCTGAATTTTGTCAAAGATTCTAGTTAGATTGCACAGAAATCATCAATTAGGCCTCAGATTCAAGGGGTTTGAAATGTATTTATATGACATGTAATATTCAGAGTATTTTTTTATTTTACCTCGGCTTTTACTGGGTTATTTGAGACAGCTGACAACAGCATTTTAAGTATTAGCCCAGCTTCAGAAGGTACTCAAGGCAACCAACCCTCTGAATGATTTTACTGTGTGAAAGTCAAGCAGCAGTAACAGGCAGGTGCTTTGTGCAGACAAGGTATGTTAATCTGGCAAGAGCTAAGAGTGGTTTGGCTGACTGATACACCTTTAGTTCTCTGTTACATGATTATAGATAGAGGCTGTATCTGTTCTGTAACTTTACACAGGGCTTAGTGCTACAGAGCACAGATGACATCTCTGAATGTTTTCCTAGGACAAGGCTGAGATATCTTTCAGTATCTAAGGAATCTCTGTACCCAACCTCCATTACATTAACAACAATTGGAAGGACATTTGTGCCATCTACTTTAGATTCTTGCTTCAGGTTTTCTGAATTTCCTTTTAAGAAGTTTCTGCCTCTTGCCATTGTGCGGGAAAGTCGAGTGCCTGAACTGGGCTTTCTGAGTTGTGCCTCAGGATTGTATCATGGGGTACATAACACAGGAGTTTTCACAGGAGTCTAAATCCTCATCGTTGTTTTGCACAAAAACACCATTCCTACACTAAATTGTCCATCTGCCTCTCTCAACAAAACTCCCCTCTCGAATTCAAGCGAGAGTTTGAGAATGGGCCACTCTGCCACATCCACAACCACCCGATCTGGATCTGTGTGGCTACAGGAGAAGGTAAACAGAGACATCTGATCAGCTTCCATTTGCAGAATTAGCACATCCTTTCTGTGTACTAGCAATCATGATTGCAGAAGGCCATCCTGAAAGCATTCTGAAAGAGTGATGTTTAAAAGGCCCTGAGCACAAAACAAAGTAGCACAATCAAAATTTTATCAATTTATTCCCCTTTCTGAGCATGTTGCTGAAACATAACCTCTTTTCATTTAGAATAGAGTGCTGTGCTATGTGGGATCTGTTGCCTGCAGTACAACTGATGATACTTTAGATAAGAAGGATGAGATAGCTTTCAGTCTTACAAAGGTAACAGACCGCTTTAATGAAAGTTTAGAATTTGTGTTTAATATTTCATCAACTTAATACTTTGATTTATGTAGGCTACTGTATGTCCTCAAAGGGAAAGAGGAGAGTACTTTCATAGAAGAGCATTTGGGGAGAAAAATGTTGACATTTCTACTCAAGTTAAACTCCTAATTGGGTATAAATCTTTTATAGTTCTCCTGTTTCTCTGAATAAATTACTTTCACGTTGCAACAACAAAATCAGACATTTATGAACCATGGTTTATGATAAAAACTCATCATAAAACACTAGCTTCTCACAATTTCCAATACAGAAACAGCACTAGTGTCAGACATCAAGAGAAGCATTAGTGCACACACAATGCAGGTCTATTATCCTGTTCTTTAACACTGTAGAAATCCTTTATTAAGACAGTTCTTAATAAAATAAATGGAGGCAAAACATGAAAAGGCCAAAGAACAGAGTAATAGACTTCAGCACAAAAGTAATGAAATTCTTAGAGATGGTGTCATATTTAGGTACCTGCACCCTAAGTAGTGTTAGCTGATAAGAAAGGTCTGTGTATACAAACTTTAATATCACAATACACAGGGGATTTCTCCATACGCACTCTCTTTTTATAGTGTACAACAATGAGATACTGAAAATGTGCTGTAAAATATCTGATGGCTATCAGCTTTCCTATGCAAACAAGGTATTGGCAGCTCAGTTACCATACCCTTGCCAATGCTAGATGCAAAAAAATCAAGCAGCATGCTCTGGACTAGCAAACTGTGAAACCTGAATCACTCTTATAATGAGACTGCAGTATTCTCTCTTCTCCACTTCTGATGGAATACCCTGAAGTTGCCTCTTGCTCCACCTAAAATGATTTATGTTTTGCAAATGCACACTTTCACCTTTGACTGATGACTTTTGCCACGTCCTTTCAAATGCCAATCCAAAAAGCATGTCAGCACAAGGAGTCACTTCATCATGCATACAGTCCATTGGCAGTGGTCTCAAAGAGGGAAAGTGGGCAGAATGACTTTGTTCCCACAAGAAAAAAGCAAGTGACCTATGAAATGTGAAGTTGACCTTTTATTTGTTATCAGCCATTTGGACAAGAGAAAGGACCTCCCTCTTTGTTATGCTTATTGTCCTTTTGTCAACACTACAAGCTCCAAATAAGTATTTCCTGAAAGCTAAACAAATTACAACTAACCTGCCAAATCATAAAGGAAAGCATGGTAGAACGATGAAAAGAATCACCATTCTGGTCATGAATTCACTAGACTGTTGGGCAGAAATATCTTAGTTCTGCAAACCTCTAACCTCTCACATCCCCTGATATTCAGAGCAAAGCAGAAAGGAAAGCCATTCAGAGCAGTGGTATCTCTCCACATCCACTCAAATCTGCACTCAGTTGATGCAGTAAAAGAGTTATCTTATGCCACATTATTTTGCAGTATGTTTACTCTGGTATAAGTTGATTTGGTTTAACAACTTCCACCACGAGCATGATGTGGTAATACCAAAAACCAAGTCCTACTATTCCACTGTGAAAAAACTCACATTAACCAACAAGCCATTTAAAATTTCAAAAGAAAAGCCAACAAATAGCTTTGTGTGGGGCTATATTTAAATTATAAGTCATTATTTATTTCCAAAGCCATTTGATTATGGATTAAAAAAGATGGTCCCTGCTCCTTTCCAAGCTTGCCTCTCCCACAACACAGAACAACACAGAGACAAATAATTCTCTCATTTCCCCATGCCATCTTCAGATACTCCAGGCCACAGGATCTCATGGAGTGGTCTCATCACTGCAGAGCTGTATCTACTCCCACCTCCTCTAGGGAAATACCACTCCTTACACAGTCAGAAAATGTAACACTTGATTTCTCATATAAGGTTTTTTAATTCATGACACCATGCCAGAAAGCCTAAAACTTGGAGAAGTACTGAGGTTAGCTGTCTTGTGGCCTGATCTGAATAACCCAAACTATGGCTCTATTTTACACAATATTATGAAGTTCGCCATGCACTGGCTCATGGCCTCTTCCAACAATTTTCAGCTTCTATCATACGGATACCACTGAGTCCATTGATTTAGCCAAATGCTAAACACACTCCCAAGCTCCAATTAACTAGCAAACAGCATGAGTTTCATTTGTGCTCTGTGCTTTTATATTCCTACTGAGATTTCTCTTGGTCCACACATCTTCTGCTAGAGGTGGTTTGTGCTACAGGTGGTCTGTGTGGACTTCTATTAATCCTTTGATAGTCATTTCTGTGACTGTGCACAGTCTACTCAATGGTTTAACTGCCTAATGAGCCACAAACTCAAGCTCCCACTACCTAGGAGACACACATATGGTAGACTTAGTATTTTTAAGACTCACATAGCACTGCCTTAGCCTTAAGCAAAGAAAAAATGGATGATATGACAGGTTCCTTTCAGCCACATTCTATTGATCCAGTAAAAATCTTACTGCAAATAATTCCACCATTTGAGGGCTGAAATTAGAGGATTCTTTCACTGCACTTGCTGAAGCCTAACTAAAGAGACAAAAAAGGAATTACCAGTAGGCATTTCAGTAAGTTCTTCTTATTTTTGAAAAAATAATTTTGAAAATTATAAAGCAAACTCACACATGTGCTCCAGGCAAAGCCCAACCATTTTCATTCTCCCTAAAAATTCTTTAAACAAAGTGAAAAAAGGAAGATAAAAAAAAAAAAAAAAAAACAAAAACCCCAAACCTGGTAACAGAGAAACACAAAAATCTTGTTGAAAGCAAACATATAATTTCTCTGTTGTCTGTACTTTTTTCATATAGTTCTGTTTCCAAAAGATGGAAAGCTATAAAATACTTTCACCAACTGTCCACTTTTACTGGTTATCTACTGCCTTCACAACCATGATTACTTCCATGGCTCTATATAATCAATTACTTTAAGTAAAAAGCCACTCTAACTAATGATGCCCATTAAAATTGCATCACTAAATAAGGAAGCACCTCAAGGAAAACCACAGCACATACCCAAAATGTTCAACATAGTCTTTGAATGTTAGCAGTAAACAACCAGAATTCCTTGCAACAGAATGAACACTCTACTGCACAAAGTAAAGGCACTCATAATATGGAGCTTGACATGCTGGAAGCAACAAAACAACAGTAATTGCAGCTTCTGTTTGAAATTCTTTTGGGGAATTTGATGAGCTCCTGTTCCAATACTGTGTTCTTTAAAATAAATTATAGTGATGGATATTAGCACTCAAGCAGTCATGTAGGACAGTGGCCACTGGATGATATAAGAATATAGCAGACAGTGTTCATTACAAAACCATAAAATAGTTCTTACAGCAGTTTTACAAAGGTTTTTAAAATGTAATTATATGCAGAATTAATAAAATATTTCTAACTTTCAGGAGCAAAAAGAAACTACATGAGAAATGTTAGTATTTTCACAGTAGTTTTAAACAAATCTCAGAGTTTTTAAATGGCTGCATATGTCTGTGTATGTATCTGTATATACACACACAACTTTACATATAAACACAATTTTACAGAGAGGCCTTTTGCAATGATTCATGAATATATCAAAGGATTAATTCCCAAAACATTTTAGCAGTAACAGAAGAATGTAATATTTACACATCTCAAATTCACAGTTATTCTGGAAATTGTTTAGAAATAAATATGAGCAGTTAATGGATATAGTTCCACTATTTCTCACTCTCTGTTCTAATAGAGGAGGGTTTTTTTTTTCTCTACTCTCATAAAAGGTACTTAGAAACTTCATGTCTTTATTACTTTTCAATGTGTGTCAAACCACTGGTGTAAATAAACCCACGTGAGTTTATTATGGGAGAAGGAGATTTAGAGACATATCTATTGAAATACATTACTCTATCAAGAGAATAAGGATCTAATATTTTTGTATTCGACTACTATAAATCCATTTTAATATTTCCCTATCCTTAACTTAATCCTGTGAACTGTTCTGTATAAGAAGCCTCATGTATCTGCATGGAAACAACAAAAGGTAATGAGTAAAAATAACCTGCACCTTCCCACATGGAACTCAATACAGAACTACAGACCAAATCTACAATTAATAGAGCAAAAAAGAGACAGTGGCAGCATCAGCTTTCCCTGCACTAGCTAATAAAAATGGCCAAATTTCTACACTGCATGTGCATGTATCTACTCATCATCCCACTGATTTCCTTTTCATCCCATACACAAGTTCCACTCCACATTAGAAATCCAGTGCAAAGAAAAGCTCCATGGCAAGCACTAAAGACCTGCAGTGCAGACTGGTGAATGGATTTTTGCTGCTGTTTCAGCCTGCATTTTCTCATGCAGATACAGATTATTCTAATAAGCAAAAGAGTCATCTAGGGGCAAAGTTTGAGCTGTGATAAACCAGCTTAATGAAGAAAAGGGAAGAGCTCTTACAGGCTTCAAAAGAACTAGCTTTGCAAAGTGTTGAAGCACACATAAAATTACCTATAAAAATATTGCCAAGAAAATCTCTAACACACTATTATAGAATTTGTATCTAAGTAAGAAATCAGAGCAGTACTCCAAAAAGCCAAAATAAGTTGCATCTGTATTACAGCTGAAAAAGCTTTGCCAGATAGGGAAGAACCTAAAAACTTCCTTTATTATTATTTTTTTTTAATTTGCCTCCTGAAAATAACAAGGATATTCCATGGCCAGGAGGGTCTTTTAAATCAATGCAGGAATTTTAAGCATTATCATTATCTTCAACATCTAGTACTGAGGAGAACCCTTAGCTGATTTTCATGTGGAGAACTTAAAAGGATGAGGAACTTAATCTCCATGTCTGCAAAGTACTGATAAAAAGACTGACATCTTACAAGATTATCAAATTAAGATAATGAAGCAGATAAGGTGTGCTACAGGGAGGTTGATTACTTATATGAATGAGAACCAAAGTATTACACAGAGTTTAAAGATAAGCCACAGAAATCAATAAGAGATGAGCTGGGAGAAGGAGGCTTGGAGGAACCTGGCACACAGTGGTAGTAAAAAGCAGCTTGCTGACTTGGACAGATATTATTCTGGGATTCTACAACATGCTACAGAAGCAAATACTGACTTTTATTGGAAATAATTATTTATTCTTCAATAGCATGTGGGATGTCATAAACCATGCCATCTGACAACAAAACCAGGGGATACAAAGATCATCTCTGTAGCAACAAGTCATCAGTAAAACTGTGAATCTTCTTGGGAATTTCGTCTTCTAGCTGGCTGGAGAAGAGCCATTTCCACCCTAAAACGTGTGTCAGCCCTGCCTGGTGGCCAGGCTGTCCCAGCCTTCCTCCCCACAAGCCCAATGAGGCAGCCCAGCACTGCTGCAGCCTGGCTCTGCACACTCTGGCTGCCAGGGAGCTCGCTGATGCAGCAAAGTGAGCTTGTGTTTGCACAGACACACAAAATATGCAAAACTCTCCTGTTTCTGTCAGCTTCTCACAGCTCAGGTGCAAAGCAGAAGTGCCATGTGTGAACCACGTGCCACGCAATCCCTGCTGCCAGACCACGTCCGTACAGGAATATCTGAACTGCTCTGGCAATACAATTGTCTCACATCATTCCACCCTCCAGCAGAGAACTTTGGATGTCTCTCAAAACAAAAGGAATCAAACAGTTTTTTTCCTAACTGCTTAACAAACAATGCAGGTGTTAGCAGTTAGGAAAAAATTAAAACCACACAAAACTAAATACTTGCACAGGGTTAGATCAGATCAGAGTTTGGCTTGCAGGCTCACAGCATTGTTAATTATTACAAACATTATCAACTTTGAGAAGTGATGCCTGGGCTTACTGATGATATTTTATCCATTTTTTACATTAAATAGAAACCCAGTAAGTTTCTTTTTTTTTGGTGAGTATAACAGAGTTCAAAGTGAGGAAAAAAAAAAAAAAAAAAGAAACCAACAAAAAACTCTCCTGCCAGAAATCTGCACCTCAAGCTCTGCTAACAAATCAGTCCACTGGAACCTCACCATATGTTGCTTGCACAGTACCTGTTGATATTTAGGCTTCAGGCAGCCACAGAGAGATTTAGAGAATCCTGATGCTGCAGCAGAGGTGTAAAACTTTTATTAAATACCATATTTTAGAAGATGACCTTCAAGCAAATTGCCTGGCACATATGCTCACCCTCATGCAGTGCGGTAAAGTGACTTGGCAAGCCAGAGCCCCCAGACTGAAATACTGTTGAGTGCAGAATAAAACTTCAGAGCAATATGATTTTTTTGTTGTTGTTTTTCTAGAACCTGTGCCAATGTTTTACGTGTCACAGGAGAATAAGTGTGAACATCACCTCTACCCATTTAATTTCATCTTCCTGGCATCAATTCCAAAGGGCCTGTAGTTCACCCAGCTCAGAAGTCAGCAGCTCCTTTATCAGTGAAGACATGACGCTGTGACTCTCTAATATTGGCCCTGTCAATATCCCATAAACTGTGGCCTGAGAAAACATTTCTAGAAGCAAAGAGACATTCAGATCACAGCGCTGTTCACTCCTTATTCTATTTATTGAGACAATCATGCCCTCCAGATCTAGTGCCATCCAACCTGGTGTGGGATTACTGGGGTCAGTACAGACCTCCCAGGTACCTCTGCTGCTGGGTGGAACCAGCAGGGACTCAGCACAAGGACTAAGAGGGTTGGGGCTCCCAGGGAGAACATATCTCCATGTCATATGAAATAGCCAAATCTCCCATCTTCATCACATTTAGAAGAGCTACAGGCTCTCCATTCACATAGGCAATCTCTCTGCATTTTTGCCTTCAAACAGTAATTTTTCTAAAAGTGATAAATCAGGTTTGTTTGGAAAAATATCACAAGAATTCATTAGCATACTATTAAAAACATGCAATATCTGGACACTAATTTCAGGAAAGCCTTTGCACGGAGACATTTCTGACAGTTATTTAGGTTTAAAAATTTATTCTAAGTCCTTCATTTACAAATAATATTTATCCAATAAAGATAATAAAGAATTATCAAAAATAGAATGTCACAGCTAAAAACAACATTTTTAAAAATCTGATATATTTTTAAATCTTAAAATTTCTTGCAAAGTTTCTGTTTATACATTTCCAGCCTCACTGGTTTTCTGTCTGTCCCAGTTATGGTCTGCTACATGCAATGTAAAGCAATACATATCAATCTAAAGAGCAGTTTAATATATTTGAAAACTTTGATAAAAATTATCTTACCCTATTTATTATTTTCAAACAAGCATCAATCTACCTTCAAGTGTCAGCTTGGACTGACAGTTTTCATTTAGTTGGGGCTTTTTTTCACTAAGGAAGGAAACCTGAAAATTGAATTGGGAGGGATATCTAAATATAAAGAAATTCTTACCAAAATTCTTTGAACAACAAAGTAATTCTTTTCAACTTACTATTTCACAGCAGTTTAACTCCCATGCCAGTTGATACAAAAGACACCAATTTCATAATTTGTCAGAAAAGAAAAGACTGCTTCTTAGAAGAAGAAAGAAATTTCTTCTGCTTATTTTTGTCCATGACTGCACAACACGATGCAGAACTTACTCGGTTTTCTGTGGAGAAAAGTTTTTGTCTTTACTGTGAAAATCCAGTAATTTCTAATACCCAGAATTAACTTAGAGAGTCTAACACATAAAGCTTTGTGTCTTCACATTTAATGCTTGCCTTGTGTAAAGCCCTGTGATCAAAGTCAAGACACATTTACAAGTTAGATCCTTCTGATACAAGTTTGTAGGACACTGCAAACTTGTATCATCATTCTGAAAAGGACATAAATAAGCAGCTTCTGTAAGGCTCTCTGACAAATAAAACCTGTTAATAAAATAGAGGCAGAAATAAAAAAGAAGGGATAAATAGGGGCATTGTAGTGCTCAGGCGCAAACAGTCAGAAGAACAATCAGGACAGATTATTGGCCTCTTCTCTTTCAGCCTCTTCAACACAAGACTGGCTTGAAAAACTGATCTTATTTAAATAGGTTGGATGGAAATAAAATGCCTACTCCACGTGGGTCATCACTGCTCTCTTCATCCTTTGAGTCTGAGTCTTTACTGAATTATGTCCTTCAGCTGGTCAGGAAATTCTCTAATGAAACGCAGCCCCAGAGCTGGAGGAGGGGTTATGAGCTGACCATAGAAATTCCTGTGCAAGTGTCACATCAACCAGAAAGTGAAAGCAGGCAGCCACACTAATCTGTGCTCCAGGTCACCATACTACCTGCTGCAAGGCTTGAAAGCCTGCTGGTACAAGTATTTTAAGTTCTTTATATTTTTTCTAGGAAAGGAGAAAATTCAGGTCATATGATTATGAACTTCACCATCACAGCATAAATACATCAGAGTGAATCTCCTTCCATCCTCCAAGAAAATTGTTATAGGGTCATTGTGATGGTAGCACAGACTCTGTTATGAAATACCTGCAACACAAATCTCCACCTACAGCTTAATTATGTTACTTTTGTTATCATTATTGATGTTTTATGACAAAGGCACTCACAGGCCCCGAGCCATACTGCTGTTCCCTGCCTGCAGTTCTGTCATCTTTGTGGCACCAGAGCACCCTGTTTCACAGCACCCACAGATGGCAAGGAACTGTTTTGATCTCGCAGATGGGGGAGAAGTAAAATAAAATATTGCAATAATAACAATGATGATGGTTGCTGGAATTTATTTTGTAGGTCTTTAGAAATTACTCTTGCCAGTGGTTGTCTATTCCACTCTCTATTCTCACTTATGATCTTAAACCTTTTTGTAAATATATTTCTCCTCCCTCCCTGCTCCTTAGTTTAATAATATAATTTTACTACTTTCTTCTGGGAACCTGTAAACCCTTTTTCCCTGTTTCTATCATTATCTTGAAGGTTTTTATATACAGAGAATGACTACAGTCTTCCCTCTTCTGAACTACATACACTTAGCTTTTTTAACCTATTCCAAAGACCTACACTCCAATTTTTAGATCTTTAAAGATTTCTTAGATCCTTGTCTTTTCTCCAGCTCTTTCATACTCACACCCTTCCTAGCAAGCTGCAGAGAGAAATCAAATGCACTATAAAAGGTATCTACAAGTCAACATTTAATGTCTTAAATTTGCATGTTTTATGATTACAACTTTTCTAAGAGCAGAATTATTCTGCACTAGTATGCAAAACATGGCAAAATAGACTGATTTCTATTAAACTGGCTGAATGGTTACTTTCACAAAAGTTTAACCTCAAACACAGAAGCCCAGAGGCACTTTGAGAAATGCATAGATGCTTACCTAAATACTTTGTTTCATTTCTGAAACTTTTTCTTTCTTTCTGAGAAGATGTTTGTTTTCCTGTAATGTAGCTATTTGTCCACCTCATATCAGCTGCCCCCTTTTTTGCGTGTCAGTAGTTTCCAAATGGATTTTCTTTCCCCAAAAAATTATATATTCTTCTATCTTCTTCCCTCAAAATCATGATTTTTTAATGAATTAACAATGAGAACATTGCACAGATCTCTTCCTAGACTTTCCAAGACACTGTGCAGCAAGGTCAGCTTTGTTCATTTTGCAGTCTGAATGGTCTCAGTACCTAAACACTGTTTAATGGATTTCAGACTTGTATTATGCATCTTCATATCAATTATTTTCTTTTGCTAAAAATGACTACATTTAATTCAAATTTTTTGTTTTAACAGTATTTCTGGTTACTTCCATAATGCCAATTGAAATATTCTGTAATAACTCCTGACACAGTTTACATATTTTTCCAGAATAGAGCAATGATTTGGTATCTCCCTAGGGCAGCCTTTTTAAAATATTTTTTGTTTGGTCGGTTGTTTTTTTGATTTTTGGTTTGTTTTTTTTTTTTTTTATGTTTTTCACCTTACCTTAAAATATAAAATATTTCTTCTGATACTTGTGCTGGTTTTGGGTGGACTAGAGTTATTTTTTTTCTCTAAAAACTAATTATAACTATTATATTTATATATATAATTTAATTATATCTGACTGTTTATTATATAAAATTATTAATATTTTTTCTCTAAGAATTAATTATATGCACAGATAGTAGGGGGCTGTGGCTTGGGTTTGTGCTGGAAACAGTGCTGATAACTCAGGGATATTTTATTTCCTTCTGAGCAGTGCTTGCACAGCATCAAGGCTCTTTCAGCTTCTCATGCCACCAGCAGAGAGGATGCTGGGGGGGCACTGGTATTTGGGAGGGGACAGGGCTGGGACAGCTGACTCTGATGGAGCCACAGGCTATCCCAGACCAAAATGCCTCATGCACAGCATAAATAAAAACGGGGGAAGAAGGAAAAAGGAAATGTTTGAAATCATGACATTTGTTTTGTCAAGTGACCAATGCACATGATGGAGCTCTGCTTTCCTGGGGATGGCTGAACACCTGCCTGCCCATGGGAAGGGGGAAATAATTCCTTGCTTGGCTTGAGTGCACAGCTTCTGCTCTCCTCATTAAACTTTATGTCAGCCCATGAGTTTTCTCACCTTTACCCCTCAGATTCTCTCCCCCACCCCAGCAAGGGGCAGTGTGAGGCTCAGTTGCTGCATGGGGTTAAACCATGGCAATCACTTCCACAGGTTCAGAGGCTGTCCCTTTAGAACTCTAAAATACCCACTGTCTGGACCTGCACATTTACAGACAGTGTAAGTCTAACTAAGTAATGCTCTGCTCCTGCTTCCTGGGGGATGTGCAAAGGTGACAGTTTGACAACTGCTCAGGGATAATGAAGTTCAAAGGTTCTGACAGTGGGGGCATGGTTGGCTGATAAAAACTGAGTAGTCATCTTTTCTATTAACCCACAGTCTTAAAGACATATATAATAAAATCAAAAGAGTTGGAATTTGCTTCATTTGACCAAGTATTTTTTAAGTTTTGCTGCTGTAGGCCCTATATTCTTTGAGACTTTTCTTTTTTAATATACTATTTTACCATTATTTGACATTTTCCAAGTATGGAATCTGAATCTTTTTGTACTCCTCAACTGCTGTTATAGTGTGCCATCTCCTTCCTTTACTTTCCTCCTTTTCCCACTTCTTGTAAATTCTTCTGGGTAGTCTTTTGAGACACAACTGTCGGATGTGCAGATACAATCTATACTGTTTTTAAACTCTTACTGATTACTAAAATCTGTGTGATAAATGTTCCCCTTGGGATAATTTTAGAAATTCAGAAAAAGAAAACACATCTTAAAGAAATAAAAAGGCTGAGTTGCATTTATTGTTCAATCATTCAAGAAATATTATTTTTATTGTCTTTACCATAGCAGCACATTCATATAAAAACTTTTTGAATTCTGTGCTACAAAAAATCTGAATGCGTCTGTGCAATGGTTAAGTCTTCATTGAGTCTATTGATCTGTTCAGACTGAGATGGGATTTTAGTTTGACAAAGCTCCTGGCAAGTTTCTTGTATTGGATTTTATTTCCTCAGGAAATCTTTTTCTATGTCAATTAATTGCTGGATCCAGGCTCAAATTGCAAGCAGACCAGATGAGTTGCTTCCTTAACAGTTTGACACTAGTCTCATTATATTTACAGTGTTTTGTTAAAAGAAGGTCTTATTCTCTTGACTGGACTCCACAGCCACCTATCAGTCTTGATCCATGAGGAACTGTCATGAATTTAGCAGCAACAGCATAGTGCAAGAAAAATCACCAGGACCACTGCATGCCTGAGGAAGATGACAAGCTGAGAGTGAATAAATCCAGAACTAGGTACCAGAACAATAGTTTTATGATCAACTGCCTTCCAGTATAAATGGAACAGAGCACTTTCTTCTCACTTTTATTTATCTGTTGAGAAAAGGTGCTTAATCTTTCCAGCTGCTGAAAGACAAGGAGATATTTCAGGAAAAAATGTGGCAGTTTGTATGGGAATTTCTATGTTTAGTAACACCTGAATCACACTGTGACTAATTTTCCCCACTGCTAAGGAAAGCTTGTGTCATAGAAATGTATTTTATGTTGGAGTTTTTTAATGTTGGTTAAAATGGAATTGAAGAAGACAAATATTTATATATATACAGGCAGTAGTCTATGAAACATTTAAATAGTGCCCACTACTTTAAAATCTTTGTGCTTTACAATCTGAAATTAATTTAGCATCCCTGTATTTTTAGTATTTCCAGTTCAGAAGAGAGACTCAAGGAAACCAAGTTCCAGTCTAAGGCTACAGAGGAAGCACTCAGATTACTGAAGATTCAGGTAGTTGTCATTACTCCTTCCTTGCAGAGATAGAACAAATATGTCCTGACAGCACAAAGGAAGTGCATGACTTTTTTTGTCACGATGCTAGATGTCAGAACTGGGCAAGAGCAGCTGCTGTGAAATTCAACTTTGCATGTCACATGCTAGTTCAGGAATGAATCTCATCTGCCAGCTCCCTTCACTGGCTAAGTTGCATAACAAATGCACTGAGGACACAGCTTATGTTCATCCCCTCACCCCTGCACTGGTTTATGTTCCTTGTGCAGGAGAAGGGAGCAGCATCGAGAGGAACAGCAAGAGTACTGCACAAACAGAGTCCCAGTCTGGCTGGCTGGAGTCAGCTCACATCTACAAGAGGTGACAAAGCACATTAAAATGGATGGAAAAGATCCAGAGAGACAGCTAGTGACACCTCCAGCAAGTATTTAGGAATGCCTCCAGCCACCCCTCAGAGGTGGCCACGTGCACGTCAGACACTGCAGCTGACTCTCACAGCTGCCCTGGGATTGCTCTCCAGCAACATCAACAGCACTTGCACCGTGTCCAGAACTGACACTTTGCTCTTGAAAGACTTAAGAATTGCAATGGGACTGGGGGCCACTCAAATTAATACTTTTGTCAATGCTAGAGAGCATGGATGGGAACAGCTGATGAAGCCCTGCCTGTGCTGCTGTTCTCAGTGTGCATTTCAGTCCTTCTGGATGTCAGACTGACACTTTGACAAGCAGCAAATGTCTCCTGATGAAAACCATTAAAAACCTGGTGACTGTTTATGAAGTGCTACATTTTGGCATGTCACCCTAAGCCATACTCTGTATCAACAGCTCCAGAAGAGATCCTCTTTGGGGCTCTTGCTGGAACTAGGAATAGAAAAATCTTTGACACCTCTTTAAAAAGTTGAATGTGCAACACCAAAAGCTAACACCTAAAGTGCAGTTAACACAAAGCTGTGCTGTCTTGCCACCCTTTTTCAGCTGTCCTTTGAGAGCTACACAGTTCTGGAGTGCCAGGGCTGCACTCCCAGGCAGTCCTCACATGGCCTGTAAGCCTGGGAGAAATACATTTACTGTCAGTTGCCTGCTGTAACATCATGATGTATGGACAAACAAATCTTCCACAAAGGACATATTTAAGAAGCATTTGTGTTGCTGTGTGATTAGTTTTAAGAATCTGACTTCTTAATGTGAATTCTTAAGTTGAATTACAGAAGCTACTTATATTTTGATCATTATGTTCTTAGCAATTTCAGAAATCTAGATTAATTTCCTTAATGAAACAACTCAAGATTAGTCTGAGCACAACTGATTCACAAGCTCCTACAAACCTCTTCTTAGAAAGACTAATTGCAAACTTGGGATGCTCAAGCTGATACACTGCCAGGTGGCAACTCTCCTACCTAGTGTCCCTTTAATCCTCCCCCTCCTATCCCTAGAGTTACAAGGCAGGTAATAAAACCATATTGGTTTAGATGAGCCACAGGTAGGAGCCTCTGTAAGTGCCCCACTAAGCACTCTGCAGAGACACAACTCTGGCACATGCAGCCTCCTCTTCAGAAGATCATGCTGCTAGAGGATTTGCAATTCCTGTGCTTCAGCCACCAAAGGATTACCTCTTGAACTGCAAATGGGATGTTGTGGTCAGAGAAGTTTGAAAACAAGGCAATAAGCACAAAGGCTATCAATGGTTTAAGGTGAGTGGCTATTCAGGACAAATAGTACTTTTCTGTGTGGTTGTCAATTTCCTTCCCCTGATTGAAGCAGGGCCCAAAGGGTTTGTATGTGTGTATTTCAGTTGTTCTGCATTCGTGTCTGCTGCTGATGGGTTCACAGCTGTGCTGATGTTGACACCTCAGTCTAGCATCATACACGGCACTGAGTAGCTTCCCCAGGACAGAGGCACACAGGTGTCAATTAAAACTGATGACTGCAGTTCTAGTTAAGTCTTCATTTGAGATGTCCTGGCCTGTATGAATGTATACTCACAGGAGAAAGCTGTGAACCTACACCAGACTTGCTCTGCCTTTTGCAGCCTATGCCTTCCACACCACTGACACACTGGTACAGCTGTAGCCAGCAGCTCTTTGCCACACTCAGGGACACTTGGGTAGATCCTGCCCTCTGAGCATCATCTGATGAAAAAAGCTGTGCATGAATACACCATTGTCATATGATGGAGATAAATGTTTTAAATAAATTTGCAGTTAAATACCCAAGACTCTGGATCTATAAATTGTTTTTGAAAAGCACACATAATTACATTATATGCACACAGTTGTTTGCTACTTTCTCGTAATAGGAATTATAATTTCAATTTGAAAGACCTGTTTTCTTGGAGTACCAACTCTTCCATTTTCTTAGCGAGGTATCTCTGAGTTTTATCCTGGAATAGAACAAGTTCTGTGTATAAATGATAACTTTAGAAAAAAGAACAAAGGGAGGTGTCAGAAGAGACCTAGGGGAGGGTTTTTTCACCAAAGAGTAATGTTCCTAACAGATAAACTACTCTCAATCTTCAACACAAAGAAAAACATTTAGAAAGGAGTCTTAAAAATTCTATTTTTCCTATAGGAAAGGAAAACTGGAGGCATATGTCTGACCAACAGGTTCTGAGAGCCTAAAATCCTAAACCAGAAATGACAGAAAAAATGATACTATGTAATTGCCACAGCGTAGGTTTGCACTCAGACATGAGGATCACAGTTCTCCCTTGCTTCTTAAAACCACCATCCAGCCCATCTGTTTTCTGAACCTTTTACTTTGGCAGCACTGGATTTGGCCTCTTCCACGGAACTCTTGCCATGAAGAATTCTTTTTCATGGGATAAAACCCCAAAATACTGCTGCATTAAAAGTATGGAATAGCACCTCACAAGAGGATGATTTTTTCACCATTACCTCTAAAAGCAGTGGCTAGAATTCAGCAATGAGGATATCTATTACTTTCATGTTAACAAACAAAATACTTGATATTCCCCCAGTCTGAAGATGTGAAATTGCTTAAATATAAATTCTAGTAATACAAGAACTATTAAATGAGAATAGAGAAAACCTTTTAAAAATGATGCAACCTTTTGAAAAACAAAGACTTTGTTTGCCTAAGGAACTGCCATGTAGCTTGGGAGGAAAATTCTTATGTATCACATAAGACACAAGATCTCCACTATTTATACAGCTAGCTGTTAGTCACAGGTCTGTTTTGAAAACAGTGAAGGGCTCCTTCTCTCAGTGGGAAAATCATAACTGACTGTGCTTTTGTCAAGATTTATACCTCCAGTCTTTAACTCTGCTGCCTGAAAAAGCCGGAGGCTTGTGCATAATCCCCCTGACTGCTCTGGCCAGGTTCTAATGACCAGCATAGAAAAGGGAGGGAAAACCTTCCTTGTACCCAAAATGTAAATACAAAAGTGAGTGTCACTTCAGAAACTAGCTCAGCATGACAGATTATCCACTCTGCTTCTAGAGTTCCTCCTCTCTTCATTTTGACAAAAATATTTGTGTCACTATCAGCACTGCAAACCATCTCTACCTAATGCTACAGAATGCCAGTGATTCTTTTTGTTCCATGTATTTGCACTTCAAGACCAATATTACCAAGCATGTAACATGACCAGTTGGCCTATTTTTATCAACAATCTCAGTCATTCTGCTCACAAAGTACCCTTACATCCTCTTTGTAACCCACTTAGAACCGTAATCCAGTTATAGGCACTGCTTCTTATCCCCAGCTTCATCCCAGTAAATAGATATATGGATAGAAATACCAAAAGATAGGTAGCTAGGTAGGTAGGTAGATAGACAGACAGAGGTAGATAAAAAATTTTTTATTAGAAAGACAATTTCCTAACTCATACAAAATAAATGGTTTGGTTTGGTTTTTTTCCTTATCTTTTGCTAGGACCTGTTTTAGTATGAGTTTTCCTGAACAAGCATTTTTTTTTTATTTTTTTTTTTTGCTTTTTATGATATACAGTACAAAATGGAAATATTTCCACATAATTCTGATATGGACTTAATTTAATGTTCTTGGGGAATAACGGAAAAACCATTCAGTTAATTTTTTTATTCTATTTATAAAATGTAGCCAGAGTATGAAAACACAAAGGTGAAAGCAGAATATGTGGATTATTCCCTGGATAAAGGGCAAAGAAGAACCATGTAGACATACAGCCACAACACACTCCTGTATGCTGTGACAATGCTCATGAAGGAGACTACCACCTTTTCTGTCTAGTAAACACCAGGCTGCTAAAATAAAATTCAGCAGAAAAGTTCTTCTCACTGTATTAATTGATGTGCCAAAGGCAGAAAGAATCTAGCCAGGTCTCTGGCTAAAAAGAGACCTAAAAGCTAAAAAAACCCCATCATCCTACGGTGAAAGTAAATCTGGAGGACTAAGGAGGGAATAAACTTCTAACTAAAAAAAACATGGTGCTAAAGTAAAAAATAAATTTGGAAGACTGAGGAGAGATTAAACTTCTGGGTATTAGATGCACAAGGATTTTTATAGAAGCAGTTCTGCCTTCCAACCTGGTGGCTCATACCACAGCAAAGACTACACATGTAACTGCTGGTTACAGCTAGAACTGCAACAGCTCTGGGAGCTGCATGATCATCTTGTGGCAGCTCTGGTTTGCTCCTTTGAGAAGTCACAGGCAGATTACCTGAGTTCACATAGAAGAATAATCAGTTTTTCTTAAATGCAAAAACTAAAGCTCATAAGCAAAACTACTAGGCTTCAGTGGGTTCAAATTCTGATCTGTGAAATGTAAAAGAGCTTCCACCAAGGAGGTGCATTAGATGCAGTTTGGATAAAGCTTGAGACTCTCTGTACTAAGAGAGTTAGACTTATCCCAGAATCCCTTGTGCCAAATCTGAAAAAGCATTCTTTTACTGGAAACATGTTCTATCTTAAAGCATTTTTCATTTTCTCAGGGCCAGTCCTGCTATTTCACCCTGCAGGCCTCTTACTTCTCTCCAGGGTTTGAATCAGGCTCCACCAACCAGCAAAGCAGATGTCCCAGACATGGCAGAAACTTCCAATAAACTATACCAATTTATAGAACAGTAAAAAAAGAAGTAGAGAAACAGGTTGTTTCTCATGGCTGGGTATAGGGAGCACTGATTGCCAAAAATAAAACCTTACATAAGCATAACACATGCTATATTTTGCTACAGAATTTTTCACAACCAGACAGACCACATGTAACCACTACAACTATCACAAAAAAGTACTACTGCCTTTCTGAGCTACATAAAGGCACTGACTTCTCTTGTGTCCATGTTTAACACAATGTTTAATACACTCGAATATTAAAACTGTATTAAATAATAGTAGTGTATCACAATCATAAAACATAAAAAATCAAAGCACATCAGTATCAAAAAGAGTCTTCATCACATGCAACTCAGTTGTCACAATTAGATACTGAATTAGTATCTCCTCTGTAGGCTGTGAACAATTTCTATGAATATTAATAGCAACTGGTCACAAGAAAGAGAAAGAATTTGAGATGACTGCCTAACAGAAAATGTTTAAGTTAAATTTAATGCAGGGTTGCAGCTCTTTTTTTCCCCCCAAATATTCTACTTTGAACTTTTGCAGTAGTAATATATTAAATTTGGCCAGTTAATTTCTGAGAATCAGTATTTTTGTGCTGACCTCAACCTCAGGATAAAGAAATCAACATAAAGAAAAATTTTTCTTTGTGTTAAAAATTCTTTTTAACTCGGTGTTAAAAATACTTTTAGTGAGCACTATAAATATTCAGTACTAGAACACCTCCATTTCTCACCACATGCCTAATTTCTGAATATAGAAAAGTAAATCCCAGCTAATCAGTACATTTGCATTAAAGTTTCTTCTCATAAGGAAAAATTCATAGGAAAGTGTGCAGCTACTAATGTCTGAAAATGTGTTCATCTCAAAATTGGAGACTGTACTTACACCTAGTCTCAGTGTTTTTCCCAATGAGGTACTGCACCATTATCTAAACTGCTAAAACAAAAGAATTCTTTAAAAAGCATTTTTTCCTCCTTTCCATTGCAAGACCCATTCTTGACAACCATCATTTCTGAAATATGATTGCCAATTGTATTCTTCACGTTGTAGCATAATCAGGTTTTTTAATAATTTTAAAGAAAGCTTGCAGTGGAATACATTGATAAATGTTTAAGAGAAACACCTTTCTGGGGCTTAGCTGGTTAAGAGAAATACTAAATCAGTGCCTGCTGATTGCTGAAGCCAACTGACGGGTGGCTTCTATATTTAGGATCCTCCTTACACCTGTCAAGAGACAGAGAGAGACAGCCAGAGAAAAAGAAAGTGTGTGCACCAGAGCAAGAAATCCAGAGACCCATCTCTTGCAGCAAGCAGCTAAAAATATAAGAAACAAAGAGCAATAAAGAAAACAGAGCAAAATCTTGTTATTTATATTACACCGCTGCTCTGTGACATGCTGTCAGCAAGCACTCTGAACGGGGTACAGACCTCATTAGCTATCAGCAGCTCCAGCTTCTACAGGAAGGCAGTGATACTCCAAGCTGGATGCAATCCAACTGTGTCAAACATGGGCTCCTCAGGTGGATCTCTTTCCCTGCTGCTCCTTAGCCAAAAGCCTGAAGCCTTTGCAGCAACATTTGCATTCCAAAGTGAGCTCCAGCAAGTATCCATCCCTGTGCTTAGCAGTGTCACTGGAAATGGGCTTTCCAGCTTTGATTGGCATCTGCCTGAATCCAGGATGCTCTTCCTCAGCTAATCTGACTGCACTTCTTTCTTAATTGATGAATCATAGGTACATGCATGAATGTAACAGAAGAAAAATCAAGTAGGTTTCTTTAAATAACACAATGCAACCAATTAATAAAACAATCCTATTGCAAAGGCTCCAGATCCCTGTCTTTGTTTTAACAGAGTAACAGTACTGCATTTCAAATGGAAGAGCATCCTTCCAGCTGTAGCAGGAACTTGCTTTCAATACATTGATGCTCTCTTCCTCCCACCTGAGATGCACCACTCCTTTCAAATTTTTGATCTCCCAATAAAAAGAAATATTTGGGTTTATACAGATTAGGGATAAAGAAACAGCATTGCTGGGAAGTAGAGAAAATCATGCTACTTTTACACATATATCCCTTTCTAAATGCTTCATGGCAATTCCTAAACAAAGAAACCAAACATCACTCCACCTTCCTTGACTCATAACAATCCAGGTAACCTTTTAAAAATATCTGATTCAGCCTGCATTCTTTTTTGGAAAAAGTAAGCCAAATGGCCTTTAAGTATTCCCCAGTGTTCAATGAACTATATCTATTGCTGGCCAAGCTTAATTTATGCTTCAGTAACTATTATTTTCCCGTAAAATAAATGGAAAAGCCTTTTTTTCCCATCAAAAGCAGATTTAATCCATATTTATTTGTTAAAAATTAATGAAGAGGGTGTATGAGTGTGAGAAAATGCTCAGTCCTCAGGGAAAATGTTAAATACTTCCAAATGTGGATGTTTCAGTTTTGACACAGCACAGAAAGCAATTGCAGAAATACCTCTGAATCCTCTCACAAGTAGCCCTAATTATTTGCCTACCACTAGTGGTGGTTTTAACCACTATTCAGTAGTTACACTTATCT
Organism: Euphonia xanthogaster; assembly: GCA_034509185.1. Classification (NCBI taxonomy): domain Eukaryota; kingdom Metazoa; phylum Chordata; class Aves; order Passeriformes; family Fringillidae; genus Euphonia; species Euphonia xanthogaster. The sequence continues at coordinate 9,227,316 of JAYDZK010000056.1, read as the reverse complement.
GCTAAGTGTACTTAACTAATTTTTATGTAGGTAATAACTTCAGTTACACAGAGGCAAGAGGCAAATGAATATGAAAATACATGGAAGAATTCAGCTCAATAAAGAGCTAAAGGCTCACAGAGGAAATCTGTGTATGATCCACACACACCTACAGCAGTTCTGTGTACCTTAATGTCACATCACAGGAATAATTTCAAACTGTATAGGGTAAAAATTATGGCTTTGCTGGTATTTTACCATCAATTTTTACATCAATTTTACCATCTACATCCATGCATTTTCCCCAAAGTTTAGAAGACAGAGGAATAAATGATTCAACACTTGGGGTAAAACAGAACTCAGAGCAAGGGCATGTCATGGAGCCTGGCATGGTGCAGAGTGGCAATGACATGTGGTGCAGAGCAATTAGCAGAGGCAGAGATAACCATGCTGTAAATCTAAGGTCACACAGTCACTAGCTGCTTATAAAAGGACATTATAAATGTAGCTTTGAAGCAAATTTTATATTTTTTAAAAGCTTTTCTTTGTGCTTTTTGTTTCTTTTCCTTGGAGGGCATGCAAATGAATATTAAATCTTTTGTACTGGTTATCCCATATTTCACAATGGGGAAGTATGATACTGCTGCATAGTCTCAATATCACTGCCAGCACAGAGAAATACAGCAAAACAGGTATCCACAATTACAACACATCCCATGCTGCTCCCACCCAAAGCAATGGATCTCAGTGTACTCATACTTAGGATGTGAGCCTGAACAGCTATCAACATTTCATTGAAACTGAGACACAGAAATCTCTTCCACTGATCACAGTCTGAAGACAAAATGGGTCCATACAAGATGTACTGTAAAAAATATTGTAGCTCCTTTAAAAAATTAGCTGTGCCCGGTCCTACAAATATTTTTTCCTATCTGTTGCACAGCCTGACTGTTCAGAAATATTCACATGCAAAAAACAACTGCAGCATAACAATACTACAAGAGAGATCTATGAAGTTTTATGAAGTCCTAAAGGGTGACAATGTACATTCACAAAGCACTAAGAGCATTGTAGTAAATACTGGGCAAACTACTGCTCTGTCCTACCTGTCACTAATGGAGTCATCTATGACAGACATCATACCATTCTCCTGGGTACTAAGACATGTCTCTCCTATAATTGATAACTGTAATAAACACAGAGGAGAAAAAAAATCATAGAAGGATTTGGCTGTCTTGCATAATGTTAGAGGTGCACACACATTAGCACAGATAACATTACCCCTGCCATTACTTATTCCCCTACAGGTATTATTAGGGAAAATCCTCAGGAGACATAAAATATATTGCTTTATCATTACTAGGGATGCTATTTCCCTGAAAAACCTTCTGTCTAAGGATCTCTGCCTCATTCTCATAAGTTTCTCACACACAGAATCTGTAGTGATACAGGGACTGTTTGTTTTGTTTGGAGGTTTCAAGCATTCTGTTTATAAGAACAGAGACACAAGCACATGGTGTATGCAGTGCTGCTGTTTGAGATGTGTACATAGGAAACTTCAATCACCTGGACTGACCCACTTGATTCACACATGTCAAACTGAATCATACACAATAGATTCAGCCATATTAGTGAACAGATCCAGAAATGCACCAAAGATATAAAAAAATGATGCAACAGATTATATTCTGTACATAATTTCTATGATTTTTGGATATTTTTTACCACAACTTGGAAAACAGGGGCCAGACCATTTGCATGGAGCTTTAGCATTATTTTGTTCCATGGCGTGAGAATGGAAAAGGTCAAGTTTAATATCATTAAAAGGTATTACCTAAGACAAAAGTGAAAGCTAGTCAAAATCACCATGCTTCTCTGGAGTAGACTAGCAACAAAGATAACATCTATAGAAGCCTTTAAAATAATCCACAAATCTTCTACTACAAGAAGAATTCAGAATAAAGTAAAAAGATAGAATAATAGAATAGTCTGTGTCAGAAGGAACTTTTAAGGTCATCTAATCCAACTCCCCTGAATGGGCAGGGACACTTTTAGGGAGATTAAGTTGCACAGAGCCCTGTCCAAACTGATCTGAAATGTTTCCAGGGAATATTTTATCAACATCATTTAGTAATATTTTCTTCAGATCAAGTAGCTAATTCAGTACTTGGTCAAAAAATCTGAAAGACTAGAGTAGAAGTATTTTCTTTCATCTCATATTATGACACCATTCCATACTTACACCTTTTAAGTGAACTTTAAAATGAAAAGGTTTTTAGTTTCTTCCTTTTTAAAAATACACCAGTTGAAAATAAAAAAGTTGGGAAATGGAAGAAGTACTGTCCAGCTCTCAAGTAATACAGAAGAGAGCTTCTGCTCTTTCAGATTTCTCTTCAGTACAAATTTAGAAGCTTAACATTTCAAAAGAACAACAGCTTTTAGAGAATGGATCCACAAGATAGTTGGTTGTAAAGTCAAGGCATTTTGTGTATTTAATCTGAATTTTCCTCACCTTAACTTGGAGGCTAAAGCCTATGAACTAGCTGATAGCCTGAATATACCTTCATGATTTTAATAGCAATAAGAATCCAGCCCTTTATTCTGCTTTGAAATGTAATACCAAAAAATGTAACAGCACTTACACAGCATATTACAAACAATTGTACAAGCAATTCTCCATGCCCCTTTGAAGAATTCAGTCATGAAGAAGAAAACTGGGTAAGAATAAAAAAGAAACAGACCTCAAAATTGTCGTATTATTGTAAATAAACGGTTTGGAAGCTTTAATCAAGCCCAATTTGCAACTTTGAAACTCTGTAAATTCAAATCAAGTCTAGATTTGAGATGCATAGAATTGAGCTTTTCTTCTAAAAGGAAAAGGTAAGCAGCAATGACAAGTATTACATTTGTACAGAGGCCGACAAGCACTGGTGAATTACTTGGGCTGAGAGAAAAATCAGGTGGTCTTTAGATTGCAGGCTTTAAAGCTCCTGAGATGTTTTTTATTTACTGTATCATTTCAGCATCATTTCAGACTCTCAGAGAACTACCCAAACAATGTAAAATAATGACACGTCACTTCAATATAAAAATAAGGGTAAATAACCCTTATTTTTATATTGATTTTGTTTAGATAGACATTGAGTGCTAAAAAGATTCTGTAATTGCTACGCTCTGAAAACACACAGCATTATCAGCCAAGAAAACCTTCATTAGCTCATTATCCAATTTTCCCAGGTGAAAGAAATGTTGCACAGAGAGTGTGTGTCTGTGTCAAATCACACAGTAACAAACCACAAACTGAATCTATCTAAATTACTGTTGAATTAGAAACTCAATTTCACAGCAACAAACAAAACTGTGTACCTCATACAGCCTAGATTTGCCAAGCAAATATTTAAGAACTTCGGAGTAAAACTCATTTAAAATACTGCAAGTTTTGTGGGGGTTTTTGCTGGGTTTTTATCTTTGTTTTTTGGAGGGGTTTCTATTAAGAAAAAAATGGTTTAATCTATTACTTTGCAGACACTGTAGGAAGGTTTCCTTATAAGTAATGAATAACTGCTTTATTTTAAGCAGTCTTTGAGTGATATTGCAGATGATTCTGGTTTGCAGGTGAACTTTCTGACCATTAAGAAAGCCTTGAGTAAGTTCGATCAAACACACATCCCTTACTATCAGTGTAGGAAATGTGGATCTGCTACACAAGAAATATAACATGTGAAGTACTGAAATTGGTTAAATTTGGATATGGTTGCTCAAAAATAACCGCACAATTAAAATACAGAGCTAGACACGTAAGAAGTCTGATTTTTTTTCAAACATGTAGGTAACTAGAACAGCAGCTATTTCACTGGTGTCTTGCTGATATTTCCTGTTTGCGAATTTTCAGGAAAAATTCCAGCTAGAAAATAATTCCTGCCCAGTGAGAGTCTGTACCAATTACTGAAGTCACACTTCATAAAAAACATGACAACAACCAGCACTCTCAGCAGTGAAACAAGGTCCTAGTGATAGAAAAAAAATCCAAACAGCTCAAAATATCTCTTTGAATAGGATATCTCTATCATAACTTTTAAGTTCAGAGAATAGCTTTGGCTAATAATTTACTAATTTACTAATAATTTGGCTAATAATTTAAATTCCCAAAGGCAGATGCTCCTACACTCTCTCCATGCAGTGGCAACTATTACTAGTTTTACACTACAAAAGACAAGGTGTGTCCTTTGCAGCTTTACCAAAGTTATCTACAAAATCTACCAGTCTTACAGTGGGGGTGCATTTTGAGTAATATTCTCAATGAAAGGTGTTTCCATAAGAAAAAAAAATAGAGTTGGTTTTGTAACTGAAGAAAGGAACACAATGAAGATATTATAAGAAAAACAATTTAAGGCTTAAGGCAGTTTCGCATCTTGCTATTCCTATTTTTCAAGTGTTTAAGCTTTATAACTGAATAACTTACTTTAAAATTTTTAAAAGTTTTTCTAAAGGATTTTTTAAAAATATTAATCCTCATTTTGTTCTATAAGCACATTATTCCCACAGAGAGTAATGGGACAATTGTGGAGTAGAACACTATGCACTAAAAAGAAATAGAGCCCCAGTTAATGAGATGTGTGGAACAAAATATTCAGTCATCAATGTTTAACCTGTATTTACAATGCTGAAAGCATCACTAATGCATATATAAAGTGTTTGTGGAACCATGGATACCTACAAGAATAACTGACCATGTTTGTCCAAGACTACCTTGCAGGCCATAAAAGTACTTTATTCTATCAATAAATGGACTTATGAAAGGGAAAAAATGCTATCAACAAAATACCTGCAAGCAAATTATTGTTCCATCCACTACAATATTCTTTATGGTCATTTGTTAAGCAAATCACCAGCCATGCAAGGAAGTGATGGGTGCTTTTAATCCTGATTTTGAGAGAGTGTATTTATACAAGGAACATATATAGAGGTTAAGACACTGGCCAAGTGCTCCTAATAGCAAAGCAGCTATCATACCAGAATTTCACCTTGTGGCCCCATAAAGCATCAATATCATTTTGCAGAGTAAATCCAGCTTCATTGGAAACAAATATAAAGTTTGTCTATAGATTTCTTGCTTATTTTAATTCTAATTACCCAAAAACTCAAGCCTTCACACCCAAAGATGAATTAATTACTCAGTTGTGCATAATGAGGGGTTAAAATAAATTACTTCTATCATTCTTACCATTCCAAATTAAGCTCTAGAACTAATTGCTAAGAAGAAAAGAAAAAAAACAAAACCTAAAACAAAACTACAAAAAAGAACATTTATGAAAGCCACTTAGAGCAAACCTGCACCTTATTAGACGTTGCAGTACTTTGAAGAGGAAAGTATTTCTTCCTTACAATTCCACATTTTTATTTAATAAAAGCATGTTTCTTCCTAATCTAGGGTAACATTTTTCAGTGCCTTCCAGCACATTAGGAACTTCTTTTTCACATGGACACTTGCTCAGTGGGGCACAGAAAATGAAGGGGTGTCGGAGCTTATCATTTAAGAGGAAGACAAATGACCACATCTGATATCACACATGGTTTCCTTGGGATATCTTACTATTCCCCTCTGCAAAGCCTAATAAAACCATGTATTACAATTTATTTTATGTAATTTTCATAGTCAGGCCTTGACAGTGATGACTCATTCTGTTGCAATGAAACCTGTATGTGTTTAATCAGAAATTATTTTATGTGGATTCATCCTTGCACTCAGGATTTAAATGATACAGGACTGATACTCATTATGCTGAAATTGCACTGGTGGAAAGAAGGATGAAATTGGGCATCCAACCATTTCCAAAGGCATTTAGAGTATATCCTAGACATATTCTTAGTCATGCACAGATCCCTCATGTATTTCTAATCAGTCAAAAGAGACCAGATTCTACCTTCAATTACCACAAACCCGTTCCCCATGTGTATATTACAGTGAAATCTCCTTAAGATGTGTTCCTGCACATATTAGTGATTCTCTCCCAGCTCATATGCCTACCACATAATCTAAAATATGTTAACAACAGATAAAAAAAAACTGATCAAGAAGATGCTAAGGCAACAAAAGTAGCTTGGTGAATAACAAAAAAATGGTAAGAACTACACTTCTATTGCTACTGGCTGTAGCAAAGATAATTGCATTGAAAACTATGGTAGTCCTGCTTGAAATCTTAAGTATCTTGGTGATTGTCAGGTAATTAGTGATTCCTGATGATCATCTTACTAGTCTGAAAACAGAAAAAAAATGTATGCTTTTCTTACCATCTTTCTTACAGAAAGAGGACATCTTGCTTTATTAAACACATTGATTCAAGCAGGATGACAATTTGAGTGTCATTTCCATTTTAGAAATGGAATAAAACCAGCAGTAGCCTGTGCTGTGAAAGAAGCAACAGATCACCTTAAGGAGCTCATGTCACAAGCCCTTGCTGTATATTTTTATCTAACTATTGTCTCCTTTTCAACTACGAAATATTCACAGCACAAATTTCAGAAGATCCCAGGATCCACAGCTCCCAGCGCTCTCCACAGTGGGAAGGAATTGGCACGACTGGCAAAGGAGTGCAGCGAGCGTGCGGTGCAGGCATGAGTCACATGCTGGCTTCTCTTCACCATACTGTCTGCAGATTTTTGCTGATTCCTCTTAGTTTCTAAAAATGCTGTTAAGCTTATGTTTAGCAATCTGTGTACATCCAAGAAGCACAGATCGTGGGGATTAACTTCTTCCAGATCTCCAGATCACAAGTTACCAAAAGAAGCAGGTATGAGGGCAACTTTTCTACAAAGATTCTATTAAAAAAATCACTTTGAGAAACAGGTAAACCAGAGGTATCATCCATCCAGGAAAGGATTGGCCATGCAAGTTTCTGAGGTAAAGTGGGAATATAGCAAACATACATCTTAATAAATTAGGCTTAACAGCTTAACAACACTTTTCAACTACAGAAGGGCTTTAGAGGCATTAGCTAACAAATTAATCTTGACAATAAACCCTTGCCTGACTAAATGGTAAGATACTGAAGTTTCCTACTTTACTGAGAGAAATTAATATCACAATCTAAAATACAAAATTGGAGAAATAAGGCAAGGCAGATAAAGTGAGTTAGATAATACTAAAGAGAGGTATGTAATGATAAAAGGCTCAGCCATGGTACACACAATTCAAGATGTACATCATAGAAAAAAAAAAATACTTGTGATTAAATAAATTAGTGTATACTGCCTCTTTTTATTTCTTTTTTTTTTCCAAAATTGGTGCCACTGAATCCATCTCTAAGAAAAGTGTCACATCAAGAAATACTTCCTTTATTAAGAAACACACACACAGCTAACCAACCTACACACACCCAGCTAATTAACCTAACACGGGATTCTTTCAACAGAAGATGAAGGCACAAGAAGGTTCATTGCTCAGTACACTTAGTTTCCATCCCTACATGGATCATTCTTCACTTTGACCCGTCTTTGAAAAAAAATCTAAACAACTTGTTACACACATAGGTAAAAATATTAAAATTACAAGTGAGGCTAACAGAAAAAATGGATTTTCAAAAAGTTCTGCAGAAACTACTCTACTTACGAATTAATAGTATATATTATTATAGTATATAGCATTGTATTTTATTCTACCTAAATCAAGTGCAAGAAAACTGCCATATACTGCAAAAAAAAAAAAAAAAAAAAAGAACTTTTGCATTAACATCTGCATGAGAAACCACCACATTTCTGGATTAAACTCACAAAACAGAGTTTTAAGGGCAGAGCATTCCCCAATTCCCTATACTGCCTCCCAATAAAAAGCCATATTTAGGATCCACAAGACTTCAACCCAAGAGACTTCTACCCCAATACACACTGAGCAAAATGATCATTACTGTGAGGCTTCATTTAGCCATTTACAAAATAAAAAGAAACCATTTTCCTCAACACTAGTCCACATCAGAATATCATTAATTAAAAGTTGCCTTTTAGTGGACTGCTGTACTTATCCCTCAACATTTTGACTGGTCTCATGGGACAATGGATTTACATATGCAGGAGTGACCTGTAAGACTCAGGGAAGGAATAATAAGAACCCTAATTTTGTAATTCATACTTCCTGTCATCTCTTTTTCATTACTTTTCTCCTTCCTGCAGAGTTGATAACACAATTCATCCATTTCAGACTGCAAAATGTTTCACTTCAATAATCTTTGACAGAACTGCTCCCATGACTCAGTTCCCTTTTATGAATAAGGCTGGAATTTCTAATCAAGAGTTAACATATACCTAGTGTGGCAAATTTCTGCTCATTTCAAGAATGAAGAAAACTTCCCTTTTACTGATTGTTTTAAGACTACCTTAGTGTATAAAGAAAAATGCAGCATGGTATTAATAGTGACAATTTGGAACAGTGGCCTGACTTGATTTCAGTTTTAATATCGCCACCACCCTTAGCCACATATCTTTTGTAACCTTACTTTTATGCCTACCTGGAAGAATATTTAGTCCATGCTATCAAAATATAATAAAAATCCAAGTACAATAAGAGTGAGAGAGATATCACTGGGGAACATTTTAAGTTTCAAGACCAGTCTAATGGGAACATGCACAGGGAAAATAGGAACATTTCAGTTCAAATATTGTTTGGATGAATCAAGTCTAGCTTTTCTCTTTTAAATAATTCACATATAATTCATCATCTGATTGCTACAAAAACTAGACTGTGGACTCAGCAATTCCTTTGTGTTCTTACTTACTCCTCAAATCAGGCCAAAAATGAATCAGATTTTATTATAATGAATATGTTAAAGAGACTTTGCTCACAGATTTCAACTGAAGCATTTTATGCAGAGAAAAATCTAATGTAATATGCACCTCCATGTTGCATCTAATAAAGGCTGTGCAAAAATTATTCTTAGTTCATACAATCAATAGGACACAGTTTTTTAAAAAATCATCTTCTTTCTGCATTTCTGGATGAACATTCATGGTCCTGGAGAAACAAATGAAATTTCAAAAAATAAAAATTCTTAAATCACTATGTAGAATATTTGTTACAAAATCAGACTAGAGTTCTTATCCTACCAAGCTCTCAATGAGAGGGAGTGAGAATGTAATTTAAAGGGGGTGAAAATCCAATAAATCACTTTTTATAATAGTCAGCAATACTACAACTTCACATTCACATTCTGTGGTTATTTCAGGCCTGCCTCAGATTAAAAAAAAAGTCTGACTTTGAATTACTGTAATTAACTGCAAAAAGCTTGCTGATTTGTTGATGCAAAATAATGTCAATCATTTTCATAAACTCGTTAGAAACTTTGTAAATAAATAGGAAAAAATGATCAAGGAACAGAAATTCACTCTTTGTCATCAGTTTGCTGTTGGCATGCAAAGAAAAGTGTTGTAGGGATGGACATAAGCAAAAACCATGGTCCTCTCCCTGCCATCATTAGTGTAAACATCATTCTCAAACAGTGAGCCATCTCATGTCACAGGGTGGCTGAAAAAGAGAGTCTGTTTTACATTTCACCCTGAAAACTTACTAAGTCTGGAAGGAAGGAGGAAAGGAAGGAAGGTGTGAAGCACTGAGTTTGCTTAGAAGCAGAGTAGGTCAAAAAATAGTTTGGAAAGCAGTGGAGAAGGAAAAGAAAAATCCCTCTTGAGCTGAATAGCAGCAGGCACATGCCATTAATTTTAGCTATTAAAATGTGCTGAAGCGTATTTTGGAAATCTTCACTCTTGCACAGATTTCTCGGAGTATCAATGGGACTTCTTCATTCCAGGGTACAAGCAGCTCAGTCTGGCCCTAAATTGAGAATATACAACCCATGAAGATTACTGAAGTAGAAGTGCAGTTGACAGTAATTTCATATCAGTGCTATGTATTTTCACAGCACTACTGTGTGCATTACAAGGTACTGCATAATATAAAAATCATATTCAAACAATATTCAATCCAGTTCTGCTTACCAGTGGAAATCAGGAGGGAAAGAAGAATCATAACTCCCCCCTAAAAACAATTACCCATTTGCTACAGTAGGCAATGGCACAACTGATGCAAAACCCTGCTGGTGGTCTGATCCTACAGAACAGAGAATTGCCCTATGCATGTTTGAGGAAAGTTGAGTGGGATCAGGGTCTTTAATAGATTCTGCAAGAGAGATAAATCAGAACTGCAATCTCAAATGCAAATTATTTAAATATTCATTGATACCTGTCTTGCAGCAGCAGTAGGGAGAATGAAAAAGCTGATGCAGGAATAGGCCAAGAGCGATCTAAGACAGAACACACAGGCACTGCCCAGGGCTGGGGGCACAAATGCAGTTATTGTTTTGTACAAGGTGCTCACTCTGGGGTTTTTTCACCAGAGCAGTAAGGACACTGAGCTGTCATTCTTTCTATCAAGAAGTCTGATTCAGATTCTGTAAAAGATGTAAATTAATTATGGTGTATGGCTTTACCAAACCGTAGCTATGGTCCACTAATTTTATGCCAGGGTTGTTTTCTGGTTATTTTTTTCTTCTATTAAAGGAAATTTTTTTAACAAGGCATTAGAAAACAAAATTTTCTGCCAGCAAAAATATCATCTTTTGTCACAAAGGTCCTTATGAGACCTCTAAACATGCAGCTTGAGCATAGGGGATCAAAAGCCCAGGTACTGCTGCAAAGAAGCACAAAACAGTCTGGGGCTTAATTCTACTTCTACTGTGGTCAGCAACAGAGAGAATGAGTCATTTTTCTCTACTAAAATGCTTCTAAACTGCAATCCCTATCTCACAGAGGTTTAAGTCAAATATTGGTCTAGAAGATAAAACTACCTTGGATACAGGATTCTCGCAGAAGGCAAGAAAGGATCAAGGCACAACCATGTCAGTTACCAGTGGGCAATCAGATTCTGGGTTGTTTCTTTGTTACAAAACATTTAAGCAGTAAGATTTTGACCATGCTTCCATCAATTTAACATGTTCTGCTAGATAAATATTTTTAAGATCTGTACAACAGGCCTTCTATTTAACAATGAATACATTTCAGGCTAATGTGCTGCCAAGCTCCAACTCTCTTTCTAGCAGCTGAATTCTTGGATAAAATCATTTTGCAGGGTATGAGCAATGCAGTTCTGAAAATAGCATCACTGCAAAATGAAAGATGGCAAGAACCTCTATAATGCTGATTTATTTCAATGAAATTTCATCTTTTATTATTAGGATCTATTTTGATGCTTTCCGCTGAATTTTCATACTTAATAAAATGTAAATCTAGAATTTGTTCATTCTGAGGCTCCAGCATAAATACCTAGGAGGGAAACAAAGAAATTGCCCATTCACAATTTACATCATAAAATATGTAAAACAGAAAAATGCTTTGTGAATTACAATAATTTGTATTTATCACCACCATATTTACAAGAACAATAAAAGAATGGGGGAAAAAAAAAAAAAACAACAACCCACCACACAATCAAAAAAAATCCCACCAAAACACCAAAATAAACACCAACAACCAACAAGCTGTTTCACACTTATTCTAAGTATGTTTCCACTAGAAGAATGGATTGGAACAACACTCTTTAAAATATCAGTGGGTTTAAGCATCTTGCATAATGCTCAGCATTTAGACATGTGCTGAGAAAACACTAAGAGGTGATATTGCACTTCCCTGATTCTAAGTTGATTACATCTTTTGGCTCTCCTTCCAACTCACTCATATGAGGTATACTTCAGGACTTTATTTTTTTCCTAATAGTGAATATTTTTAAGTAGGTTGACAAAGAAAAAAAAAAAACAATTTTTAAATGAGAAATAGCCTGATATTTTATAATCCATTAAAACAGCAGTCTTTCCTAATTAACATCAGCAGTTAAACTGGCATTCTTCTATCACAGACTACAAGCTATAAATGGGATTTTATGCATATGAAAGGTCTCAAAATCCCTAGGTCTAACAGTAGAAACAGATGAAAAAAACCCTCACAAATGTCACAGGACCTTTGGTCACTGGTGCCATACAGAAAATGATGCTGAGACCAAGCCCAGCCACACTCTCAGCAGGACCTACACTTGTTAGGTCCATGTGAGAAAGCCAAAAATATGAATGTCCCAGTTGTGCAAGCCTAATTCATATGACTCATATAGACTTCCCTGAGTTGTCCTAATGACACCAAAACAGTAAAGATGATTCATGAAAGTAAAAAATGGGAATACACAACTTCCTAAAAATGTCCTGTCTGCATACATATAGATATATGTTCAAACTATTTTTATCTTTATCCACCAATGTTTTACACCAATTTATGTAAGTGGCAGATCTGTACTGAATTTAATATTCAATGTAATACATACATACAGAACAAATGACTGAGAAGGAAAAAAATGTTAAAAGATAAAGGAAAGAGAGAAAAGGAATGGCAGAGGAAAATTAGAGGAGGAATAAAAAGAAAAGACATGAAGATATATCCACAGTGATGCAGTAATTACAGAAACAGTCCCATTGACTTTGAAAGGCTTCATTTGTAGCTTTATAAAATTAAAATATGCTTAGTTTGAGGGGGTTTCTTTCTTTTTTAAGCCGTAGAAACAGGTTTATTATCAGAAAGAAGAATGTGTATCTTTGTGTAGTACATTACTCACTATCAGTAACAATATCAACACATGCTGTGCCAAAAGGATATTCAGGAATTTAAAGATAAACTTAAGACTATCTGTCTTGATGCAGTATAGAGAAAAGAGAAGAAATAAACTGAGTCCTCTGCTATCATTATCAGGCAACATACAAACCTTGTATATTTAACAGTATGTCTTTTCTGAAGCCTGTACAGATAATAAATTTATAAATATATATGGCTACAAAAAAGAAGTACTTTGCATAAGGTAATAGCATACTGGTTATAGTGCCAGGAGTACTATATACAATATTCTCATCTAAATATCTGTTGTGTTGCAGGTGTAATTAAAGGACTTGGGAGTTGCTGTGTTAAAAGTAAGACCATGGTATCTTGTACCAACAAACAGATCCCTAACACATGACACAACTAATATGATACATTTAAATGGAATGCAATATGCATCAATCAGCAGCTAAGACTTATGGCTCAGTTCAAGACACAATCACTACTATACTTTAATAGTTCACTAAAGGACAGTCTTCAGTACTTGCAGCGAAATATTTCAACACTGGAAGCAAGGAATGCAATACCACCTGCTCAGATTTTCATGAAAAAATAATGCTGCAATTTCATACAACATAAACCTGCATCTGAAATTCTCTATATTTTACTGTGTAAACATATCAGGGCCTTTTTGCCTTATCCAAGAATTAAAATTAATCAAATTACTGAGATTCTATCACACAGGCATTGCATAAACCTTCAGCATTTCTTGCTAAGAATACTACATATTTCTATAATATTATATTGGTGATAGTGACTTCTGAATGTTTTAGCAAAAGCACATGTTAAAATATTTATTAATGCAGAAGAAACAGATGACTGAAGGAAAAGTGATTGTACAATAATAAGATGTAGAAGAAACCATATACTCTACAGCCCTGAATATGCACATTTTTCACACAATTGCTAGGAAATCCTGCTTCCTCAGACCAACTTTTTCACTTAGAGAAAACACAGACTGAAAACAATGGGGAGAAAGCAGGTAGCTAAGCACAGAATATTAGCAAACCTCCAGTTCTTCAATTATTCATATCCTTTCTTTCCTTTATTCTCCTCTCCCATGTTTTTTTTATTCCTATTTTTAATATTCTTAATATATAATATCTTTTACATTAAGAACATTTGCGTCACTTCTCTTTGTTCTTCCCCACTTGTAATTTTTAGTAAGAAGTGAAACACTGCTGTCAAGTCTTAAAAAAGAATACAAAAAATGTTTTCCCCTTCACCTGTTACATCATTACTTTTTGCTAAGCAGCTCTCCCTGCATCAACCTGTTGTGTGCTGCCTTCTAAACAAACCAAGCCTTGCTTGCACTTTGATGCTATTTCAGAGGAGAAAACAGTACTGTGAAAGATCCACAGTCTCTATAGATCGTTTCTGCAATATTTCAATGGAACAACAATGAGAAAAAAAAGAGCAAACAGCAAGAAGATTGTGCAGAACAGGAAAATGTTAATGAGAAACACATTCTGAATTACTTTATCATAGGTATAGTTATAATTATAGCTATATGTTTCACTGTTGTCAATTTCTATTATCATGACTGTCAATAAAGGTGAATTTGGAAGGAAATTAGCAAAAATAGATAGGGAGATGAAACCAGTTTTAAAAGAATATCATATAGCCTTATGTTAAAAAGCAATCTGGACTTCTATTTGAAATTATATATATTCTTTTAATATTAAATTATTTTAAGTTCACTGGGTTCTATTTTTCTTTCTCTTTTAAACTCAGAAAAATCCATACAGAAGATAAATTGTAATTAGTTGTGTATGATAACGTTAGCAGCTCAATGAGAAACCATAAATATCAGAGCTCAAAAAACCATAAATACAGGAGCTCAAACACAAGAAAACAATGAATTAAAAAGCCCTGGGTTTGTTTGTATTTTGCTACACTTGCTTCTATATGGCACATCTTTATACACTGCAGCACAAGAATGTTTTAAAAGATAATTTGCCCTACAATGGAAGACTATATTTATTCAACTTAGAAGATACTAAGTGTATCTTAGCATCATATCTTTGTATTCCTTTCATTTAACAGTGCGAGCATCCCTTTGAGTATTTCATAATGGAACCGATACTCAGAACTCAATCCAATTATAACAACCTACCAGCAGTACTAATTGGTGAAAATGCATTGCTGGCAATTACTGCAAGCATCCCTCTGCCCAGGATGAACGACACCAATAAATTCTACCCAGTGTTAAACAATAAAGAAAGACTACCATTAGCGCTCTTTTACTTATGTAAAATGCATTAAAGTGAGTCATCCACTTAAAAGTTACCTACTGGTAGCTTTAACCCAGATTCGGGGACTAAGGTAAGTGCCTCAAAAAACCAACCAAGCAAAAAGAATATAAAAATAATGAGGTGAGAGAGAAGAAAAAGAAAGAAACACGATCACATAGTGCTTTGTCGTGGATTTTTTTTTTCCTATCTGTAGGCGAATCTTCAATACGTATTGGCTTCTTTTTGCCTTTCTTTTTTTGCATCATTATTATTTGATCTTTGCGCTGCTCTGGGCAACACTTTCATGCTAATAATTCTGCAGCGCTTTAAAGATTTCTATCTCAGGGCCAGGCAAGGCACCGAGCCGCGAGCATCCTTCAGCTCTCGCGAAGATATTTCTGAGAAGCAACGATCTGCAAGGCCAAGGCTGAAGAAAACACTTCTTCAGCTGCGTGGCTTTACGCGTGCGAAAGCCGCTCCGGCGGGACCCCGCGGAGCCCCGGCAGCCCCGAGCCCCCGCGGGCGCGCTGGAGCCCGGCCAGGCAGACGGGAGCCGGAGCTCGGGCTTGGAGCTCCCGGCCCTGCCCGCCTGCCCCGCTTCCCAAGCCGGCCGCGGAAAGGCAACGAAATCCGCCTTCCGTGGGGATTTTGATCGAATTGCCAAAGTTTTCAGGTTTTTTTATAAACAGTGTTGAAACTCCATCCAGGGCTGGAATAACCTCTGTGGGAGGAAGGGGCGGACTCTGTGTAACTCGAAACTTTCTTCTCGACAAGGATGACCTGACGGGGTGTAGCTGGGAGACGCTCCGGAGCGGGATTCCGAGGCGAAGCCTTTACCTCAAAAGTCCCGCCGCCGGCCGTCACCGGAGCTTCCCCCTCCCGGCGACCGCCCCGGCGGGACCTTCAGCTACCCTGACTCTTCTAAGCAAAAGCTGCCGAAAACCTACAATTTTTTCCCGATCTTCACTTTCCGCCCGGTCTAACTTCCTTTCCCTTTGTATTATCGCTACCTCTGGCGCCGAGGAGCGCCCCCGCCCCGGCGGTGCCCCCGCCCCGGACCCCCGGACCCCGCTGGGACTTACGTGGTGGCCGAGGGGAAGGGTCCCTCCGAGGAGTGGTTCATCACCACGGACTGGAAAAGTGTCAGGCTAAAGACCAGCAGCCAGCCAGCAGCCATCTTCCTGATCGAAGATCGATTCCCCTTCCCCAAGTCGGCGAGACGGCAATAATAATAAATTCAATTATCGTGTGTGGCGGTGCGGGGGGGACCGTGGTTCTTTAAAGCCTCCTCCGCTCCCCCCACCCGCCCCCTCGCTGGAGGCGCAGCCCAGAGATGCGCGGAAAAGCGGGAGCGCGGCCGAGGGTGGGGAGGAGGAGAAACGATGGAGATCTGTGGGTGGAGTGGGAGAAGAGGCGAAACAGAGAAAAGAGAGCGAGCGAGAGATACTCCACTCTCTGCTACTCCAGCAGCAGCTCCAGCTTCATCTGATCCGCCGCCATCAGCGCTACTTTTGTAACAGATCCTACTCTGCGTGTGTATGCGCGCGTCCTTCCCTGATTTATTCCACTGATTGCAGAGCAGAAAGAGGAGGAGAGAGGCAGGCGGGGTGGCGGCTCCTGGAAGAAGGGGAGGGAAGCAGGCGATAGAGTTGGAGACGGGCGGATCGCTGCCGGCTCCTGCCCTCCCAGCC
>JAYDZK010000056.1:9122149-9204580 GCA_034509185.1 Euphonia xanthogaster | reverse complement strand
CGACGCTCTTCCGATCTTATATATTTCTTCTTTAACCTCCCAAATCAGGCCATTTTCTCTATTGTTTTCACCCTGTGAGATACATTCCTATGCCAGTAAATGCTTTTCTAAATGTAAGGATGGGCTTCTCCTGAAATCCAGTCTCTTGCAACTTCATAGGACTAAAAAAAAGTATATTGACCCACAGAGTGACACTCTCTGTGATGGCAATAGAATAATCATTGCAAACCACTGTCAGCCAAATGGAATTAAGCCATCTCAGCATCTCATACTTACGTAATCCATTTTACCTAATTAACCAGGTGGTTATCAAAGGTACATTTCAACGTTATTGCTGAGATTTTACTGCAATATTCCTGCAAAAGAACAGGTGCTGTCGTGCTATCCAGCCACAGATGCTACTTTTGGAAGTTCAACAGGATAGGCTGAACTTTAGTAAGAAGTTTGTATTTGTGTCCCCTTTTTGGAGCACAGCTGTTGCTGTTCCTGTTCTGTATTTGCTGAGATACTCACAGACTGCCTATGAGACAAGGGTTTCCTTTTTTCTTACCCAGTCATAGTCAATGGGCATAGACCAGCACCTCCAGAGAATGGTTCATCCTATTCTAAGATATGGGCTCTTTAGATGGCATTGGTATCCTGTTTGATTTGCTTTATAAACTAGTAGCAAATACAAAAATAACTTAGAAGGAATACTGGGCAGGGGGATGGAGAAAAAGTAAGAATGAACAATTATAGACCAAAAATAAGAAAAGAGCAGGAAAGTAAATATCAAGAAAGAAGGTTATGCATGTGGAAATAAAGACCTGCATATTGTATTCATTACACATTGTACAAGGAAAATAACATTTTTAAAAGGAAATGGAAATGTAAAGTGAATCAGGAAAATAGGAATATGAGGAGGAAAAAAATCATTAGGAAGATGAGATAGTAAAGGGAAGAAAAACTGTGCTGATAAGGAAGACATCCCAGTAAGTAGGAGAGGTAACGAAGAAGAAAAAGAGGAATGAGGTATTGTCTGCACATACTGATGAGCACTTGCCCACTTAGTTTTAAAAGATGGCAAAAAGAATGGCAGGAAGAAGTCAAGTCTCTGTTATGCCAGGGGAGCAGAGCAGAAGCTGCCACGACTTTGCCACGTGCTGGATCAGAGGTTGGCTGGGGTCAGGCCCATCTGCTGTGCTCTGCCCCTAAGCAGAGGTGATTAGCTCAGGTAACAAAGGGCACAGAGCTCCCCAAAGGAGCACAAGACCCAAGCCTTGTGTTCAGCGAGAAGGCAGAGCTCCCTCCTGTATAACACAGTACACCTCAATCTGGTAAGACAGCTTCTCTACACATTTTACACCAGCTGCAAAAATTATGTAAGGAAAATTTGAATCTTTTGTATGCTAATAGTTTCTAATGAAGGAAGTTAGTGGGATAGATGGTAGACTTTATGCCAAGTAGCCTTAAGAAAAAAAAAAAAACAAAACAAATAAATATTTATAATATTCCGTCTTCAATAAATCCTGAAGACATATAAGTTCTCTCATCTCTTTCATGATTTATTAAAAATCTTTAATTGGCTGATCTTAAAAAATTCCATTTTGACTTTTAAAGTGAAAAGTCAAAAGATAAAAGCATCTGTAGGTAAACTTCCACATCTGCCCATGTCTCTATAATTCAAATGAAGGAATGGATTTAAAAAGTTACATTTCAAGCTTTTGCTCACATTTCAGCAGCAAATGAGATTTTTATGTTGCTGTATTTGACAGGAAAAAGTAAAATGTTTGCATTTGCCCATAGTATCTATATGGGTCTAATTTTTTCTGGAATCATGTGCTATTAAACTATATAATAATGATGTAATTTATTTACATGGGTTAATGACTCAACAGTCCAAACTATTTCAGAAGCCATAATATATCACTATGGTAATGTTAACCCCCCTTGTTATAACTGGGTCTGTACAGCCTGCCATTCCATGCAAAGCAACAGGGGGCAGCTCTGCACAGACCACTCCAAATGTTGGAATTAATCGTGTTGTAAACTTCATATTGCACTTGCAGATGTTATTAATTACTGCTACTCTCTGTTTAGTAGCTGTTTCTATAGCAACTCTGAAATTTTTTTTTTTTAAGAGGGTGTGAAGGGAAGTAAGTTAAGTAGTTGTTTTGTTTGTTGGGTTTTTTCTCCCTACAAGGAAGACAAAGGCAATCTGACTATACATACACCTATATAAATATATATATATATATGTGTGTATGTATAAATAACCAAACCGTAAGAAGTGCAAGATAAACATAAAGTAATGGCACAGAGGAACATGAGTGCTTTCAGAAGATATCAAGCTACTTAAATGATCAATTACTGAAGTTAACAATCTGCTCTCGTTCAATCCTTTTAAGTTAGTGATTTTGGCACCATCTAGAAAGTCCAGTGAAGGAAGAGTGCATGCAGTGCAAGCAAATACAGATCTATGTCTATGTCTGTGTCCAGCATCACAGATTTACTAGATACAAACACACTACCAATTATGCTGGCCTAGGACTAGCTTAAAACCTACATCTCTGAAGACTTAATAATAAATTTAATATCTTATGTGAATTATAAACTAACCATGGCTGTGTAACCTGCATTTGAAATACAGCCTTTTACATCCACTGCCCAGCATATTTCAAGAACAGAGCAAAGTATGTAATGTATCAGCTAACACACCAAGTAACTGTTAACTTTAAGTCAGCTCTAAATTCTCTGTTCATTCAACACATGCTTTTGGTTAAGAAGTATTCTAAAAACAGATAGAATGTCTTGGTAACTGGAGATGTGGATAGTTAATATTTACTCCCTACACGTATCAGAAAATAAAGTGAAAATAAAGATTCATATATATAATTATTGATAAATTAAAAATTATTTTTTCTTGAAACTACCAGGGGTGAAAAAGAAAGCAAGATTTATTTTGATATTTCAAGATGATACGCTTAAATAACAGAAATATTTCCTTTTAAAGTGTAGTATTTGTCATATTCCAACTCTTAAAATATCATATGAAAACTATAACAATTTGAGCTTATTTCCCTCAATATCTATGATAGAGAAGATTACTTTAAATGTCCAGTTCTCCCTGCCTTGACCCCAATAAACCTTTCATCCTCTTTGAAATGCAGATAACTGACTCCAGGAGTACCACAAGAATCTTTCTTTTCTATGGAAGCTCACTGCCAAGTGCCATGTGCACCTGTCTGTCCTGTGGGAATGAAATATAACCTGTTGAATTAGATCAGCATTTGTCCCATGCACTGATGAAATCCTGGGTTTACAGTTTAAGCAGGTCAGAGTGATGCTCATTTTGTCACTGATCTTCAGAAGGGCACACAGCACCTCAGCTGGTGTGCATTAGTAGCCCAGGGTTTGAAATTGTCATCAAAACATCTGCATAAAGCACACAGTAAATAAAAATAACTCAGGGTATAAGAAATTAATTAATCATTAAAATAGAGCAATAAAAAAAAAGAGGGATCCCAATGTCTAATAGGACAAGTCTGGACTGAGAGTTTTCCTTTTGTAGCACAAATCAATGTTTTGAAATCCTCATAGGACCTAAGCGTGTTCTGCCTCCCACGCGACGTTTTGCAGCAGAAATCCTCTTTGAGGAGAGGTTGCTCTCTGTAAGAGGCTGCTGCTGCTTCCTCATCTGCTGCCTTGGACAGTGCCTTGGACTGGCTGCCCAGGCACTGTCCTTGAGGCCAGCTGAGCCCAGCCTGCCTGGTGTCCTGCAGAGGAGTCACCACCACCCTCCAGAGAGTGACTGAGACCAGCCTGAGGTGCCTGCTAAGAAAAAGCAGCGGCTGTGCTAGATGTGATCAGTAATCTCTGGAAATAGAGTTTCTCTTTTTCTCTGCTTCTTTTTCACTTTGGAAACTTCCTTTGCCCTTGACTAGGCCTTTCTTCTGGCCAGTCTCCTGAGGTCTGTTTGCTAGGCGTGAAAAGAGATAAGAGGAAGATCAGTTTTTGAAAATACGAGAAGTCTATGGGAGACATCAAGTGGAGGACATAACCTTGAGAGTACAGGGGTAAAGGAGGCAGAAAACTTAATGCAGGGTCAGAAAATTGAAAGGAAAAGGATTAATTAAAATATACTAAAGGAGTTTTGAAGATTAAAAAGGAATATAAGTGCTAAGTATTTTCCTTTGTAACAGAGGCTGTGCTGAAAATCAACAGGGAAAGCATGGCTTTTATTTGAGGCAATTTGCATATTAATATTGTGATAACATTATGCAATAGTATATAAGACAGATTGGGTAAATAGAGGCTGTGACCAAACATTTCAGCTCCTTCCCCATGTCTATTGAAAATAAAACTGGCAGAATGTCACACTGTAGGATTGTCCTTGATTTGTTTCCAGTAGAACATTAATTGATGTATTCCCATGTTTTGATATGTGATTTACAAGCTCAATAACTCAAAGGGTGATTACAGCCAGGCAGGCAATCTGGATGCCAAGCCTCATTTCAGTGAACTGTCCTGGATATTTCACTCTGAAAATCATGGCTTTCTAAATGTGTGGGAAACAATATTAAGCAGTGGCAATCAACAGTGCAGTTTTCTGTTGGTGTAGCAGGAGGGATTATTTTGAAATAGCTAGTGCATCTGTTTGGTAGCTATTTTTCTCTTTTGAACTCGAAAAATCTACAATGTTTCAAACAAAATGCTGACAAAATAGCCAGAAATGTAGAAATTTTTGCAAAGAACACTTTGTATTAAAAAAAAACTGGTTTTTTTTCCAAAGCAACCAAAAGGAATGAAGAAGAATATGTACAACCAGTAACAATTAAATTAAAAAAAAATTCTTCCCATAGCTTGCTTTGCAAAACTCTTGGCAACCCAGAAATTCTAAGCTATAGTTTCATTCCAATACAATCTACAGTTACTCAACTGTGACCCCTAAATACCAAGGCTGTAATGGTAACGGAGAAAAATGAAAACTCATTATTGTAATACTCTGTGTTGCTAAAATATCATCAGTCCATTTCATGTTTCATCTCATTTTCTAATATGGTTTCATTTGGTGAAATCTGCTTAACAGGAAAAAAAAAATGAACTTGTTTTTTTAATAACTCTGTTGAATGAATAATAGAGAATTTGTGTTTCAAAGAGAAAGTGGTTGTGTGATGTAAGTTTATTTGAATGAAAGCTACTTCCAGTACAGCAGTTTTAGGGGTTAATATTTCAGTTCAGACATCAAACCATGCTAGGAGATGGCATAAGTATTGAGGAGCAGAGTACTAGAGGATGGATACAGCACAATATAACTTTGCAGAGTGAAAACTGGCACGTTGCCCAAAAATCTGTGGAAGCAACCATCAGCAGTAAATTTGTGATGTCAAAATGTTTACTTTTTTAAACCATCTTATGATACTTTAATATATCTTATATTGAACCTTCTGTCTGAAAACTGTGGGTATGAAGATTATGGTTTATCCAGCATTTAGGAGAGCATCATTGCCCTCTTTCCACCTGTGGGATAAGTTGGCATTTCACTGGATCCTGTGCCAGTGCCTTTAAGCAAATCCTCTTTGGATTTGTTCCACAGCTGCTGTTTTGGGAGCCTGATTTACTAACACCTTTTGCAACAAGTGAAACTGCCTCTGTGCAGGAGGGAGATCAAGCCTATTGTTCTTTTTATGCAAATTCATTTAATTCATTCCTCATCACAGTTCCTCATGATTGATTTTTCTAAATTTTAATGATATGAAGAATGCTTATTTTTATTATATATACCTTCTCTTTTGTCTGTTGCTTCATCTCTTGCACTAGAAAGGGAAGCACCCCTTACTCTGTCATCAGGGGAGAAGAGTGGCCTTGCCTCAGGCTTTTCAGTCCTACAGGAAACGTTTTTCTGTAGAAGCAAGGTGGCTTCTTAGCAGCTGAAAGAGCTTATGAGAGTATAAATAAGAAAAAGTAAATGGAAAGTAGGAATTAACTTTTGGTGTGGCAAGAAGAAGGGGATAATTCAAAAGAGATCAAGTTTTGAAGACAGGGTTTATAGGAAGATGGTGAACCTCTGCAGGTATCTGGGGAGGAGAAATGAGGCCAAAGAGTTTATAAGAGGAAACAGGAGATTGTATGTTTCTCTCACAATTATAGTAAGCATATTGTTGTGTCTAAGAAATGAAGTGGCCATCATTCCAGGTGTTTAACTGGTCACCAGGTATCTTTGAACTTCTTTATCCAGAGATGAGAATGGGTCTAGAAATATGGCTTCAGCCTTATGTACACTAAGGGTCCAGCTTCCCAAAAGCAAAGTTTTCTTCTGTTTGTATCTAGCTCAGCAGGTGAAGATGCAAATAATCCAGAAAATGATCCTGTGTCTTGGAGCTTCCTGCCAACTAGAGATGATTAATTAGTTTCTTCTCAAAATGAGATGCTAGAAGTTAGCAAAACGTGCTCAGAAAAAGCAGCATTGCTGAGGTCAAAAAGTTGAAGAATAAAGTAACAATTGACAAAAGTATCACTGATTTAAAACAAGCACCAGAAGTTTCACTGTTTTCACAAAGGAGAGAAGCAGAGGCATCATGCAATAAGCTTAAAGAAAAAAGATAATAGAGGTATGATTATGTTAGTTATGACATGGCCCTTAAGCAAAAAAATTTTTTTGTGTTTCTGGCCTCATTTCTATAGATTCAGATTTTGAAGGTAATTTAAGGCTGAAAAAAAAGTGATAAAATACAACATGGACTTACAAAGGCTTCCTTGATTGTGCTGGATTAAGATTCTATTTTACTTTGATTTTCTAGACAAGGGAAATGAAATACATCTAATCTACTTAGACTTTTACAATACATCTGATACAATTCCACAAGGAAAATTATTAGCTAAATAGAGAAGTCAGGGATTAGCACAAGAATTTTAAAACGAGTAAGGAATAGACTTAAAAGAGAAAAAGTGAAATGTTGGAGCAAACTGTTGATTTGAAAATTGTCTTGAAAAGTAGATTAAAAACTTATTTCATCTAAAATTTACACTAGTAATCTTAGCTCATGGCATGAGGTTGATCCGTTAAAATTTAATGATGACACAAAGGAATTGCCAATATAGGGGAGGGTCAAACATCATACAGGATGAAAAATATGAATGATGATGGCAATAACAGAGTAAGAAGAAAATTATGACTTTAGGGACTAATGGGAAAAAATTACTTGCTGCTCATGTTGGTTGTTTACACAATGACTGAGATTCATTATTATTACGTAGATACAAGATAACCAAATATGATCCTCTAATCTGGTTGTGTTCACCTCTATTGCTTTTATATTTTTATTGTTTTCTGTTCCTCTGTATGTTTTCCTCCAGGGAAGTTTAGATTGAATATTAGGAAAAATTTCTTCACTGAAAAGATGGTGAGGGAGGGGTGAAATTGCCATTCTTGGAAGTGTTCAAAAAAATTGCAGATGTGGCACTCAGGGACACACTTTAGTGGTTAATATGGTGGTGGTGCTACACTGATCGTTGGACTCGATGATCTTAGAAGTCTTTCCCAATTTAAATTATTCTGTGACCCTCTAAAGCACTTGACTCTGGGCTGAGTGTGAAAAACTGTGATTTTGAACCCTGTTTCTTACATCCCCATGCATACATAGTCTGTGAGAGCCCATCCTGATTATGGAATACCCTTCTGGCCAACCATGTGAAACAAATAAATTCAGACTGGAGCAAGGTCTAAGCAGGGTGCCTGGGACTAAATGTACTTTGCTTTTACAAGCTGGGGGCAGATAAGGTGTATGCTCATCCTCTGAAATTGTAAGAACAGACAGAAGAGAGAGAAGACACATTTTAGCTAATGAATAAATCAGGTACAAAGATAAACAGGCACAAATTAGCCATGGTTATGTGTGAAGAGGAAAATCAAGACCATCAGATCAGTGAGAGTCTATAAGGGCAGAAAGGGAACATTTGTTTCTAGCTCATGAAACAAAAATAGCAGCGTCCCTTTGCCCAGATCAGTTTCTCACTTAATTTTTATTTTTTCATTTCCCTTAACATCAGTAGCACCGTTCTTCACTAACAGATTACTTTGCTAAGCCTGTCCAGGCTGTAGAAATTAAACATCATTGCTCTTTCAGATTTTGCATTTGCTGTTCCCTGACTACCCTCCAGTTTCTGTGTTTAAGCTCTTTTTCACTGTGCTAGTTCACTCTTTTAGAGTTTCTGTCTGCTTCCTCATATGCTTTTTTCCTTTCACTGCATGCTACTTTTAGGCAACTTGATATAATTGATTTTATTATTGTTTTCATTTTTTTCCCTTTTCTTCTTTTTTAGCCAAATTTTGCATCAAAGCAGTTAAAACACCATTTCATGCTTTAAAAAGTGAGTCTATTGTAAGATTCTCTGTCATCATCATATACAGCAGCCTTAAAATTTACAAACATAAGACTGGAACAGGAAGGCAGAATGCATATAACTTCCTGGACTGACACAAGCAATAGATCTTTTAAATTTCTTTTTCTCTGTTATGCTATTATCTAATTATAGCAGTGACTCAACATTCAATTTATTTGACAAAAAAAAAAAAAGTGCTCTGAAACTTTCTTCTTCAAGTATGCCAGCCCATATTGAGCCTACAAAACCCAAAAATCCCATCCCCCTTAGATCCAACATAGAGCAACCAAACCCTTGTTTGCTCTTTGTAACTTCAGATACTTGCTTAAAAACAAGACACTATAAACCAACTCTTCAAACTGGCATTTGACAGGACAAAATGTCTCTAAGATTAGTTGTTTAGCCCCTTTATCCTGATTTCTTCTAGGGAAGCATTTAAAAGTTTTGACTTTCAAATAGTTAAAATGCCATTACTGCTATTTTGGGACAAGACAGTTGTTGGGTTCACTCTAAGACTGGGTCAGCTCCAGGACTGTGTAAGCAGAAGTTGCTTGAAAAATCAATCTTAAACTGTTCGGTTTTTCAGACTGAAGTTAAAATGTTAAACTCAGTGATATCAGATACAATCTTTGTCTTTATTTAAAGCTAATGTACAAATTTATGCAAACCCAGATAAGAAGGATTTTTCTTTTTGCTTCACAAGGATTAGATGGCCAGAGAGGAACTGCATGCTTGCTGTTAACACATCGTGAGTTGAAAATTGTTAATAACTCAGCCCTTGTCAGAACAAGGTCTCTGCTCAGAAAAACAATGAAGGCATAGACATTTCCCTTCAGAAAGGGTTTTCATATCTGGTTTTGTTCCAGGTAGGCATGAAATCCTAATCCTTCTAAATGTTCCACATAAATAAAGCAGTAAATTTGAGCCAGTTAAACAGTGGTTTGATTTTAAATCTAAAATGTTAAAACTGGTAATAAATTCAAATGCAGTACTGAAGCAGTTATCACAATTGGATTAAATTTTCTAAGTGCTTTGAACATTTTGCTGGGAAAAAAAAATGGAGGAGTATCTTTTGGAAAATGTGTAACATTTAATTTCAATACTTCACTCCATGCTCTATTTCTACAAGAGCTGAAATAAAATCCAAATGATTTTGCACAAGAACATAACTACATAACTTACATAACTACAGAATTAAATAAATATCTTTATTTAAATGAAACTATTAAAAATATATTAATTTGATTAGTGAGGTTAGGCATTTTTCAGTGTTACCTCATCTGATGGGTTCTCTGTCAGTGAACCTCCCAAGTCCAATATTCCTTCAGCTCTTTCTCTGAAATGACCTTTCATGACGATTTATGGAAGAAATGAAGCTACCTCTAGCCCTTTGCAGGAAGAACACACCCAATAAACTCAAGATCCTGAAATTAAAGGAAGAAAAAATGAGCAGAGAAAATAGAAAGCGAACCACTGCCATCAACAACAAAAAATACAGAGGGAGTTTACCATCAGAAACTGCAAAACCTGTTACTACAGCTTTTCACCCAAATGAGAGGTGTGCTATTGTTCAGGCTGGAACTTCTTTGTGATATTAAGTCTTCAGAGCAGGATACTTATGAAAGGAATTGGGGGACATCTGTGCATTGTCCTTCTGCTGCTGCAGATGGTAGGGTTGGGGGTGGTGGAGAAGCCCATCACGGCAAGGATAGAAAAAGGACTTAGGAAATTTGTGGGTTTTCCCAAAGTCAAGGCCAAAGGAGGAAAGTAGTCCAAGAAGGACTGAAATATAATCTGTAATTCACACAGCTTCAGTGCCATGAAAGCGAGGGTCAAATATTTTGGTTTTCCTTGTTGCTTTCTCTTTTTTTTCTATTTTATTTCTCTTATTTGCTTCTGCACTGGATTTTTTTATTTTGACATCTTAAGTCAATTTCCCAAAGGAAAAATAAAGAATAATATAGGGTATAATTTGTAAAGACATAATAAAATAATCCTGAAAATGTTTTGTCTCACAAGCAAAAGGCATTTTATTTAGTGGAAATCCCATAAACATTCATCAGTTTTGGAATTTATTGGTTTCTCTGAAACCTAATCCTAAGGGTACTTGAAGGCTGAGGTTGAGGTCCCCAGCATTGTGAGTGGCCCAGACTGGGGGAGGGAGAAATGCTGATGCAAATGCCACACTCCCTTTGGCAGGACTTTTTCAGCCCCAGGATCCCTAGAGCTGTAAGCCTGTGGAGCTCTGCACCCTAACCCTAATGGCAACTGGGGGCCAAGACTGACGTCCTAAAGACCATGGCTGGCCCAGATAAGAGAAGTTTGCAGGGAGCAATGTTAGTGCAATATCCCTGTTAGTGGTCACCACATAAATCTGAGAGGTACTAACTCATAAAAAATAAATCCTAATAAAAACTGAAATAAAGAGTCGATGTATCTAAATATGATAGAATAGACCTGTAAGCAAAAAGCTCATTAAGAAGACCACAGAGTGCTGTATTTACAGAGATAAAGACTTTACATGCTGAGCAATGTAGTTATTATTGATAATCATAAAATAATTTGGGTTGGAAGGGGAATAAAAAGGTTATCTAGTCCAACATCTCTGCCATGTGCAGGGGCACCTCTGACTTAATCAGGTATTCAATCTGTCCTTAAACAACTCCACAGTCGTGGCATGTACCACCTCTCTGAGAAACCTGTGACAAGGTATTGCTAACCTCGTAGTAGATAATTCTTTCCTTATGTCCAATATAAATCTGCCCAATATAAATTTTAAAACCATCACTACAGGCCCTGCTAAAAATCAGTCCTCAATTTTTTTGTTGTAAGACCCCTTCAGGTACTGAAAGACCATAGTAAGATCTGCCCAGACCCTTCTCTTTCTCCAGGCTGAACAGTCCCAACTCTCTTAGCCTGTTTTCACAGGAGATGTTCCAGCCCTGTTGTCCCCCATGATCCCCTGTGGGCATACTCTAACCTGTCCAAGTCTTTCTCGTGCTGGTGGCCCAGAGCTGGATGCAGCACTCCAGCTGGGGTCTCACCAGAGCAGAGCAGAGCAGAGCAGAGCAGAGCAGAGCAGAGCAGAGCAGAGGAGCAGAATCCCCTCCCTCAGCCTGCTGTCCACACTGCTTGTGATGCAGCCCAGGGTATATTTGGCTTTCTGTGGGTGCACATGGCTGGCTCATGTCCAGCTCTCCATCCCCCAGTGCCCAAGCCCTTCTCCCCAGGGCTGCTCTCAATCCCTTCATCCACCAGTGTGTATTGCTATTGGGAATTGCCCTGACCCACACCAGCACCTTACATTTGGCCTTGTTGAACTTCTTGAGGTTAATTATCTACTTTCATAGTGCTAAAAATAGATGCCTAATTCCTGGAGACTTTAGTTACACTGGAAGGAGGCAAAAGCTCCTTTAAATCAAGGTCCTAAGGCATAAGCTTCCAAGCTCTGCTCTTCCAGAGGGATGATATCACAATATTATAAATCAGAAGGAAAAAAATGGCTTAAGTAGATACTCAGTAATATCTTTTGACAAAGATGCTTTGATTTATAACCATTAACAGGTCCTCGCTTTTGGTTTTCCTGTGGTTTTGTTTTTTGTTGGGTTACAAAATTACTGTGCTCAAATATTTCTGCCTACAAGTTATTCTCAGCTATTGTTTATTTGGGTTCATGGACTAAACAAAATTTAAGGCCATTTTGGTTACCAGAGATACTACACTTGTTCCCAAACATACCATGAGGCCTGAGGTAAGAACTCAGCAGTGTCCAGCTGGCCACAGTTCAACCTTGGAAATATTTTTTTTTTTTTTTGTGCATAAGAGAAAGATTTGACCCAAGGATGTCAGAAAAACTGGTATAAAACCTCCAACAAAAAGCCCAGTCAGGAGCTCAGTCACATGTTAGAAAAATCCTGATTAAGTGAGTGTCCATGGCTGCTTGCACCAGTATCTGTAGCTTTGCCAATGGGTTTTCTGTTCAAACACTGGTTGTGTTAAGAAAGGCTTAATGATAGAAATTTATAAATTCTGTGACTTCAGAAAACCTGACCTGATGACAGCTCCCTTCCCAGAGGATGCAATTAAGTTATAACTATGGTAATGTCTAGTTTGTTTACTGGCTTATAATGGAGTTCCCTGATAGCAATAAACATATGGCAGCACTTATATTGGTGCTAGTTGTGGCAAAAAAAAAGGCTTAACAGGGAAGGTAATAGACCAGTCCCCATCTGAGTGGTAGTAGACTTACTTCCTCAGTGTTTTAACATTTAATTGAAGTAAGGGCTTTTTTTTTCCCCCTGTTTATATATCTCTTTACAGAGGAGGTTTTCTGGGTTCAGAACTAAATGGCAAGTCCCTACTTCTATCTCCCTGTAGCTGGAGTTAGTCTTTCTATTGCCATGGAGAGCATAATCTCCGAATTTGGGTGCCTCACTGAGACACCTAAGGTACTCTTACACTAGTCTGAGTAAAAAAAACAGGGATTAAGTCTGAGCAGTTGGCATATTGTTCAGCAAATATATCCTGGGACCACATATTGAACCATGAAGATCAAACAAATGGTGAACAGATAGTTCCTGTGTAAGCTCATCCATACTCTACATGTAATATTTCCTACAAGCTCTTGCCCACTGTTGTGATAGAGTGAACAAAATTTACTATGAGGCAGATTTTTGGTGTAGAAGCATTAGGGAGAGTCATGGGAAGATGGAGAAAACACACAATGGGGACTGAATTAAGGCTGCAGAAATAGCTTTTGAATGTTTGACTCTGTAACCTTAATAATGTTATTTTAATGCATACTATGTTTTATTTGTTTTATGCCTCAGAGTAGCTACATTTGGAATGAACTCCATCACCTTCACTGAAGGAAGCAACTCAATAGGTCCTGACCCAGCATGGCCTGTTGTGATCAGCCTCTGTAAGGTCAGAAGCATCAGCCTTAGCCCTGAGAGCTGATGACAGAGTGCAGAAAAATTCTGTCCTCAGTTCCATGAAAGCCTAATTGCTCACTTTGTCATGTTGATCTTGTAACATGTCTCCTGCTCCTACTGCTTCTCAGTAATTTTCTGCATAGAAATACTCTCTGTGCACTGTCACCATTCACTCTGTGACATGGTGAAGCTACTGTACAGGCTATTTCTGTAAGATTTCACTAGGGAATGTTATTTCTCCCTGGAGCTGCTCCCATCAGCTTCATGCTATTTCTATCTCTCAAGAAACAATCCTAAGCAGCACCCTTTCTACTGATATCAGTCCTTTCCCTCCTCCTTCTCAGAGCTGGCAGTCATAGTTGACCATGTGCCAGATTAAAATTTGAGAGGGTTACTATCCAAAGTGTTTGATATATTCAAATGCTACAGGATCCTTTTACTGTAATGTCATCCTGTACTTCAGCAATGAATTGCCCAGCTCCTGAGTTCCCCAAATTGTGCCCAGAATCCTGTAGCAATGCACTTGTGTTAGGGCAGCTCTGTCAATTACAATATCAGTCTGCAGCACGCTGCTATGACTCTGTGATCTTGGGTGTCCTGGTGAGTACAGCAATGGTTTAATGAGCTCTGTGGGCCATTTATTGTAGCCCTGTGGGCTGTTTGCTTGGATACAGCAAGCATCCGAGGATGGGGTGATGGGGAGGACAACACATTAACCTTCTCTGTGCCTTGGACTGTCCTGAACTCTAAGTCTGAATTCAAAGAGCAGCATTTGACTCTGTGATCTTCTCACTACTGTTTTCAAGGGCATTTTACTTAATTAGAAAAGTGCACCCAAGTTATGTCCACATCACTGGCATCATATGTTACCCTCAATTGCTCCATGGAAAAGAAACATCATTAAACATAAAATCAGCTCACAAATGCTATCCTGTCACCAGTTATTTCATGCAATGTTACCTTCCTTTCCTCCCTGTTCACCTAATCACTTGGTGTTGTTATTCATACTATTTCTGTGCTATTTGACTTACCACCATATGTTCACTCACTTTAGATCTTGTGATAATGATCTTTTGTGTTATATACACTTCCACGTATTAATTATTGCTGAGATTCAGATGTTTGGGCTTCAGAAATAAAAAGGTGTTTTGTTTGTGTTTTTTAACATTCAGAAATACAGGCTTCTTTTGCAAAAGTAGGCAAAAAAAGTTTAAGTTTTAAAGAATTAAAATTAATAAAATTAATTAAATTAAATTAGCATAGAACAATGGAAGAAATAGGATGTTGAAAAAAATTTATTTGATAAACAGTTTCCATTTCTAAAAGTTTTCTTTTGTTGTTCTGACTGTTAAATTGGACTCGTATAATATTGAGGATATCCAATTAGATAGATTGGAGAACCTGTAACAGGAGGAAAACATTGAGGACACATTGAGGAGGATATCTGGAGAGCTGTACATACTTAATGCTGAAAATTAATCTCACTCCTCACTGATACCTGCTGCCATAATACCTGTGTATGATGTACTATGTTATGGTGGTATGTTAGGAATTGTAAGTCAACTGTCTGATACAGTGGTCACAGTGAGTTTTGTGTTGGCTGGAAATTCATAATTGATGATTTTCATGGCTTTTTGTGTACTGCATTTGGTCTATTTTGCAGGATAGAGTGCCAAAAATGAAGGTTTTGTCCGTACAGAAAAGGAAGTAATTCACTTGTGGGCAGTGCAGGAAAGCTTTTTTTTTTTTTTTTTCCCCACAAAACCCCCATAAACCCTGGCCTTTAATGGAACAAGACACCAGAGATTAAAGCCATAGAAAGCCACCCCCTTCCCCTTCCAAACTTTCTTGTGCAGCAGGGATGTTGCTTTGGCTAATCACACATTTCTGAAGAGTTTGATTTGTATTGCTAATTTTGGTTCCTTCTGATATTACTTGGGAGTTTTGAACTCCTCTGCAGCAGTTGTCAGAACTGCATAATCCCTGACGAGTCACTTTCCTTCAATGACCCAGCATTAAACAAGATGCCTTTTGTATGCAAGACTCCCCCAGAATATATACATTAATACCTTTATGTTTAAAACAGTGCCCTCAAAACATAGAAGAATCAAAACAAGGACCACAGGGAATGGCCAGAAGTTTAGGCTGAATATCAGGAAAGGGTTTTTCAGCCCTTTCAGTTGTTTGGGCACTAGAACAGGCTCCCTGGGAATGTGTTCAGAGCACCAAGCCTAACAGAGAGCAGAAGCATTTGGACAATGCTCTTGGGCACAGGGTGGGATTCTTGGGGATGGAGCTGTGCAGGCCCAGGAACTGGACAGGATGATCCTTGTAGATCCCTTACAATTCAGCTTATTCTGTGATTAATTGAGCAACCAAAACACTTGCCTCTGTTCTGTCTACAGAAAAAGTTTAGAGAAGAAAGAATCTGCCAGTCAAATGCACATTTAATCACAAAATGGTTTAGGTAATTTAGCTGTGATCCACCAGCTGTGCTAAGAAACATTGGAACATATTTTTCTTTCACCCAACTGAAATAAAAATATTTTCTTTAAAAAAAATCATATAAAACTATGAAACATTTAAATTTCAACTTCTGTTTTATTTCAAAGTAGAATTAAACTTGGAAAAGGAACCCTATTAATTCTAAGGATGTTGAATAGAAAATGTTTTAAAAATTAGAAGTTTAAATTTATATATCAGGGCTGAAGACATAAGTTCCATGGAGATACCTATCAATATTTGGCCTATCTGAACCTGTAATTTTTGAGAATTAGATATTTATTGATTTTTTAAAATTCAGATCTCCTATAGCATAAATTTTACATGAGCTGGAAATTTAGGTACCTTTGAAAATGTGACAGTAACCAGAAGGAATTTTCTTTTTAGAGGAGGAAAAGATTGAATTTCTTTTTATCTTCAAATGAGAAAAAAAAATCAACTTTAGTGTTTCCACTTGTAAGGATTCCACGCCCATCCACATTTTTAGTCATGGCCTGCGAGTTGTGCATTTAGATTATTGTTACAGCTGAAACAATAAATTTCTGGGTATAGTATGACTACACATAAGTTGTAATCCAAATTATTAAACTGTTGTTCTAAATTTAAATGTTCTAAATGCTTAGAACTCGTGTGTTTCACCTGATTTTATAATTTTCAATTTGTCTCCTTGCAAGAGAGGGAAGCACTGACTTTTCCAGGAGATGAGAGAATGGAACTTCAGAGTCCAGAAAACCCAGGACTGAATTTTCAGAGCCCAGTATCTCTGAAAGAGAAGGGGAGAACAGCCAATATTACTGAGGTGTCTGACAGCCATCTCCATCCAGCTCTTTGCAGAAGAACATTTTTCAACAGTAGCTGGGAAAATGCTCCATGTGCTGCATGTCTTACCACAGAGAAAGACAGGTGTGAAAGTCTGCAGGAGAGTAATGCTTCAGTGTTGAAATGGACCCTGGGTTTTCCATTTTATCAATAAAAGCAATCTGTTGGAGAGATGGAGGGCTCTGTAGAGCAGTGT
Organism: Euphonia xanthogaster; assembly: GCA_034509185.1. Taxonomy (NCBI): domain Eukaryota; kingdom Metazoa; phylum Chordata; class Aves; order Passeriformes; family Fringillidae; genus Euphonia; species Euphonia xanthogaster. The sequence goes on along the minus strand of JAYDZK010000056.1, from coordinate 9,187,768 downwards.
TTTGTCCCTCCAAACCTGCTCACATGTAGTCTGAGAGCCAGCAAAACTTGGACTGGAAAGACATGTACACACTAAATTGGCCTTGAGAAAATGACTTTATCATTGAAATATATGCATATCTAAACACAGTCATTTTCAGAAAAAAATGGTGTTTTGGATACTGGAGGTTCTAGTATTTGTGGAGTTCTTTTAAATAATGGCTTTGGAACAAACTTCAGGATGAATTCTTTCTTCCATAAAACCTCAGGAGAATTTTCTTTCATAAAACCTACAGGAGAGTTTCCCAATGTCCCAGTTTTCCCAGACAGGGCATTGGAAGGAAAAGACTCTCTACTCAGGTATGATAACCAGGATACCTTTAAACATGAAAGATCCTAAAATGCATATTAATGTGAATAACATTTTAGAGATCTTTCAAATCAAGGATGACATATTTTTACTTTTGTGCTATTGCTATAATTTTTCAGTTTTTTTTCACTTCTTCATTAACAAATTTTGAGAGGTATTGAAAGCTTTTTATAAAAGAAATGTACATCATATCACTTGGATGACAATGCTGAATTTCTTCCAGGATTTAATATAATGGCTGCATTTAGCTCTCTGTTGGTTATCTGAATAGATAACAAGGCTGCCCTTCAGCCATCACAGCTCTTGCATATTTGAAAATGTTGATGCTTGAAAGATATCTCAGAATATCTATAATGAGTAAAAAGCCTGATCGAAGAAGTGGGTGGTATCCTATTCACTGAGGTGTTAGAGGCACATAATCAATAGGCCATGGAGGAAGGAGATCATTTTTATTTCCTAAGTTGTCTTGTTCATTTATGTGTGAAACAGACATTCATTAGCATTTAAATACTTTTTGACATTTAAGACGCTCCCCTATTTTTATGAGATTTTGACACAGTTTCATTGAATATATTTTTATAACTTGATTTAGAAAATTATTTTAACAATTTCTACAGATTCTGTCAGCCGTGGGTGAACTGTCAAGAGGCTTGCTTTTATTTAAATTCTCAAATGTACACATTTGCAAGGAGCTTAAGCCCTGATTTGGGCCTTAACAAGGCATTTGCTGTCACATTTTTTGAGGTAGTTAGGAATCCTCTGGAGAAGGTGGTCTAAAACTTTCCCTAATAGTGGCTGCTGCAAACATCTAATACCAAGTAGGGAAGCAGGAAAAAAAAAAAAAGGAAGGAACTATAATACTGTGTCTGTCTCACAGGATGGAAGCTGAAGGGAGGGTTTCAGCTCCCCAGAGGTCACAAGGAGGAGCCTGCAGTAGACTAATTGAAGGTTAAAACTTTTATTTCTAGATATTCCACTCTTTATGCAGATTTAAATTTCACTGAGAGACCTGTCACCAACAACAGAAAGCAAGTAAAATCATGGAAAGGAACATGACAGGTTAAATCTTTTAATCCAGATTGAATCTTATATTTTGGCTCTGACCTCAATTTGAAAATAATGTTCTTCAAAGAAAGAGCTTCTGTGGGTGTCAGACTGGTACCTGAGCAGTATTGTTGTGCCAGGTACAGTTTACATCTGTGTTTCTGGAGTCAGAAATGTCCAACCATTTTAATGATGATCTGCTACTCCTTCATTTTATTTCAGCCTGCTAAATTACCAACTTCCTACAAGCACAAGTTTCTACTTGAACCCCTATTTGCACACACAAGAAGGCTCCTGCCAGGGGTGGCCCAAGACACCCAGTGCTTGGTTTGCAAGGGTCTGTTATTGCTTCCCCGTGTTTAGGATCAGCTGTTTTTTGTGCAGGGGGAGCAAAAATATGTAAGGGGAACACGATCCTTTGTTTTAGAAGGACAAAGGAAACACCTATGGCATAATAGACCTTGAAATACATTGGCTGCAGCATCTCTTGAGAGAGACTTCATCATATTTCCTTTAATCAGCAAACCTCTTCTCCCCCTCTGCCTCACTACAGCTGTATGAGTAAAAGGATTCTTTTTTTCCTAGAAGTTCTGAAAACTACCAAAAAAAAAAAAAGAAAAAAAAAGCACCTTCTGAGGAAGCCATGAATTATTTTAGCTTCTCAGTAATTTAAGAGGGTTTTTGTAAAAAAACACTTTAGCTTAAACAAAACCTTGCTTTTGACGGGGATTTTTTTTTTTAGAAGAAAAGGCTTGAAAATAAAAGTATAATAATGAAAAGAATTTTGACTATTAAAAAAAAGATTGGAAAACCAATGATTACTTTTGTTCACTTCTGATCTCAGACTAGATTTCTAATCTCATGACTTTTTTTTCAAGTTTGTTTTAATGAAGTTAATTTGTGAAATCAGTTAACCCTTTAGAAATATTTTTATATTCCCACAACTGTAGTTTTCTTTAAAAGTAATCTATTTATCAGACACAGGTTGCTTTTGCTCCTCCTCCACTCACTTGTACTTCTATAGACACTTTTTCTGACTGATCCAGTGACTGAAGTATCTGCTCAAGAAAGCCCCCTCTTCCCCAGCCTTTTGTTTTCAATACTTCAAACAAAATCAAGAAGCCTCTGTTCTAGAATAATAGAGAACTTTTGGTCCATCTTCTGACCTTTTGCCTCCAGTAACTGACAGTTTTTGATACTGAAGTTCCTGCAGTATCTTGGTGGATGTCTGCATATGACCCTCCCTTCACAGCATTCCAGCACCAGCTGCCTACTGAGCTGAGTGGGATTATCAAAGTGGGCAGCTGAATTCTCTTAACTCATTTTAAATTCCCAGTATAAGAACCCAAATATAATGTAGAGCAGTGTAAAACAGCATAAAGCATTTCTTTTTTTTTTTTAAAGGATTTTAAATTCAATTTAAAAAATAGAGATTAATTAATCAGAGGACTGAATCATTCTTGATTCTCCGTAAACAATGGCTACTCACCAGTACTTGCTCCCAAACCCATTTACTAGGATTTGCTTTTTTCCTGAGGTTCAAATGCAGCCTGCCTTTCCTATTTTCTTCAGGTGTGGATCTGTGAAAGCCAGCATAGGCTTTTCTATCAGCCTTATTAGTCTTATATGAAGCAGCTGCTACCTCTTTCTGAGCAGCAAGCAGGTTGCCAGACAGCCTGAGGGGCTACCATCTGACATCCATATTTTGTTCTCAATAGGTCTGTGACTCATGCTTTCAGGGGAATACAGTAGTAGGTAGGGTTTGTCTCCTTTTGTGCTGATGATAGATGCAGTTTCATTTCCTACTGCAACTGGACAGCCAGTATAGTTATATTTCTTTTTTAAACAGCTCACCCTCAAAAAAAAGCATTTAGTGGATCTGTTTCATTTCTTGGTATTGCATATTCATGCAACATTACAGAAATAACACTTCTCTTTAGTACCTTAAAATGAAAACAAATACAGCTAGATTTATTTGGGAATAAGAAAAAAACTGATCTGAATGGCCTTCCTGGTGAAGATCCTCAGTGGTTTTTAACATGATAAGACCCTGCTGGCTGGGGAGAAGGGGACATTATTATTTGTATTGCATGTTCCCATGTGCCCCAGTGTGCATGTACTAAGCCTGGGGTGGATGCTGGGAGTTTGTTGGTCTCCCAGACAGCTTTCAGCTGTGGTAGGAAAAGCATGGTAGGAAGCAGGTGAGAAGGGTGAAGAGATGTGCTAAGGGGCAGTTGGCAAAGCCAAGGACAAGCACCCAGCTTTTGATTCCTCTGCCTCATGTACACTGCCTGCACAAATTTTTCAACAAAAAGGATGGAAAATTAAAATGCTGAAAAACCTAAGGAAAAGGTAGTTGAATTCTAGAGAGAAAACACCAAAATCAAAGCTGTTAGAATTGTAAAGGATTTTTTATCAGTTCCTAGCTTTGCACAAGCTCCCAAGTTATTGTAATTACTTCAGATCCATCTAACTTATTTTTCTCAGAAATATTTTTTCATTTTAAGAAAATAAAAGTCGCACCTTTCTCTACTGAATTTTTTCACCTCTGACTAAATTCTTTTGTTTGTTTTCATTTACTCTCCTGTGTAGTTCATCTGTTCTTTGGCCTGGAACCTTTGTTGTCTTGATTATAGCATCTATGTATTGTTATAAATTAGCATAAGCAGTGTATGCAATGTAAATTTCATTGATTAATTGCTTCTAAACTGTCCTCTTTGGCTAATGAGATATGCACATTGAAAAAGAAACTAAGAATTAGTTTTGACTTTCAATATACCCAACTCTGTTCATATGACTGAACTGCTGAGATTTGTACCCAGCTGTGGGATTGCACATTGAACACTGATATACTGAAAATGAAGCAATAAAGCAGCCTCGGCAGTGCATCCCTACTCTAAATTAGTTCAAGAGAAAAAAAAAAATCATAAACAAAACACTGTGAATAATAAGGTACTTCAAAGCATTGACAGGTTCATTTGATTTTTTTTTAATTGTGTTGATTAGAAAACATGAGGAAAGCCTAATGATGGCTGCTATTTTAATACAAGTTCACAATCCCACGTCCACCTTGCTTCTGAATGTCTCCCACTCTCCCGCTGCGTCAGAAGAATGAGTGGGTTTATTCAGTGTGTTAGTGTAGAAAAATACCCATTTTCTTCTTTTCTCCACTTGCCAGCTGTACATTTGCACTAGTAGTTCTGAGCTTTGGTGAAGCAGACATTTAGAATACAGACACTTCACTCCCCATCTCATCACATTCCTTGAGCAGACAACAATTCTCAGCCCTTTTTTCAACTTATGATTAATAAAAATGATTAAAATATTCAGTGCCTCTTTCTTAACCCTCTCAGCTGTAATTTCCAACATCCTGCTTTGCTCCAGACAGTGATTTTTAAGATGAGTGGGTAAAGCATCATTGTGTAAAGCATAAGAGTTTTAAAAGCTGAATGCAAAGCTTTCTGCAATGAAGAACTGAGTTCTTGGTATGTTGTGATTGAAGCTTTCATTTCTTTTTCAGTCCAGCCAAACATAACCTAATATCAATACTAGAGAACTCTCTTTTTGATTCTCTAGAGAATACTTTCATGGTCAGTGTTTAATGAATTCTGTCCAGTAGCTGCATCAATATTTAAATTATAAGGATCCTAGGTATGCATAGGATCCTTATAATTTAAGGAAGTGCAGTGAGATTTCTGATAGTCTCTGCTTAGGGAAAGAGGATTAAAGGTCCTCTACTGGGACTATTTCCTAAGAGAATTAAGCTTTCTTAATAACAAGCTCAAAGAGCTGGTAAACCAAAAAATAGCTATGGGCTATTAGCTGACAATCATGTTTCTCTGTCCACAAGTGAAGTATAAAATATTCCAATTCAAAGATAATGGAGAATTTCATTGATTTTAGTAAAATTTACGTGCATCTCAGGATAGCTGGATCTCCAGAACACCAGTAAGCATCACTGAAAGAAACTCTAAAATTGGGAGAAGGGAGGATCAAAGTTTTAAAGAGTGAGGTATAAAAGCATGTGTAAGCAGAAGTACAAGTGGTGGAGGAATCAAAGGTTTGACCCCAAATTCCTCAATACTTAAATGGCATTTATGATAACCTACCAATGTGCCCTCAGCATCACAAGTTTGCTTACAGTACTGCATCTAAAAAGGGAAAAATAACTACATGTTATTATTTAGATCTCTGCCACAAATGGATTGCATAAAAATAAATGAAATCTGCACTACACTCTTCAGGTATTTTTTCCCAATATTTACTTCCCCTTCATCTTTCAAACTATAGCTGATGTGAATTTGCTGCAGCAAAAACTCAGAATATGACCTCACATGAGTTTTTTTGGATTTCTTTCTTGCTGTTTAATGTCTGAAATCAATCTTTCATAGTGCAGCACATACAGGAAGGTCCAATGAGTCCAGTTTTCATAATCCTGAGCATTTTCGCTGTGCTATAGATGAAAACACTGGAAGTCTGTAATATATGGTGCTTGGCTGGTGGTTTCTGAGAGAATGCTTCAGATGTTATTAAATTCTTCATAACATTTATGGTAGTTCAGCTGCTGAAAGAAAATAAGTCTTGAAATGCCCTGAAAATGAGTAAAAATGAAAACTGAAAAGAAAAAAGCAGCAGCCGTGAGCTGTGGTCGCTGTGTTGCTGGGATCTCCCTGAAGCATGACATGCAGACTTGCCAGAAAAGGCTCTTTCTCTTCTGGATAGTTGATGTGTAGTCTGCATTGGAAAAGAGCAAGGCAGGGATCTGAGCAGAGATTTATCTTGTTGTGTGTCCAACTAAAACACATTGAATAAACAGCTTCTGACTGAGCAGCAAGAATTTTCTTGAGACCATTACTGTTGTTTGGTCTGAAGAACATTGCAGGAGTACATTGTGGTTGTGAAGTATTTGATGCATGTCCTAGCAGCCACTTAATTTTACTTACATGTAGTTTGCATAAGATGCCTCCCTCAACTCCCCATAGTAATCAGAAGAATGAAATTATGAAATCTAAGACTTTTAATATTTTTCATCCATCTTAGCTGTACATCAAGAGGGGCTTTATTAAGCTAATAGGGTGAGGCTAAAAACATGCCACCTGGCAGGACTGTATGACTGTCACTGCTTGGTGCTCTAAACTGAGAGATTAACATATCAGAGAGAAAAAGAGAACAGTTAATGCAAATGTCCTTACAGCTCAAGTGGCAGCAACTGCAGATTAGTGCCTTTTTCTTCAGAAGGAGAGGTAGCTTCTGAATATATACATTGGCATATAAATACATTCATTACATTGTTATAATGACATTCTGTGACAGTTTGTTTGTCTGGAAGTGCAGAACAGAGTATTTTAAATGCTCATTAAAGAGGAGATGTGACAGCTCTACCTCTAGCCTGGTAGTTAGAGCACTGTTCTTGCACTGAGAAGCCTTGTTTTGAGCAAAGTAGATGGACAATCATTACGAAATTCTGAGACAGGTTCCCTAACCACCCTTCATCAGGCTGTGCAGCAGAGCAAAACAGGTCTATTTGAAATACTCCTAGGTATAAAATCCAAAAATATTAACTGAAAAAAAGGCAAAAGAGAATGACTCTATGACTTTTTCTTTGAATACAAATATGAGAAAATATTTTTTCTGGAGTTCCATCCCCATCACCAATTGTTAGAGCTACAGCTGTAACTACCCACCCTGAGCCCTTGCCCAGCTACCCAGAGACTGGGAATTTCAGTATCCTCATTCAGACAGAGGAAATGAACCTTTAATTTCTGCAATTAACAAATTGACTACAGTCTTTTCCAATAAAAATAGAATGGTTCCTCACCATCTCTCTTATTTCTTTTCAAAATCCTCAATTCAAAACCTTTTAAATTCAATCAAAGAAAATGTGTAACTTGTTAAAAATGTGTTTTTCTGTTTTTGGGGTTTTTTTGATTGAGAAGACTGCTCTCTATTTCTCTCTGTCCCTGTGAAATCTCAGGTCAGACTGAACTTAAGTTCTGCTTTCTCTTTGTCAAATGGGATTTGGAGTAAAGTGATCTGTTTCTCAAGACCTATCTCAGATCTTGTGATTTGGGAGAATGTGGTGCAGACTATTCTAAATTTGCCATGACAATTATAATCAATAAAATCAACAAAATGACTACAGCAATCCCCTGCAGTGGGAGCAACTTTACTTTCATGGGAGCAGATCTGCAGGGGTTGTTTGGAATCAGAAATGAGGGTGCTGTGAAGGCTCTGGCTAATGCACTCAGAAATCACAAGTTCCTGTTCATGAGACTTGACTGTCCTGGTGGAGCCACTCTTTGCTCTGCTTTCTTCTGTCAATACTTGAAATTACCTGCTTATCTCTTCAGTGTGTAATGGGGCTTTGTGTGTCCTGTGTTTGGTTCTTTGCTTTGCTTGATTGTAGGCAGGAAGGGTGCATGGACACATACAACTTGTGGAACAAGTGCACTCATGCTCACTAAGATCTCTGCTTGATGAATGGTCTTCTTGAGTGCTGGATTTATTGTTTCATGGCTGGACACAATACTTTATTTTGGGGGATTACCAATCCTACCCTCCCTTTGAAGGAAAGGAAAGCAGCAGCACTTGTAGCTAGTCTGATTCTCCAGGGAGTCCGTGCTGTCAGATATGATTTAAGGAAGTTCTTTATGTTCTCTTCATTTGTTCCCAGATACATAAAAAAAGATTAGGGAGTTCTAAATCTGTCATAGGATTAGGTCCAAAGGAGAACTGTTCAACAAAAACACCAATATCAACCAGCATAACTCTTCCTCTGAAGAGATTGATGTCCATAAAGGCACAACAGAAACATAAGTTTCCTCATTTTTGAGGGATCTCAGGGAGAGACTGAGTTGATCTAATTGTAACCTGTGTCTAAATCTTTCTCCAGTAGCTGCAGAAGTTTTTTGCAGCCAGAATTCTTGAAAAAAAAATGTTTATTCTTTATAAAAATTTAAAAATTAAAATAAATTAAAAATTTTAAAATAAAAATTAAAGTTTACTTTTTGGTTAAAGCTTTAACCAAAAGGTCCTTAAGGTCCTTTTTAAAGCTTGTTTAAAAGGGGTTTGTGAAGTTTTTTATTTTATTGGTTGGTTGGTTTGAAGTATTTTGGGGGTATTTTTTTGTTGTCTGTGATAGAATTATATTCACTGTATGAACATACCTCTTTTTATCCTGTTGGAAAGAAGACAAAACATTTACCTCCCAAGCCATGCTAGTTGAAATGGGAGGTCATTCTCCCCAGAACACAGTAAATAAGTATGCAAAACAGAACTCTAAAGCCTCTAAAGTTGCAACTGGACATAAAGATTTTTTAGAGGAGATGCTTCACCCACTCTAGACCTTACAGTTATTTTCTGCTTCTCTCTGCCTTATATTCTGCAGGCAATTAATCTACAGCCATAGAACTAAAAGGTGAACAGAAGCAGTTGCTTTCCTTTCTTACCTCCCAGCTTGGCCAGGACACAGAGGTTTCCTTGTGCATGCAGAGGGTCCACTTTTATACATATATGGCTGTTATGGGCAATATTCTAAGGTAATACTATTCCTATGCTGAAGTGTAGGCTTCTTTAGGTATTATCATACTGGGAAAAAAAAAAATTAATTAAATGCAGAGAAATTGGTTGTCCTTCTGAGCCAGCATCCATTTGGGCAGCGTGTTTTGAAGTATCTGTTCATAGGTACTCTCCTATCACAGCCATCTGTGTATACCTTGCAAGCACTAATGAACACTGAAATTAGTCTCCCTAAGATGTAGGATCTCTGAGCTGTCTGCAACATTTTTGACACCTTCACCCTAATTTCATTTGCTGGTTATAAGTTTTTGAACCAATATTTTCTTTTCTTTCTCTACCCCAATAAGCGACCTTGGGTCTTTGTTCAAGATTTCTTTAATTAATCTGGGATTCAAAATACAATGTCTGCTCTAGTCTCCTCACAAACTGACCTCACAAAATGCTAAATCAGAAGTGGACTCATTAGCATTCAGAACCATCACAGATGAACAAAGGAGGAACATTACAGAAAATAAAAGGAAAGGTATTAAAAGAAGGGCATTGCAGGGAGAAGAACATAATTTCTTAAGTGGACCGGATAGAAGGGGTAAGTGAAGGAGGGCACTTTGTATCAGAACATGTTTTCAGTGATCTGTCATTTGGCAGGTAGAATGAGATTGCCTGTAAAAACTTTTCATTTTACCTTGAATGCAAGGACATATTGAGAAGAATATTTAAACAGAGTGAAAATCTTACACAAAAGTGCACACAGGCCATGCCATCATCTTAATGGATACACGGTGAACTGGTAGATTTTTCTTCATAACATTGCCAAAGTTTTGAATATTTTTTTCCCTATTGGTATATGTCTCCTTATTCCTTAACTTAACAGTTTAGCAACCTTTCACTTCAGTAACTTGCTATAACAGTCCCCATCATTTAAACAGTTAGGTACTTATTATAGCACCTGTGGTGTTCCAAGAAATGTCTGGGACCATAAAAGGAGCTTTGATTTTGGTTTCTTGCCTGGTAGAGAAAGAAGTGTGAAAAGTGAATTGACAAAGTTCATACCTCATGATGTGAAATGAGTAATTTGATTAATGACTCAAGACTCATTACTGTTGTTTGGTCTGAAGAACCTTGCAGGAGTACATTGTACACAAAGTATTCTGCTCCAGCTAAGTCAGGGATTGGAATCATTTTAAAAATAAACCGGCCTAGTTGCTAAGATATTCATCAAGGAGGTGACAGGAAGCCTGAATTCCAGATTCCTGCTCTCAGAATTATTTTTACTTTTACCAATGACTGCCTAATATAAAATGTATAAACAGAGATGAGAACATTAACCAGAGTTTAGGACTCTCCTGCTGACCTCGGGAGAGGCTACATTAGGCCATCTGTGCAGAGTGGGATTTTTCTTTCCTTTTTCTACTTTCTTTTTTTTTTTTTTTTTTTGGTTGTTGTTTTTGTTTCCATTCTCTTCCCATGAATCCCTTTTTAGTCAGTAGGTCGAATTTCAGCAGGAGGGGTGGAAGGGGAGGCACTGAAGCCAAATGGTACCTAAGGTATCTTGAGGGATGCAGATTACATGAATTTGAATCTCTTAAGCTGAAGGTAGGAGTGCAAGGCACTAACAAATAATATCTAATAGACATTGTTGGCAACACTGGATCATCTTCCTCCAGTTGGAATGAAGGTGTCTCCGTCTGCTGCAACTTTTACTTCCTTTAACATTTTAGTTAAAACAATTGCAATAAAGCAAACAGGCCAGGTCCTACCCTGTTAGAAAGTAACACAACATGACGTGTGTCTACATGGCAGAATTCTCTTTCCCTCCTTGATCATGGCAATTTCTTCCATACTACTTTTCAGGAGCACTGTAAGGTTATGCCATTGCCTGCACCACTCCTCAACAGTGTGGGGTTTTAGCAGTCAAAAGTTATGGCTCCTTGCACACTTGTGGCCTTTTGCTATTGCTTTACTTGTAAAGGTGTCCCATCAAGGTGGGTTTTGATGGGACCTCCTTCCTTTGCTGTTCATGATACAGCTCTGGTTATGTACTGGTGAGCATGAAGGAGCTAATGAAACCATTGAGGCCAATGCAAACTGTCAGGTTAGTCTCTTTGTGTATCAGATTGTTCAAAACTCTACCTAAAATAAGTGGAAATATTCCTGAAATTCATCATTGTGGCTAATATTTTTTCTTTATTTTATATATTTCCAAAGTTTTCCAATTTTTCAGAAAAATAAATTAGGAAAGATTTAGTCTAGACTTGGATATACATATATATTCAATTTTAATGGCTTTTTACTATGGATAAATCTCTGAGGGTGGATGTTTTCTTTAATCCCAGAGGAAAAGCCTCAAGCTACATTTTGCAGTTTGTCTCATGGGGCCAATTGTGTAAAGGCCATCAACCCTTTGTTTCAGAGGCTAAAATTACCAGTTGCCAAACTTGCACACATGTTCAGAGGAGGCTCTGCACATGTGTTTGTGTTAATTTTTAGGTCTCATAAGCACACTAATTCAAAGAAGGGCTAACTGAGTCATGGTTCCATTCCCTCACCCTTCGTATACAGCAGATTGGCTTTACAAGTCTTTAGCAGGCATTTTAAGTCTCCTTAGTGAGCAAAGCACATGATATTCATTAATAATTGTTTGTGGTGGTCTGATGGACTCCAAAAGGGTGTAGGAAAAATACAAGCACGAAAAAGGAGTTTGAGAGAATAAGTCCCAGAAGAGTTCTGTACTTATTCAGTCTCCTTGGAGTAATGTAGCTGTCATCATCTCTCCTGTAGAAAATAGCCATTATAAAAACAGCTGGCAATTATTTCTCAGGACCATATTTATAGCGCAAGGGGATTTTATTTCTAAAGCACTGTTATTCTTTACTAAAAAAAATTGTATTATTTGTGTATTAACTTCTGAAAAATCATGGGAAAGTGCCATAATTGCTAATTAAAAACCAGTTAAAGAGACATTAATGAAACCCCTACACTGGTCTTTTATGCAAAGAATTGATGAGATCCTGAGCAGACACAATCCTCAGACAGATTCATTAGCTGGTCTGTAACATGCACAATTCAGTTAATGAGCAGAACATACCTGCCATTTATCCAGAAATATCAAGTGATATTTACTCATTTGGGAAAAAGACTGAATATTAAATATAGTTATAAGAATGGAAAAAGTTATATATTTTCAATGGAGATGAAAGTTAAACATTCTGTTCATTCCAGACTTAGTTTGGCACTAGAAAGACTGTATACATGTGCCAGGGAAATTAAACTGAAGAAAAGGAGATTTCATATCTAGAGGACTTTTTCTTTTTCCTTCTACCCTTTTTATCTTTTGCACTTTTGACCAAATGGAAATACAACACTTCATTTCAGAAAAACTCTTCCACTTTGCATAATATAATTATTTTTAGGGAAATAATTATTCATTGGAGCAAAGACTGAGAATGTCAGGGTCATTACCTTGGAGGCCTCAATCCAGTGAGTAGATAATTATGCACATAAAGCCAGATTCAAAGCAGCACACCTCCAGACCAGTACTCATAGCACTCTTCAAGCAGACAGAAATCAAATAAACCAAAAATTTGCTCCTGACCTCCCTGGTATTACTTGTTTGCTAAACTGCTACTCAGAACAAATCTCATGGTGCTATCATTTTGTTATCTGTTGTACAAGATGAGATATGTATCACTTGAGGTTTTTTTCTCATTGTGTGCTGACTGGGAGAGATCTAATTTATGAATTCTGCTATATTTTCAATACAGCTCTTTGGACTGTCAGTATGGATCAGTGCATGGCCAAAGGCAGAAATATAGTTCCCCAAGAGGGTTTTTAATTTTCTTTTATGTACTGCTGAATGTTTGGGGTAAAACAAGGGTGGATATTACAACTCTCCCACATCATTTCAGCAATTATCCCATCATATTAGCTCATTCTCTGGTTCCATTGAGCTAGGCCCCCCATTTTAAAATTCTGGTGGGACTAAGGGTACCCACATATCTCGGTACTGCAGTAAAAAGCACTCATTAATTAAAAACCTGAAGGCATTAAGTGAAATTCTCTCCAAAAGAGCAGCTATATGGACATGGACACTGGTACCAGATTTGTAGTGACACCCAGCCATATCCATGCAGAAATTAATAGGATATAAAATAATGTCAGCTGAGATAGCTTTATACATGTTGCTTCAGTTTCATCAGATATCTAACTGGTTTAGACAATGCCTCATATTCTCTCATCCTACTGAGCATTAAATCTGGAAAATGGAATTATCTGTGTTTCTACTTGAAGTCACTGTAGCACACATATGCAGCCTTTTTTCTTTCTTTTTTTTTTTTTTTTTAATCAAATGGGTGTCTGAACAATTCAAAACTAAGTATAGATCAAGGGAAGCAGCATGGCTAAAAATATCACTACTCCTGAAAACACATACATTTGACAATGTAAGGTGATGTAAGGTGTGACTTCAAAGTCCATCTGGTGAATCAGTTCTGGTCTAAGAGTTGTTGAATCCTTTTAGCTCTTTTCCTTAGTACTAACTAGAAGTTATTAAAACTGGAAGTTAGTAAAAAGTGCACAAAATTAATTGCCAATATTTGGGGATTATTTAATGCGTTCAAGGTTTTGCCCACAGATTCCAGTTGCTGACAGACATGGGTAAGATTTTCAACAGAAACTGCTAATCAGAAATGCTGCAGATTTTTTGTGACTGTTTAATATATAGAATTATAGAGTGCTTTGGATTGAAAGAGACCTTAAAGATCAATTTTAACCCCCCTGTCATGGGCAGGGACACCTTCTACTAGACCAGGTTGCTCAAAGCCCCATGCAACCTGGCCTTGAATACTTCCAGGGATGGGGCATCCAGAAGTCTGGGCAACCTATTTGATTGTCTCACCACTCTCATTGTCAAGGATTTCTTCCTAATATCTAATCTAAACCTGCTCTCTTTCCATTTAAAGCAATTACCCCTCATCCTATCACTCCATGGCATTGTAAAAAGTCCCTATCCATCTCTCTTGTAGCCACCTTTAGGTACCAGAAGGTGCTACAACAGCTGAACAGCTCCAAGTCTATCAGCCTGTCCTCATAGGAAAAGTCCTCCAGCCCTCTGATCATCTTCATGACCCTCCTCTGGTGTCACTTCAACAGGTCCATGTCCCTCTTATATTGGGGAATGAGTACTCTTTATCCAAAGCCCTGACAGCTTGCTTTCTGGTGATTTACCTTCTTTAAGAAATTATGTGATAGCAACATTTTTTCCTGCTGTTATTTTCATTTCTATTAGCAGCCTTTCCATATGAGATAAAGTTGCCATCACTTTTTTGGTTTGATCTGCACAGCTTTAAAGAGACATGTGTGCTATTAGCTATGTCTATCAGATGTTTGGATCTCTCTTCTAATACCAACTAATGGTCAGATAATACCATTGATTGCTGAGCAGAGTTGTCCATTGATTTTGCTAGACTGCTGGAAAATCGATAAAATGATGTGGCCCAAATTTCACTGACAATGTCTACACACCATTTTTGGAATATAAGTGACTGTGTAGGGCAGACAGGATATTTTATGTGCCTGCTCATTGTGAACTGAATAAATGTGAAAGCCATTGGCATTCAAATATGGAAAACAATATAACACACACAGGGGGTCTAATTTGCTTTCTCCTTCTCTCTTGTTTTGTCAGTCACACTGTTGTACAGTGGGTAGAAAATGTTATTACTCTGGTCCATGTTTTTTTTGTTCATTCTTATTAGTGTAAATGACTTGGGGAGTATGTAGAGTAAGGGTTAACTGAGAAATTCTATTTAAAGTTGTATGCTATTTCTGTTAGTTCTGTAAAGGAGATAACATTTCTTTAAAGTACACCTGCTGTGTCACTCCTATTCTTCTTAAGTAGTGAAGAGCCCAAAGTTCAGCTCCAAAGCATCTGCCTTTTTTTATGTGTCCTTGGCATAATTCAACACCTAAAAAGGAAGGATGGCCCAACAATGAGGGTATTGACTCTCTCATATCACAGCCCCAAATTTTGCAGTGCCACTAAACCCCTGCAGAGCAAGACCACACAGAAGTGCTACACTGGCTCTATCTGAGCTGATGTTTGGAGGGTGGCAGACATGTGAATTTGAACCCAGGAAGTTTCATGGCACTTTTATAGGCCATGTGTCCTAATTACCCATGGATCTTGCCATACTTGAATGTCAATGCACAGACAAGCACTATCTCATCACTCTGAGCTTCAGTTTCCATGTGTGGAATTAATAATGTCTTGCTATTTGAGAGTGCTACTGGGAAGAAAATACATTTAAGACTGTGAGATAGTCATATCTACGTTAATAGGGGTGTTGGAAATCCTTGGAATATTTATTTATGCTAATTGGTTATTTTAATTATGTACATCACTTGAATTCAGGATAAGATATAGAGAGTCTTAAACCCTCTCTTAGAAGTGGTGCTTTCAGGGCCTGAACTTCAAGCAATTGCCTTGTCTTTTTTTTTTTGGGTTTTTATTTTTTTTTTTTTTAATTTGAGGGCAGGTTTGTTGTTTTATTAATTTAACTAGAATAATGCTGTTCTCTTGCAATTAGAAGATGCTATGCCTGTGGGGGTTAGGGGTCATTTTAATGACAGTCTTTTCTTTCCCTCCCAGTGATGCAAGGCAGAACTTAGAGGATTGAAGGTTTTTAGATAAAGTCTGGCAGACAGACTTTTGTAATGCCAAAGAAATCTCAAAGAAAGACAGCGTTGTCTCTAGGCTTCTAGACTTCTAGAAGTTTCTAGGCTTCTTCTGTCCCTGCTACAAAGAATGAGGAGGTTGAGAGACCCAGAGCAGGAAGGGAGATTCCCTTTTATGTTGTCTTTGTAGCACAGTAACACTGCAGATCGAACAGCCTACTAGGAATTAAAAAATGTAGAGTCATTACTATTTTTCAGACATGCTGAATCACTGACCATTAATTATTTGTTTTGCTTTGTTTGACCCTGATTTATTTTTGCTTTAGCAGAAAGAGTTGGCAGATCAGAGAAGTCAAACACAGTCTTCCAAGAGAAAATCACTTATGACAAAAGTAAAGATAAACGGAGGCAGGGAGAATAAAAAAAAACCTAGAAAGGTGAGATGAGGTGATGACAGAAGGTGTTTGGAGTAGAGAAGATGGAGCCAGAAATTGTGTATTCACCTCCTTTTCCTTAAGAGAATTTCCATATGTTGCCGAGGACTCAGGTTGGAGCAGAATAACATTTTCTCATGCTAGCCTAGTGAAAGAAGACAATTATTTAATCACGGGCACTTGGGCAATCTGAAGACTACATCTGCTGCATCCTTTTGCTCAGAATTTCACCTTTGAAAACTGTCCTTTGCCTTCACTCAAATAGTGATCAAGAGCGACTCAGCACTGAAGACACTGACACAGCACATGAGTTTTATTTATGGCAGTAGGTGGATACCAAAGGTGATGCAGAGTTCCACACTTTGATGTTACTAATTAGTCACTAAGTTATTTAAAAATTAGCCTCTAGCAAAATATTTTAAATGTCTGTATCAATGCTGGAGACTTCTTCAGATTCCGTCTCAGACAATGAATAAGTAAACTTAGCCTGAGGCTCAAAAATGCAACATATTTTCTTAATTTTAAAGTCATCTCTAGATGATAATTACTTTATATACTCCTGTGTGGGTAAGCATTTTGATCCTTCCTTCTGGGTGGGCATATTTTAATCATCTTTACAGAATCACAGAATCATCAAGGCTGGAAGACACCTTCAAGATCATCTAATAAATGAAAAATCAATGAAAAACAATTATGAGCCTGGTGGATGATATGAAAACAGGCATGGAAGCCCTGCTGCGCTCCAGTAAGATGCTGGGTGAGAGAGATCAAGCCTGAACAAAAATGGAAAAAAAATGGTGAATTCAAGACTCTACAGCAGAGATAAAAATTAAACAGAGAATCAGAGCAATGTGGTCCCCCTGAGACACCTCTCCAGACTAAATCCCAGATCCCTCAACTGTTCCTCACAGGACATGTTTTCTAGACCCTTTTCCCAGCTTTGTTGCCCTTCTCTAGACACACTCCAGCCTTTCAATGTCCTTTTTGAATTGAGGTACCCAAAAGTGAACACAGTACTTAAGGTTCAAATCTTATATACTTTCATGTAAGGTGTTCCTAACAAGATGGTAATATCATACGTGGCCTTTGGTAAAATTCTTCTAATTTGGATTCTTCACTTAATTTGGATGAAGGCAGGTGGGCTCAGGGGGGTGTGGTACCTTTCTAAGCTGGACACCCTGAAGCTTAAGAGCTTTCCCATCTACAGAAAGTGCCTGAATAATGCCTTTCAAACTTAAAACTGGAAATTTAAAAAATCCTAAACTACTATAAGATCTTTTATGAGAGATTGCACCATTTTACTGATGGGAAAACCAACATCGGGCATCACTAAGTTGTTTTCAGAAATGTCAATGCATTTTGTATAACCTGGAAGAAAATAAGTCAAAGTGAAACCAAGAAAATTCCCATTCAAAAGAATTTCTTTCAGGGAGAGGTCAATATGAATGAAATTCATATCAAATTCTTTTTCTGTCAATAATAAGTGATATTTCTTCAGCATAGGGATCATTGACAATCAAGAATACTTGGTTTTATTTGTCTGGTACTGTTCAGAAAGTGTATGATAGCACAGCTTTGCAGATAAATATGCGTGATATTTACAGTGGTTGGCTCACCTTCTATTTCCTTTTGTTAGTTTTAAGCTCATACTTACTGTTTGTTGGTTTTTAAGACTGTTATATCCATCTCTCTATCCTTCCTAATATTAAGACATACTAGTGATAAACCATAAATCTATTCCTTGCTTTATTACGAGTTGGCCTCAGAAAGATAGATTTTTTTTTCTAAATAATGAAAAAATCAAGCTTCTGATCTAAGAACATTTTTTAAAAATAGTGACTCAGTTAAATGACATCAAAAGTGAGGACGATTCCTGAAGTAAAAAAGTCAATAGACATTATAAATGACATACTCTTTTTTTCTCTTTGTGGAAGATCAGCAAACTCACAGCATTGGATTCAATACCAAAGAGGGCATCAACCTGCAAAATATATGGACAGCTTGTTGGAAATGTTTTTTGTGCTTCCTTTTCACCTTTCACCAAGTCAGTACAGAAGGAAGCTGCAATCTCACAAATGTGTATTTTTTTCTGCTGTTGTCATGGTTATTTTCAGATGCATTCTTAGATCATCCATTCCACAGAGAAGGTCCTCAGCTCCATCTAGCACAAAGCTGATTGCTTTGCTGCTGTCATTTTGATTTAGAGAGAAAAATCCCACATCTGATGTACAACTTTGATTTCCTAGTAATTAAAATTTCAGTGTGGGAGCTCATCTCTCCTCCTCCAGTCCATCCTGCAGAGATTCAAGACTACCTTTGGAACATTTCCATCCCATGATTTGCTGATATTGAGGAGCTGTACATGTTGTTGCTTTCACAGTTCCCCCAAATTTGCTAATGCTTCCTACAAGCAGGTAATAGTTAAAAGCAGGAACCATGGCTAAATGGAACATGTATTTGTACTGTGTGGGTAATGGGCTAGTCTGTTCACCTTCATATGGAAAGTGACTGGTTTGACTTTTCCAACTTTCAAGTACCTTTTGTTCTGTCTTTCAAAAGAACAGTATCATGGGAACTTCTAGTGCTGTGAGGATCAATAGAAAATTTCCACCTCTGTGTTAGTTTTGGAGAGGTGAACCATAACAGTTAGTTTTTCTGCAGTGTTATTGTCACTGAACTGGAATCAGTTCCCATCCAAGTAACAGAAAATTTTCCTCTGTCAAAGAAAGCTGTCTGTGCTGAACAGGTATAAGAACAGAGATCAGTAATGTGTTTCTACAAAATGATTTAGGGGGCTTCAAACAAGTTTTGGTTTTTTTTTAATATTTTCCAATGACAACAATAGAAGTTTACCGTTTCGCAAAATCTGAAATAAATTTTTCTTTCTGCATCTTCACCCAAAATCTCTTGGCAGTTTCACATTTGTACTTCAGGCCAAAACTAAAATTGACATTAGCTTAGAAATGGGCTGCCAGATAGTATTTGCCTCCGCATCTTTCCTTTTCTATCCCCGCAGGGTTGCTGTCAGTGAGCCAGGGAAGGCTGTAGGTCAAACATAAAGCCAAAGCATTTAATTCACAAAATTTCATTCCAGGAATGAGTACTAGAGAATCAGGGGCTTGTGATGCTTAGCTAGAAGTGTCCTTTTTAGATGAATACTTATATTCAGTTTTGTACAATTTTCTACATACATATAACTATTAAAAAGACCCATCCATGAAGTTCCATCCATGTCTTCAAAATATTACTGTGACAAAAAGTAATGAGAAAACCCTCTGGCACTCATATAAGTCTGACTTATGAACCAAAATTCTTCCTTAAGCAGATGATTGGAAGTTTAACTTTAAATGAAATATTGATTGTGAAGATTTATATACTCTTGTCTGTGTTGTGTGTGTACTTCTATGCTTCTCAGTGTGGAGCAGCTACATCACCATGCCTCAAGGAAACAAATAAAAGCACAGAATTTTATTAAGCACTCATTTTCTCCAGTGTACCAGCACTGAGTTATTTAGCACAGTCACTTTTCTTCTTTTGACATGTTTGGGAAAATTCTCAGCATCTAACTGACTTTCAAACTCCCACTTCTACCTATGTGGCTCGTTAATCTGTCATTAGTACATATGGGATGCAAAAGAAAACATGTAGCAAAGGAATATTGACTGGCTCAAGAGCTGCTAAAAGGTTTCCTGTTGAACTCTGAGTGCCTTTTTATCTTGGCTTTGTCTTTTTCTTTGGTGGATTTTTTTTTTTTTTTTTTTTTTTTTTGGTGTGTGTTTGCAAAATAAAAAATAGGTCTTTGAGTCTTTACCTTGATTTCCATAGACATCATTCTACTGAATTACCACGGTTTGACAACCTCTCTCCTTTATTATTGGGGGGAAAAACATTCTTTTTCCTGGCCGCAACAACAATATCCCTCTCTTTGATGTTGTTGGGTGATGTATTAAGGATGAGTTTGGATAGTAATCTGACTGCAGGTACTGAACCTGTCTATCGTGAAACCAGGTTTCTGGTCCAGAGAGGCGCAAGATGTGTATTCTGATTGCAATGCAGAACCAGAGCAGGGACCCCAGAAATCTGGAGCTGATTTAAAATACTCTAATTTTGTTTTGCAGAATGTGTTTCAATTTATTTTTTTAGCAATTCTGTTCCCCAGCTCTGTTATTAACCACAAGAGGAATTTCTATGAAAGGCTTAATGTTTTAATTGTGTGCAGAATGTTCTTTCAGTCTGACACTATTGAACCTAGCACAAAGCACAGAAGCAACACTTGTAACATTTTCTTGAGGTCTGAATATGATCCTCCTTTTGTCAATTGATTAGAGCTTCCCACAGAGCTGGAGCCTTACTTTGAACTTTCCTTACAAGGCATTTCAGCTTCAGCTCCCCATTAACAAGATGCAGCACTTGACAGGAAAGGGAGCTGCCTGCTGAAGGAATACCTGCCCTGCTACCCAGCACCTTGTTTCAGGATTTTTATATATTTCACATTAGTCAGTTATTGGATAAAACACATGAGGATAGCTCATGTTTCCTTTTCAAAAGTCAGTGATTTCATCAACAACCTGTAGTATCAGATGCACCCTTTTGTATTACTCTTGAGGTGAAGTATGTTTCACAAACTATCTTTCATGACTCTAGGTGAAATTTCAGTTATTAGTAAAGGAGAAGTTATCACAAGGGTCTTTAGCATATTAACTGGTGCATTTCCTGAAGTGAGTGATAGGAATTTGATCATGGTAAAGTTATGGAGATTATTGAATTATCTGTCTTCCTCTTCGGTTTTTCATTCTTATGATACTGCTATGTGGTATTTCCCTGTGGCTGAAATAACCAGAGATCTCAAATTCATGATGTGGCATCAGTCCTTCTGTAAAGACTCACTGTCTGGAATGTCTGGTGGGCAGAAGTGATTAATCTGCAGCCTCAAGTGTGCCATGTATGTCAAAGTGCTACTGGAATTGCCAGCACAATACATTAGCCTGTTGGGGCACTGCTGTTCCATGAGCAGAATTGGCAGAGAACACAGGAAACAGCTGTTCTATTCATTCACAGGGATCTTCTGCACTGCTTTGCACACTTTGAAGCTCTTCATACTGTGTTTAGTCCTTAGGGAGAAAAAAACCAAGGATCAGACACTTTCACTGAGTCTGGTACTGAGGATTTTTTTTTAACGACCAATTGTGGATCCTCTGAGCAAGTTAGACTGTCATATTTCAGTAATCAAGTGCTTTAAAAGCAGGAAATGCAACATTCTGTTCAATTTGGACGTGATTAATTTCCAAGAAAATATCACATTATTCTTTGTTCTATAACTATATCTAGAGGCTGTGTCTAGATCTTACTTCTTCAGTCAAAAATATGGAAAATAACTTCTTGAGACATTGTAACAAAAGCAAGAAAATTATTGCCTAAAACTAAACTTTAAAATCTTGTGTTTGATATATGAGACACAAAGACCATTCAACATCTACAAGTTACTAAAACTTCTTAGTCCACTAGCTTACAGTAAGGTTACTGACATGTATAAAAATATCTCAATATTTTATATTTCTATCAATATAAATATGAATGAAAATATTCAAACGAGAGTAATAGAACATCAATTGTCACTATCACCAGAACAAGACATTGCTTATATTTAAATAAAAATAAACAATACAGCAATGTAATCAATATCAAATTAGATAATTAGCAATTCCACCTCAGCAATTCAAATGATGCTTAAGCAAAAATAATTATACCAAAAATAATCTTTGAGTGCTGAAAGTGATCTTTGTTTGATTATAAACCAAACTACATTGATTTTCTCAAGTTAATTAGGCATTAATCCAAACATTAAAAATTCTATTAATGCAGCTGTACTGTTACTTAATGACTAAATTGCAGTTTAGAAACAATTATGATCTTTCTTTCTTAAGTTTTTGGTTTTACCTAGCAGCTATTCCCCTACTTCCGTGACCCAAGATGGATAGATTAGAGGAAAAAGTTAAACTTGTTTTCCGTCAAAATTTATAAATGATAATTTCAAATATCTTATATAGAATGTATTTGGGTTTCTATTTTAATGAAACAGTTGGAATTAACGTTTCTTTCATAACCCTTTCCAGCAGTGGATCCTAAAGATGCACTTTACCAAGATACCAAGGTCCACAGCTGTATTTTCACGCCTTAAAGTAAGAAGTCTAACATGTCTCTCAGTTAACAAGAAAAAAAAAGAGGAAAACCTGGAAGATAAAATACTTGGTATTTATTGTGTTTTCCAAATGGTTTCAGCTGTTGCAATTTCATGGAATCACAGAACAGTTTGGGTCAGAAGGGACCTTAAAAAGGGGCCTAGTTCAAAGGTACACCTTCCACTAGACCACGTTTCTAGAACAGTATCCCTGGACTTAGAAATCTCAGTGCAAACAGAAATCAGTGGTTTTTTTTCTAGAGGTCCCTTTCAGAAGCTGCAAAAAACTGGTGAATTTCCAGAATGTGCATATAAACATAGAAATATAGAAGTAAGATCATCACAATTGTTAAAATACACAATATACAATTTTCAATTCAGTTTTTTGAAGTTCATGAAACTATAAAGAGCAAGACATTACAGTTGTGTTATTCAAAATAAGACACAATTTTAGTTGCATGTGGTTCAACTGAAAGGGTAAATTAGCAATATTTAGAAAAATATGTTTTAAAAGGTGTGTTGTTTCAGCCAAATGATCAAAATTCAGACTGTCACACATTGCCAATGGCCAAATTACTGTGGCATACAAGATGGCTGAGGTCATACATTACTTATGCTGACCTAGGGGTATGAAATTAAAAAAAAAAGAGATGATTATTAGCAAATACTGAAATAGCTGAGAGATAGAAACTGGACAGTTTGTCATATTGATGGACCCTAATGAGTTTATAGTTGAACAGGATAAAAATTATAATGAGAAGAGAATGCAGAGTGCATAAAGTTCTGCAGTAACAAGATGACTGCTGTAACAACACATGGCCTTGCACCCAATATTGTCCATCTTTCACTTTGCAGAACATCTGCTGACCAACCAGTCTGTCCTTAAGGGAACATCATCATTTTCTGATGATGTGGAAGAGCTTGGAGTAGAAACAGTTACAAACTGTATCCTTTTCATCAGAGAAACAATTTTCCCATTTCAAATCAGTGCAATATAAGTGGTTACTGCAACTGAGTAAATTAAGGGATCTCAGTTGAGCTGCAATACCTGACTGGCTGAGCACTTAGCCCACTACAAATGCAATGTTAGAAACTACCTTAAATCAACCTCTTTCATGGCAGGAGACTGCAAGTACTTGCTGCAGGAAGGTTAAGAGGTACTTCTGTAGGCTGCATGTGCATGCAATTATTTTTTCAGACTGTCAGTGCTGTCATGCATCATAAATAATAAAGCCTTTATTATTTCCCCAGTAATTTTTCATTTTCTAGAGTCACTTGTTGCTTGCATAAGGCTGTCCTATGTTCTGCTGCATAAGGGGAACAAGCTGAAATCAGCAGCAGGATTTAAGATAACATGTTTTAAAGAATGAAGAGATGTTAGAAGCAGCCTCTAGGTATGAGAATGTTTCTCATCTAGTTAAAACTGCTTCTATATCTGGTAACTGCAGAAGGGAAGGAAAACAAATAGATCATCTCTTAGGCTTGAAATGCCCAAAAATCCTTATGGGAAAAAAAAAAAAAACAAAAACAAACATTAGCCATATCATATGTAGATACTGTAATTGCTTAGAAAGACTGTGGTTACATCCTTGCAGCCTCAGTGAGTATCTAAACTAAAAAGAAAAGCTAAATGTCTCGGCTTTCTATCTAAAAAGTGAAATTAAGCACCTTTGCGCTTTTGGCTTTTTAGAGGACAACAGAATTGAAAAGTTTTCTTCTTGAATGGAATCAACTTTCCTGGCTGTTCAACCCACATGCAAAATTCTTCATTCTCTCTCTTCTTGGCAGGGAATTTCCAGGATACATACAAGCGGAGATTATGGAATTAACTGTCAAAGTAAATAAAACCAACCTGAGAGCAGCATGGAATGTTTAGACTTTCTGAAGAAAATCAGAGATGGAGTAGCTGAATTAATAACACTGATATCTAATCTTTAAAACTCCTTTGCTGAAGACTGGAGGATGGCAAACAGAACAACAATAAAAAAAAAAATAAATCTGTGCAACATTTGCAGATGTCCTCGCTTGTAAATGTGGTGTCTACAGCAGGAAAATTAGGAGAAACTAGAATTAAGAATGGAAATGGTGTAGGTGTGAATAGATGTACTTTACCTTGGAAAAGTCAGCATGGCTTTTGTAAAGGAATCTACTTTCTGGGAAATTTATTGGAGGTCTTTGAAAGGGTCAGCAGGCATATGGATAAAGTGGATGTGATTGATATAATCTATTTGGATTTAGGTATTAAGGAGCCACACATAAGAGGCAAGTAGGTTATAACTTAGATAAATTGGTTATAAAACAGGAAAGAGAGAGTAGAAATAAATAGTCAATTCTCCCAGTGGAGGAAGACGAGCAGCAGAACTCCACAGGAATATGGGGGATTGTTCTGCTTATTACAGTTATCAGTGACCTGCATATCAGGGTGAGCAGTGATGTAAGAAATTTGGGTGATGATAAGAAATTATTCAAGGTAGGATGAGAAAAAAAAGGCAGACGAAATTCATCATAGTTAAATGTAAAAGGATGAGAAGAAGGATAGAATTCTATTTTCATATACACAGTGGACTGAGAGAACTGTTTCAGTCAGGAGCAATTTTTTTTCATATACACAGTGGACTGAGAGAACTGTTTCAGTCAGGAGCAATTTTTTTGTTGCTGAGAAAGAGATTTGAACTGAAATGTCAGCTGGTGCTTGGTAGCCAACATAAAGCAAATATTAGGAATTATAAAGAAAGTAAGAACAAAACTGAGATCACTTCCACCACATAAAGTCATAGATTCAGACATATCCTGGAAATTTCTATGCAGTCCTGAGCCTGTCATCTTAAATTCATGAAGGAGAACTGAAAAAATGCAGAGAAGGTGACAAGAATGATCAACTGTCTGTAACAGCTTTCTTGCAAGGAACCCTTGTGTAAGCTACAAGTCTTCTGTCTGGAAAAGAGTTGACACAGGGGAAGGATGTGACAGAAGTTATAAAACCTCTTGAGTGATATGAAGACAGTGGGCAGAGATTAAACTGTTCACAAGAAGAACAAGAGACAGTCAAATGAAACTCACAGAACCCACCTTCTTTTTTTCTTTTTTTTTAAGAGGAGAGATGATAGTTGATTTTACAAGACACTAGACACAAACAAGTTCTTGCCGAAGAATAAGTTGCATATGAAACATCCTTGTGGATTTAAGGGAAGATGGGACAAGTTTGTGCAGAAGAAACTTATCAAGGTTTACCAAACACAGAAGTCCCATATTTGGCTTGGAAGGTCTCTGAAACTGAAGTACCTGGAGGAGAGGAGAATGATAAGAAAAATAATAAGATTGTTGCTGCTCGTTGCTATCATGTCCTCTAGACTTTGATCAATTGTTAGAATCAGTTTACTGGAGTAGATCCCAGTTGGTTTGACTTAATATGGATATTTTTACATTCATATATGTCACCATCACATTTTCTGAAAAATCTCTTTGCCCAGAATTTTCTCCTGGGAAGCTGAGAAGCCTCAGAGAAAAATGAAAACAATAATTATCTGTTTTACTTCTCCTGTGTTTTGCTGCGGTGGATGGTTGGAATGTGGTTGGAGATTGTTTATCTAACATGTGAATTGTTTTTACTTATTGGCCAGTTGGGGCCAATCTGTCTCAGACTCTGAAGAGAGAGTCACGAGTTTTCATTAGTATCTTCTAGCCTTCTGTCTGAATCCCTTCTGTATTCTTTAGTACAGTTTAGTTTAGTATTCTTTAATATAATATAGATCATAAAATAATAAATAAGCCTTTGAAGAACATGGAGTCAGATTCACCATTCCTTCCAACAACAGGGGCCTCAGAAAATACAACACATATATTCCAACCAATTTTTCTAATCAGCATGCCTATTGTCACTCCTGTAGCTGAATTTCAGGGCACAGCAAAATGCAGACAGTGTGGTGGATGTATAAGCTGGGACTTATAATGAACTAAAGAATAAACTTATATGATAGCATGTACAAATACCCAGTGTCATGCCCACTGGAGCTGGGTCAAGTGCATTTAGAATATAGGTACACCACATCATCCCACACTTCTGTTCTACTATTTAAAAAAGCTTGCTGTGGGGATCAAAATGGATAAACGTAGAGTTGAAGAGAGCCTGCAGATGGAGGGAGGATAACTGGTGGTATCCAGAGAGAGTAAAACTATGTAGACACATACACAGAGAATGATCCATCTGCCTATTTGGCTCCTGGTAAACCCTGAGCACTTGTGACTGTACGCAGGCAGTTTTTATGAGCTGTGATTATGACAACTACATATATGCTTTGGAGACCATGAGTGTGAAACTTTATTGCAACTATGATTTTTTCAGGTTTTGCATATTTAGACCCCTTTTCTCATCTTTCCCACCAAATAAAAACAAAAACATATGGATATAGATGGCTTATTACTTCTTTGTAAATGTGTAAATAAACTAAGCATGAAAAAAAAAGATTTTTTTTTTGTTTTATTTTTTTTAAATTTCATATTTTGCCTTTGTCTTATTTATGATAGTTGGTTTGTGCTTTTGACAGATTGGCATACGTGGGGCATTCTATCCATGACCCACTTAAATTAAATTGCATTATCTAAACTAAATGTTTTTCTGAAAGTATGGCTTATTCACACTATTGTTATTAATCTCTTATGTTTATTTATCATATTTTTTTATTAACCTTTGATATTGTTTTACTGTCTTCCCTAGAAAGTACTCACAGGTCTATGTACCTTATAAATATAAGGGAATCTGTGGTAAGAGCTGCAGTGTGACCTTAAAAAAGAGAATTTTTGCAACATTAATTATTAAAGACTCCTGCAGTAATCTCGAAGTTAAAGAATAGGGCTTAAGAGAGAGGTAATAAGTGGGTCTATTGCGAGCCATATTCCTTACCCAATAGTTATGAAATTTATTCTAGTTTCTAAGCAAAAAGAATGTAAGAAATAGTAGCTAACAATTTTTTCTCCAAACGTAAATGAAAAATTTGCACTGGAAGGATAGACTTTCAGCAAATTTATTAATGTCTTCCCATCAGAATTTACCCATTCTTTTTCATCTGAAAGACTAAAAATATCAAGGACAGAAGAGATGGCAATTTGCAGCTGAAATTTTGGAATGCCATCACTGTAATATTTTTGTTTATAGAGTTAGTTCCTGCCATAACATTGACTGGAGACAAAGATAAAAACTTAGAATGAGAAAATGTTTCCATTCTATCCAGTGATATGGGGGAGCATTTAGAAGCAAGCAGGAGACCAGGCTCTGAAAAAAAGAATGTGCCACTTTCATTATAGTGATATATATGAGCTGTGCTTGAAAACCTACCCAAGACTATCTCTGAAGAGGGCTCAGAGATTGTCGGTAGCTGAGAGGAGTTATGCACCTGCTGCTTACAATAGCTAGAGCACACCAGGATGATTGAAATGTGTTCAGTTCTAATTTATTTTGAAAAACAGCCAGTGGATCAAACACTAATATAAAGAAAGAATATTCCACTTCAGTTACCTCAACAGCAAGGAATGAGATAGTCTTATGTCTTAGTATCCGTGATATTTTAACACCTTCAAATGTTAAAAGAAGAGTTCCTGTGGTTTTGCTCATATTTTGTTTTGTTTCGTTTTGTTTCATTTTCCCATCAAGAGAAACATATTTCTAAGGTAAGGATTAATTAGGAGACACAGAGATAAAAAAATAAAACAAAAAACAAGAAACCTCATTTTCTTGAAGGTCTATAACATTTTCTGTTTGCTGGTCAAATAGATTATTTGTAATGTTCATACTGTTACAACTCTTTCAAACACAGAATATAAAATTTAGAGAGCACAACACGCACATACACACACACACACACATTACAATTATGCATTTAGATCATCATCCAAAGGTTCCTGGAGTCACTGGAAAAAAGTACAATAAATACATATATTTCTAAATTTGTATGTTCATGTAGACATGTTAGCTAATGAAAGGTTTTGGTGAAGAAAGAAAACTAAGAAAGCATGAGAAAGTGAGAAGTAAAAGGAAAAAAGTCTATTCAACAATAACAGATAGAAATAGGATCGTTCAATGGCTCTTGATTTAATACTTCTGGCCAACTCCCCACTGGAAATCAAGAATTACAAATCAGTGATACGTATTTTGTTCATCGCCTCATCAATGTGCTGAGCATGAAAATAGGATTTCATTTAATGCTTACCCTATGAGCTGATTACATGATGTGCACACAAAGTGCCTGTTCATATATTAACATAAATATGTGAATATGAAAGCAATAAAAAACACACGTTACCAAGACTTACCTTTTTCTAGAATGAATTATTTTTTAATCCTTATGTATCTCTGTCTTCTATTTGAA
The DNA here is from genome assembly GCA_034509185.1 of Euphonia xanthogaster. Classification (NCBI taxonomy): domain Eukaryota; kingdom Metazoa; phylum Chordata; class Aves; order Passeriformes; family Fringillidae; genus Euphonia; species Euphonia xanthogaster. The sequence goes on along the minus strand of JAYDZK010000056.1, from coordinate 9,159,212 downwards.
ACTTTATGGTTGCAGCACATATTTCTACTCAGTCCACAGCAGTAGGTAAGTTTGCTTCAATTTTCTCTTGTCCTATTACCTCAGTCCCAGAAGAGTAAGGCCCACTAAAGATAATTTTTTTGTGTTTTTAGTTTTTAAAAGAAGCAGAAAAAAGGATTCTTCCCCCCTACCCCTTCTGATATGGCAGATGTAACATATGCATCCTGGTTACAGCCAGGGCATGGCTAATTTTTGCAGTGGCTAGGAGGGGTCATGGTTGGACTTCGAGGTTATTCTGTACTGTCTTGTCATTGTTGGAGCTAGAGAAAAGGGGAAAGGGAATGTCTTCCAGGGAGAAGGGGTCCATTCCAGTTGAGACTCAGTGGGAACACTGTGGGGCATCCACATTCTCTGAAAAAATCCCTTCACCCAGGATTTTTCTCCTGGGAAGCTGAGAAGCCTCAGAGAAAAAGAAAACAATTCTTATCTCATTTGTTTCTCCTGTGTTATGCTCCTTTGGAATGTGTTTGGAGATTGTTTACCCAAAGGTGATTGTCTGATTGGACTCCGGTGTGAGTTGTTTTGACTCATTGGCCAATCTGGGCCAAGCTGTGTTGGGACTCTGGAAAGAGTCACGAGTTTTCATTATTATCTTTTTAGCATTGAGTAAGTATCTTTTCTGTATTTTTTAGTATAGTATAATGTAATGTAATGTAATGTAATGTAATGTAATAATGAGTTAGACTTCTGAAAAAATGAAGTCATATGCATCATTCCTGCCTTTGTCAGAGTGTTCCCTGCAAATACATTAACACTGAGTTGGGGAGTACTGTTGCTAAACCTTGAAAATATGGCAGAATGTATTCTGGGACCATGTTCTTTAGACAAAAAAATCTTCTGATAAAAGAATAAAGACTAAGTCAGATAGATTGCTTAGTGTTCCAGAAAAAATGAATCAAGTGGCCCAGTGAATGAAAAGGTCCTAAATCTTGATAAATAGTTGATAATTTTTGATTAGCAAAATGGAATATTAGCTTCTTTGCAATAAATGTTTTGTGTACCTGCCCAGTGCTGAGGTCAGGTCTCTCTGATCTGTTCCTCAGTGTATGTAAGATTCTCTTACGTACTTTGCCTTCACAAAAGAACAGCACGTAAGTTAAAAATCTGAATAGCTTTTACATAATTCTGTTACATTTTTAATGTCAGGGCCTTAAGCTATTATTTAAACTTATGTAGGCGTGCTCTGAAAAGCAATGACAAAATAAAACAAGCAATGGGACATCCACAATCAGCATTCTAATGTGCTCTGATTGGTCCTACATGTTTGGGTTCTTTTTCAGATTAGTGTGCTGTAGATGAAATTCAGTCTATTAGTTTAGTGTGCAATACATTTTGCCCATACTAACTGCAGCATATTTTAGACATCTTCAAAAGTTCATCAGTGTCATTTGAAAAAATATGATAAATTCATTTTAAGACTTTATATGAGTGGATATTAAGCATGTCCGTGTGTCTGCACTTAAGTCCTGACTTTTTATATTTTGAGAAAATCTCTGTTTTATAAATGTAACAGCTACTTAAATGATGTAAAAAGCAAAATGAGGGGATTACATACTCACTGGTCTTCACTGTGAAGAAAAGATAGTTCAACTGGTTTAAAAATAGGCAGATTTTATATTATAATATTATAGCATGAGTGGGTAGATTGTTAACATCATAGAAAAATCACTCCTTAATTTGATATGTTTATTGTCATGCCCTTTAGATAACAAGTTCTCACTCAGCCTCGATGCTGTTCTGGAAAGCACAACACTAATTAACAGAAAAACAAAATACAAAACCAAAATCCACAAAGATGCAAACTCCCCAGAACCTCTACAAGAGAGAAAACCAGCAAAACACCCCTAACAAAAAATAACCCAACAAGCAAACTAAAAAGCCCAGGAGGGAGGAGGAAGAAGTGATGTATTTTTCTCAGAATAAACCTCATCTTCATTAGTAAACCAAGGAATGCATGTACACTTTCCTCTGTTTTCTGTTGCTTAGAAATAAAGAGCAGTGGTAGAAAGCCCTAATGCCATTACAGTCAATTTACAACACCCTATTTACACCAGCTGAGAAACTGGCTCATAATGTTGTTTAAATAGGATGACAGCCCAGAAATTTTCTGATGAATGAGTCACCCAATTGTGGAACCAAAAGTCCTTCCTGACCCACTATGGCTACTACATTTATATTATAAAGGAGGTCATGGTTGTTTTACGTTAAATATAGTACCCTGAGGATTTAATTAAAAGGGATTTAAAATTATGGATACCAAAGCCAGACAGGTCATATTGGATAATCCAGTTTTATTTTACAGTAATTGGTTACACAAGTTATTATTACATTATTTAGAACATCCTGATTCTCAGTGGAAGTCCTCGTGCATTTAATTAACCATGAGTATAAAACGACTTTAAAAACTGAAGTCATTAAGCCCTTCTTAAACAGCCTTTTCAAATGGAAAGTGACAAAAATATTTTCATTTAAATTTTTATAATTGTTGATGTTTTAAAATTTAAAAATAATGATGGTAAATAATAGTGGCTTAATTGCTGTTTTATTGATTAGTTTTAATTACTACTTCTAAGTAGATATTTCATGTTTGGATTTTTATCTAAGGTTGTCATAACTTGAATTTCATGTGTTCTGACCTTACAGTTAGCTTGACCTTCACTTTGGAAAAGTTTGCAGAACACTAAGATTCTAAGCATGAGAAATTCTGGCTACTGATCACATCTTTGTAGAGGTCTTCGTATTTTGATGCATTTATAAAAAAAGGTGGAAGACTTTTACTGTAAGAATGGTTAATTTTAAAGGACAAAAGGGAATTTAACCTTTACTTAACTGAAAGACCAAATGACCAGTGTGTACCTCACTGTGATTGTCAAGAACGATGGAATACTCACTCACTTCTTCTGAACCAGGTAAATGGTTTTTGTTGCTTTTGTTAAGGTTTTTGAGATTGATTTTGAGGTTGTTGTGGAGTTCCCCTCACTGGGAGATATTGAACTGTCTGGATGCAATCCTGTGCTATGTGCTCTGGGATGACCCTGCGAGAGCAGGGAGGTTGGATTGGATGACCCAGTGTGGTTCCTCCCAACCTTGCCCATTCTGTGATTTTATGAGATGCTGGAGACTACAGTTTTCAGTAGCACTCTGGGGGAAAGAGGATATCCAGGCTGTGACAGCAAGGCAGCCCCACCTCCAGAGACTTGGCTGAGAGTACAGACTGGGTCAGAGACAAGCCCTTGGCAAGAGCTCATTTCCCTGCCAGTCCAGAAGCCGCAGGGATGCAGACAGCTGATCACAGTACCAGTCCAGAGTTCCTTTGCAGCGATTCTTTCACTAATTGCATCCTGCTTCAGCCTATTTCGGTATGAAAAGTGATTTATCTGGGTTGCCATCAACACCATGGTACAATGGAAGTGCTCTCTGGCACATTAAAATGGGCAATATTAAACAGTGTTTATCCCCACATTCATTTGCATTGATGGTCTGGGCAATTGTTAAATGCAGCACAGTCAAATCTTGATTCAGTAGGGATGACAAAAGGCAGGTTGCTCTTTGTGCTGTTTGCTTAATTGTTCTATATGACTGAGAAATAGAAGAGAATTTACTGCAGGCTTTTGATATTCAGTGTTGCTGTGTCACAGTACATTGAGAATAATGGATAGGACATTCACTCTGGAGCAAAGAACATTAGTTTTCTTACCGAGAAAACACGGAAGCCAGCTGGAGAGGAGAAAATTGCCAGGTTGATTGTCGACATAAAGGCAAAGGTAACATGCTGATAATAACCAGGGGAAATATGAAGATAATAACAGAGGATGATAACAACCCAGCTGAGGAAGAGAGGGGGGTCTGAAAGATCAAGTGATCCCAAGCTGTGCACAGCTATTATGCAGATGGAGGGACACCTCTGCTCCTGAAGAAAGGAGATGGTTTATTTCCCCTGTAGCAGAATGTGTTAACTCCAGCCTTGTATTACACAAGATCAGGCCTTGCTTTCTTCCTATTATAAGAAATGTTTATTCCTTGACAGATTTCCACACCACTGCCCTGTTACTGCGGATGTATCATTATTTATCCCACTTTGCCCTCCCTCCCCCTCCCCCTTGGCTGTGGGGCTCTGCTAGTCACAGGCAACTGTCATGTCAGGTCTGTGTGAGTCTGTCAGATGCACGATGAGGAAAGATGGAGTGATCACTTCTTGCTGCCGTGTTTACTCTGCTCTCTGTCTTCAGCAGGCCTGTGTGGAGACGCTTTCCAGAACGCTTCCCGTCAAGGGTAGCGGGAGGAAGGAGAGCAGCCACGGCTGCTGCGCTGCTGCCCAGCAATGACAGAAACCTTGGAGAATCTCCCTGCCTCCAGCAGCTCGTCCTGGAGTACCTTTAGCACACCTATTCCTTGCAGCCTGTTCCAGTTCTCACTGCCATCTGCCTTCACTAGCGGGTGAGGAGTGAGGAAGAAGAGCTGAGGAGTGGGAGGGGAGGCAGGTCGGGTGGGGGAGCAGCAGCAATGATGAGCTGGGGGCACCATTTTGTCCTGTCCAGGACTCAGCTTGCTTTTAGCAAGTTAGTTTTCTGTTTTTCAGATTTACCAGCACTGGTGGCTATACAAATATTTTTTGTACCTTTCTTTTCCAAGTCATATTAATTTACTTAATAACAGTTTTGAAATTGCAAATTCCCTTCTGCTTCATCTTCCCCTTTTTTTTTCTTTTTTCCTGCTTCTAATTGTTTTCTTTTTCACCTAATTTTTTTTTTCTCTTTAATTACTTGACTGGGATTTACAATCAAGATATTTTCTGGGCTATGGTCAGACCATTGTCCTAAACAGAACAAGGAAAGGAAAAAAATCTTTGAAATGTGATAAAAGTCATTAGACATTATACTGTATATTTTTGAATGTGACTCATACAATTTTTGAGTCTCAGTAACAGAAAATGTATCATAGGATGGAGTAGCTGAAGTAATATAGCAAATGACTTAATTGATTGCTATCCTAAAATCCTGTTGTCTTGCTTACAGTCCTATAAAGTTCTATTTTACCAGCAAATATGTGATGGGTTTTTTTTGGTTTTGGTTTTTTTTTTTTTTTTTTTTTGGTGTTTGTTTGGGGGTTTTTTGGTCAAACTGTAAGAGTCTCCTTCTCCCAGATAAAATTTCCGTTGCAGAAAGGATGAAAGTGCTCTTGAGCAATTTTCCATCATTGGTTACTCACTGTTGGCATTTTAAGAAAGATAGTGAACTGCAACTAGCTAGGCAAAGGCTTTCATTATCATGTTCTGTTTTTACTAGAAATCTTGGGAAAATCCAGGTCATTGACTTTGTAATGATAAGTCTGTCTCCTCTCACACAACTCCTGCCTGTCAGAAAGTATGATTCAGGAATGGTAGGCTCTGCTCAGAACCCCTGATATACTGAGAAAGGTAACCAGAGCAGCAGGAGCAGAGCAATGGCCCAGAGCTCAGGTACTATAAATATTTCTTAACTGAACTCTTTATTTATTGCTTTTTCTTTCCCACCCTAATAGCCTAAACAAAGAAATTAGGGTATGCAACACTTTTCTGATTGCTACAATGGATCCTCTAGCTCAGCTAATGCAAGTGCTTAAAATTTAATGCAGAGTTCTGTCCATGGCTTTCCCCACCAACCCACATTATTTATATAATCTGGTTATAGAAATTCTGTCATCACCATGCCTTTCTGTCATGTCTCTCATTGTGAGAGCTTATTAACTTGTGCTTTATTAGATACTATGCCTTTACAACCAAGTCATTAGACACAACCATTACCCTGGTCTCCTTTCATTCCTGTCTCAAGATCCATCTTCACCGTGACACCCCTGGTTAATGAGAGTCCTTAAGGAGACAGGCCCCAAGTGATTCATTTGTAGCTTTTGTTGGCTTCTTTCATGGGATTAAAAAAAAAAAATCTCTAAAGCGTGTGGCTGAGTGTTCAGCCAATAGATTTCACAATCCTGTGTTCCAATTAGTTGCCCTCAGGTTCAGCATCCTTCTTCCACACTGCTTCCTGTGAGCCCTGATGTGCTTTGCTGATGTCTCGATTGGAGTGATTTTGAGGGAAGGAATATTTCCTGTTTATGCTCATACAATAATCAGCGCAGTGAGGGCTCCAAACTCACTGGAGCCTCTGGCTGCCTCTTGCTTACTGCTATTATACACTGTATGTACATCCAAACAGTCTGAAGAGGTTAGTGAGGGGGATTCTGGTTTTTGCATTCTTGTCCAGTTTTGCCACTACTGCAGTTTTTTATATTATCTTCATTAACAGGCAACTGCAATGCTCAGTTCAGGCTTCAGATGTGACAAACACTTACTTTTAAAGAAGATCTTCATCTCCAGACACAGCCAGTTAAGATTTTACCTAGAAAAAAAGACACAAGAAAAACACTTTGTATACACTGAAATTTATTTAGTGAAAATCAATGAAAGTACCTTCTGAAAAATGGATTTTTGGGGGGTGTTTGTTTACATTTTTTGCCTTCACTTTTACCTTTATATGTTAGAATTAACACGGATTTTTTGCTAATACTCTGAGCTTACTCTGGCATCACACTGAAACATTTATTAATTTAATTGCTTTACAGGGTCTGGATTCTGATACCTGTCAAAAAAGGCAGCCTCTGACTTAAAAGCCATTTTTGAATTTCTCTCAATTGTTTCTATTTCATCTGACAGTCTTCACTGAAGGCCCTCAGCTTGGTTTGGTAGGTAAGACCATACCATTAAAACCCTCTCAGAGAACAGAAGAAAAATCATATTAATTATGTGCAACTGCAGCTTTTCTGCTGGTGACTTTGCATGGACCTTTGGTTAAAAATGTTCATGATCGTAGCAATGATTCTGGAAATAGGTAAAATCTATTGGTACATGAAATCCTGCTTAAGAAGTTGTGCCTTAGAGATATAAAAAAATGAATCTGTCATAGAGCCATGAATAGAGCTTTTTACAAAGCATTTGTTTGATGTATAGTTGCTCCCCAGAGAGAATAGTATCCAAGAATGAGCTCTGAGTAAATGAGTGCATTTGGCACATCCTAGAGGGATGTCAAATCTTCACTGGCTCCAAGGGGTAGTTTTGTTTTGACAAACCTAGTTCCAGTGCCTTTTGCTTAGAATTGATTCAAGGAATTTGGAAATATATGAAAAGAATATATCAGCACAATGACATCTACAATGAACAGAAGACATCCATCCATTAGCAGGGGATGGAAAAAAAACAAAACAAGAGAAAACAAACCAGCTCTTGTTGCTGTTTTATTAGAAATTCCTTTTGTTTTTTTCACCTGAATGTATTTATACATCTATCTCCCCAGCAAACAAAGAAAAATACTCCAGTTTAACTCTGTCAATACAGAATGAATTTGAAGTGCATTTTTAGAGGAAACTCTTGTTATTTTTTATACTGGTTGTGTGGATGCGGGATGCTCTGTGTAAGGTGTATTCCTGAATGGGAAAAAACAAGACTGAAAGCTTGTTTTCGAGTCCTACAGCCTTCAAGAGGAGTTAATGCCCATTTTTCTCCAAGAAAACCTCTATTAATATTAGCAAAGTTGACCCTGCTGTGGAGCTGTGTCCTCCCATCTCACTGCAATATTAAATGGAAGCAGCTGGTGGGTGAAGTGTTTAGTGCAGACATATTTAGGGTAGTGGGGACACATGGCCAAGCCTCCATTTGCCAGATCTGGGTGTTAATTGTGCAGCCAGCTGGGGCTGTGGGCAGGTGGGCCTGCCTGTGCAACCAGCCTGGGTGGGGATTTACTCCTCTGGAGATGCTTGGCAACAGGACACAGATGCTCATACACCCATGGCACTCATGGCCTCTCAACTCCTCACAAGAGTGAATGTGAGGTAAAGGGAAGACTTTATGATCCAGCACAGACAGGGAGAGAAGAAACAACAGAAAACTCCAGAATGATTGTGTGTCACTGCTCTTGGATGTTAGGAGGTTTAGCTTCTATGATGTGTCAATCCCAATCGGTTCTCCTGTGTAAAACTGTGCAGATTATAAAGCCTGGCCAGAAGCTCTGATGATCTTCAGTCCCTACTGAATTTCTTTCCTTGGCAAACAGCACACTGGCAGGGTGACAGGATGATCCATGGTGGCTTGCAGGATGAGACCACAGGTGATGATCTAACTAGGACCCACCACCAGAACTCCTCCAGTCTGGGCAGATTAGCTCCAGAACCTGGAAACAAACACTGGGAAAGTGGTATTAATGTCTCATCAGACATACTAAGATGAGGGAGTGTTCCTGGGATTTTAATTTTTTTAGTAACTGTCTCATCATATAAAAATGCACAGGTTATCCTAGAAGAAAGGATCAGTTTTCATCACCTGAACATGACTGATCTTTCCTACTCTTTTACAGGACATAGGAACCACTTGTGTCTCTAAATTAAAAGAGTATTTCCTTCAGAGTGTTCTTGTAAGTGCCTGCTCAGCTCTGGAGAGAGCTGTGAAATCTGAGTGATGGGGATAAACCTGCCACTGAAGCCTCGGTTCCACCTCTGAGGCCCAGAAAGTTGCAGAAGTAAACTGGCACAATCTGCAGATAGCTGCCTACCTTCAGCTAGATTTCTTTGTGGTCAGAACTTCTGAAATACCTTTTTCAGATGCTTGAATTGATTAAAGATACACATTGAGGTGAGCAGACAAGTTTAAATGGCAGTGTCACTTTAGTCTGGTGGAGCTGCTGGGCAATTTGAGGTCCTGTGGAGCAGCTGGATATTGCAGAGTCTCTTGGATTGAACAGAACCAGAACTACATGGGGGGTTTGCTTATACTGCATCCAAGACTACAGAGAAGAGATCCCAAACCCAGCTGTGGCTGAGGCAGTGATAATATATTCTTCCAGATCTCGATCATTGCAAATATAACTCTGACGTTTTCTGAGCTATAAATTACATCTGCAACTATTTTTACAGCCATGGTGCTTGGAGAGAGTATAACACATGTATTTTTGTACTGTCTTGCACTTAAATGGTCTCAACCAAATTAAAAACATTGGAAGGAGTAGTTGGTTTCTGTCACACAAAAATGAATCTCAGGCTAACTTTCCAGAAGCACAAAGCATACTAACATCTAGCAGACATTGCCTTACTTCTGGCAGTATGCAAAAATATTTTATCATATAGATATGCATATAGGGTTTTATATCTATATATATGGGGGGTTTATATATACATATATATATATTATATTTATAGACATATATACACAATTAGTGTATAAGTTTTATTTAAAAATTATTAAAATATTTTAATTTATGTTTTTATAAAAATGTATAAATTTTAAAATGTATTAAGTTAAAAGAAATTTATTTTATAATTTTAATAAATTTTATAAGTTTTATAAAAAATAAGAGACTAAGCTTTCATTTGTAAATTAAACACTTATTACCACTGTTAGACTGCAAAATACTTAGCTAGTATTTACAAGTGATTAAAGAAAGAGAACTTATGAAGGCAGAGTCTGTTTAATTTTGGAGAAGAATGCAGATGTAACAAATTTTCCATTAAGAGAATGTTGTTTTACTTCCATGCAAAAATTAACATAGGTTTTCTATCATTGTCCTGGGAGTTCTGCTTAGTCATGGCTTCGTATCAGATTCTGTGGACTTTTTATTTCTTCTCATTCTAAAATTTTTCATAAGATCAGTATAAAACTTTTGTATGAAAGTAAGAGTTGAACATCACCTGGGAGGTGGGTGTTCTGCTAGACAAGAAATCAGAAAAATTACATTTACTACAGATTCCTGAGTAGCAATAGACAATTTATTTTCTGCATTCTTGATGTACTCCGAAAATAAGTTTTCCCAAGTATTTGACTGTCACAATGTCTGTCTTTGCATAAGCACTTTCCCCTTCTAAATGGTATAAAAATATCAGCTTAAAAATGCAATTTTAAAAAGATGTTGTTAATGCTCTGCACTGATAATGTCAGGTGACATTCATTCATTCCATAAATCTTTCCAGTCAAAAAGAATATGCAGATATTTTCATGATAACACATCCTTTTTAAGCTGAATAACTTGTTTATTACAGTTTTGAGAAGTAGATTGCAACATGATACCAAAGTAAGTTTTTCTGTTTGAAGAAAGTGTTCATTTCTGCATGTAGTATCTGTGCACATCCTTCACACATTTGCATGCTGCTGAAGAATTGTGTGCATTTGCTCTTTATTCATTCTTCTTGGGCTCATCTAAACCCTGATGAAGTCATTGCTCATTCTGACTTTGAATCAGGTTCTTTTTCTTTTTGCTGTCTTTGTCTACTCCTTACATTTTGAGAAGCATTATACTCTTTCTCACCAGGTTCTCTGGGCTGGGGAAGTGCTGAAATGTCAGACTTCTGCAACACTGCTGCTGTCTTTTCTGTTAATTAGGGATTGAACACATTTGTCTCATCTAATAGAATAATTAAATCACAGCAACTTGTGTTCTAGAAACAATGAAAGTTTTTGTTCTAGATTGACTAACTTCTTTTCTACAAGGAAAAGACTGTTTTTTTTAATATAGCACATTAAATAAAGTGAGCATATGTAATGATTAAGAAAATTTAATGGGAATTTTATTTAGAGGATAAACTTTGTTGGCATCAAAGCCTCTGGACACTGAACTTGAGATTTCCTTAAAGATGCTTTCTACATGTGTAAGTTCAAAGATTATTCATATTCCTTTTTCATTCTGTTTTTAACTGCAGCACCTAAAGCTGCATAAATATATTCAGAAAGTGCTGCAAGGAACCATATGTATGGAAGCATTTGCATGGTGAAGTCATTAGGTTATACAGTAGTTTGGCTTATGAAAATTTAAAATATAGTAGTTAATTTCTGAAAGCATTTTTGAAAACATCACTGTGCATTAATCCAATTTTTTCATCCATATTCTTCATTAGTAAGTTTCATTATATTCTTGTTATTTGTGGCATTTCCATTAAGAAATGTGGTTTCTGCTGATAGGCAACTCTTATTTTTGACACATTTTAGTGTCAGTGGAGAAGCCTAAGAGCAAAGTCCACTAATACTTGAACTGCTTCATATTAGCAATCATTGCATTATTCTTCTGGTTTGATTTGTATTAGAGTCTGACATTTGAAAAAAAATAGACAAGAGTCCCTAGAAAAGTTAGGTGCAAATAATAATGCCATCAGATAAAATTTATATTCTTTAAAAGTCTGAGATGCTAAAAAAAAGGAAGTATGAGGTTCCCCACTAACTTAATTCTGCTAGTGCTAGAATAATTGGTATACATATAAGTTTCCAAATCTGCAGGTATCAGGGAATTTTATATTTTAATGTAGTTCAGGGAATAGTTATATATAACACCGCACAATGTGTTCATATTTCTTGCTGAAACTCAGATTGCTGACATCAGTAGTTGTTGGAATTGTAAGTTAAACAGTAAAAGCTGCACTGCAATGGTGTGAAAGCACTGCAGCAGTGAGAAGGGATGCAGTCAGGAAAATAAGAAGCCCTCAGACTAATGCCCCTAAAAGTGGTGAAAAGACATCCACTGCTCACAAGTGACTTCTAGATCAGGGCCCAAGAAAAAGATTTTGGGGTTAAGAGATAAGGGTAAGAAGAGAGATAGCAAATACCAAACCACTGGGGTAAGACTGTGAGCTCAGAACCCTCCCTTGTCTCCAGTGACTTACTGTATGTGTGTTGGTATCTGCTTGTGATTAAAAGAATTTTTTTTAAATTCAGATGTATTAATATTGGTTGCTTTTTACAGGTTTTTCAGTACAGATGGGTTTGGGGCTTTTTTTGCATTTTGGATAAAATTTTCAGTATATTCACTGCAAATGAAGGCTTTTATCTTTTGCTTTTGAATAATATTAGCAAGTCTATTTTTTTTCTGGTTAGATAAGTGACAGGTACCTCCTTGTCTATCGGTGCATGTAAAGAAAAGTAAAACCTGGTTCCAAGCCCAGGCTGGGGGTAGCTGCTGATCTGGATGGATTCATTTCTCTGTAGGGAAGAGAAGCCAGTAAAGAATCTAATTTTTGAGCTGTGCAAATTATTTATGTCCTCCAGCATATTTTATGCAGCTTCTGAAGTAGATGACTCAGTTTTAAGTCTGCTTGGAGACAGGGGCCCAATGCAGATGGCTCTTTGCCTCGTTAGGCAGCCTATGATCCTACCTCCTCTTGCACAGGGGAGAGTGGGAAGGGACTTTGGTGTGTCTGAAAGGTTGTGGGAGACAGAATAATGTGCATAAAGCTGGAGAGCTGCTCCCATATCTTGGTGTTGCCATGTGAATTGAGTTCAAGAAAGCTCTGATGTTGTAAAAGGAGGGGAAAAGGATTATTTTCTGAAGATTTAAGAACACTTAAACTCCTCACTGAGTTAATAGCTAGGTTGAACATCGGTAACATAGACTTAATTTTTTGCTAGATATGATGGAGTGTGTTCTGTATTCTAGGACAAGTTGAAGGAACAGCTGCCACAGAGAATCATAGAACCCATAAGGAAAAATCTGAAAAGTGTAGCTGTAGTTATCCCATGGTAATTTAAAAACAAACTATGAAAAGAAGCGTCTGGAAAATATTAACTTTCTAAAAAGAAAATTAAGTATTAAAACATATTTTTCTGGGAATGGCAATATTTTGATGCAATATGCTAGCTATTTATTTTTGTGATGAAAACTCACAATCATTTGTGAAAGGTATTTTTCACAGCTGTGGCAATAAAAAAGAAATCTATCAGATCTTCTTTAAAATGTGAGCTGATCAAAATACTTAATGTATTCTATCTCCCTGTTTAGGGAAAAACTGATTGTATTTCTCTTTGTAATGGATTTCTATCTTTCTCTTCAACCACCTGGCATTCTGCTTTCAATTTGATTCTGGCTTTCTAAAACACACAGCTGATAAAACATGTAAAAATGTGAATTAGACTTGAAAATGATATTGAGTCCAGTGTTCACTGGAAGTCATATGCCCACAAAACATTTGAGAAAATGTTTTCTTTTCTGTTGATTTACTGAGTTTTATCACATATATCAATGCTGGTTGCCATATCAAACCTTTGTTTTGAGGTCAGAGTTACCTCCATGATACTTTGAAGACCTCATGACCAGCCAGGAGACAGGAAAGAGCCTTGTTGCCAATGCTTTGGAAATGTGACCGGGTTTGCATTTTTTCTAAATGGAGGAAGATTTTTATAGGCACTGTAGCAATGGTACCTTCTGGGGATGATTAGCTGAGGATAAGGTGAGCCTTCATCTTTATTAATAGAGAAGTATTGAAATTAATCTGTCTGGAAAGGTTTTGTTTGTTTAGTGAAATCCAGGAATAGGGTTTCTTAATAATGCCCAAGAGCTACTTTGAAATTATAGTTGTGCCTCAAATGCATTATTCTTAAACAAAAATTACTTTGATATATTTGTTTTATATTTTATGTCAGTGAAGAACATTTTGAATAAAAAGAAGCTGTTATTTTTGTAATATGATTGGGATTCCAGTCATTAAAAAGGTTGATTCCAACTAAATGAAGCCTCTGTAAAAAATATTGCAAGTCACATTTTAAAAATATGTAATGTTCTGGTTTTCAATAATGCTGTGCCAAAAGCAAATCATCAATTAAATACAATTTTAAGATAATTTTGGAAGTTTGTTTTTTAAAAGGGAAACAAAAGTGGTCATCAGAAGTTTCAGTGTGGTGTGATTCTCAAAACTGGTATTCCAGCCACTGAACTATTAGACAAGGGATGCCATGGAAGTCCATGTCACTGTCATCTTGTAGCAGGCTAAAGTCATGTGGGAGCACCAGCCATGAGGAGAAAAGAAGAATGTTTATTCTTTGCACTGGATCTAGAATGAATTTAGTAATTACCTCTCCAACAAAGACAGCACAGGCACTGCCAAAGTGAGGCATCCTGACTGAAACAAATATATGCAGCTAGAGCATTCAGGTTGCTCTTACATTAGGAATCCTTACCTAGGAGTTTCATAGAGGCTATCTTTATTTGCAGTCAGGCAGTGTTTGGATGTTCAAGTGTGACAGGGGCAAACTAGAAGAGAATATTTTCTGATTAATAATTTGCTTAAAGAAAAATGGAGTCTTAAACTCTGAGTCTTACAGTCTGAATTCCTCCTTTGGTATTATCCCTTTTGAAAGGTGAGAGCAAGAGGGCTGCAAAGAAACACAACAAGGAGCATTTGTTCCAAGGCAGGAGTTACATAAAGCACACCATGTAATTTCTGCTCAAATTGTCATGCCATAAACTAGGAGAAAAATAGAGCATTTTATCTCTCTGTGGACAGTGTGAGAATTGAGTGTATTTTAAAGCTAAAAAGAGATCAGGAACTAAGTTAATAACAAGACTTTAATGCTTTCCCCAAATTGCTATTGCACCACTTTACAAATATGAAGTGTTGAGGTGACAGAGAGTGGCAGCGCCACAGCATGCTTCCAGTGAATAGTTCATGCAGATAAAAATAGATCTAAGGCTAGAATTAGGCATTTGATTTAATAAAATTTAAAAAATCCATGGTTAGCCTAAAATAATCTGTGTGACTCCTTTCAAACAACTTAAACTATATGATCCTGACCATCCTGTATGGCTCTGTTTGTTTTGTGTGGGTTTTTTTTTTATTTTTTTATTATTGAATTTATCTTCTTTTCAGAAAACCTATGGTCCTGAAAGGGAAAATGAAGAATGGCTCCAGAAGAAAGAACTAAAATTCAAAGACAAAGAAGTTGTCTTTGTTGCCTTCTGTGCAATGATGGATATTACTGGATTGTATAGCAATGGTGCTAATGAGCTCCATATAAGGTCACAGTTTACTTATACCCACACGTTCACTTGACAACATAAATATGAACCCATTCAAAATCCATCTAATTAGTAGCATGACAAGCACAAGGAAAATACAATTGCATTTTCCTTGGGAGGGGTGCCCAGAGAAGTTTGTGCCTGCCTGACTTGCTAACACTGCTGTCACCCACCTTCATAGTGTCTATCTCTGTCTGTCTGGTCACCTGAGGCTGTTTTTGTAATCAAGAGGGAAACCCAAAGACTTTGAGGGTGGGATATAATTGTTTGCATTGCATTTTGGAATACCAGTGTTTTGTAAACTGAGTGTAGGGTACACTTAATCCATTTGGCCAGATGCAACCCATCACCCATAAATCTCTAATCTAGTTTGACTTTTACATACAGGTAGCAAAATGTTGATCTCTCTCTGAGAAAACTGTGTCTAATTAGATAAAGAAGGAAAATAATAGTTTGGTTACTTTAAAAGTGTTAAAAATTGTGCTAAATGAAAAAGACTCAGAAGTATTGTGATATTTATTTAAATCATATTCTTCATAGCCATTTTTTCCTCCAACATCTTTTTCTGGTATTGTCATGGAGACCAAGGCTGTTAATGCCACGCAATCCTATAATATATACATGATGAATGCTTCATTTCATAATTCATAAACCCAAGTTTATACAGTGTCACAATCCTCATCTCACAAAGCAGAATTGTATCTGTACCTTTGTTGTCAGCTTTGAACTTCAGACATTTACTGGTATGTCACTGGCATATCTGAGCAAAAAGATTCAGTGCTTAAGCTTACTTATGCATGTTCAATATGCATTTGTTTAGTAGGGAAAAAACAATCCACTGCAGTAGGTTTATTTTGGTTGTGGTAAAGAATACAGTCTGAGTAATCTCAATGCACAGAACAGCAGTTTAATTGACAGCTACATAATCAGTCTAAAGTGTGCTTGCTAGGATGGGTCAAATTCCTTTGGGAATCCAAATGAGGTTTGGATGGCTTCTGCACTCATTTTGCTACTTTGCATCACAGAGCCTGACGTCAAAGTTTTACATGAGGAGGAATGTGACAGAAGCTCATGTTGCCAGTGTCCATATGTGGAATGTAACAAGTTTATATTTTTAATTAAAGAAAAAACCACAGTTTTGAAAGTTTGGCAGTCACAAACATTCACATGTAGAGAAGAGGTTGCTTTTTGAGTAGTCTCTGCAATTTCAATCAGACTGAACACAGTCCAATTCTAATAGCAGTGGGAAATAGATGGATGAATAATGGGAACTTGAGCTCTGGGCATGAATAGTGTGGCCTTGCATGTCTAGTTATGGTGATTTAAGATTCTACTGCCCAGCTGTTCACTTGTACTTGCAAAGCAAACGACATTTAGCCTTTACTGTGAACATTGCTCATCCTTGATGAAAAGTCCACACACATATTTAAAAACATCCTTTAGGGTCGACTGAGACCAAGCCATATGATTTTGTTTAGTGTTAGGAATGCACTAACTCATGCCATTGACTTGGCTCTAGTACAGAACTGGTATTCTCAGGAATCAGTAAGAATGAACCTTGGATGAAAACTTAAGCCACTATAATTGCAGAAGTAAGACCTTATTTAGGTGTGCCAAGACACCATATAAATGTTGAGACTACTTCCTCTTCAGTGATGCAGATAGAAGAGTAATACACTGCTTCATTTCCCCTTTTACCTGAGACATAGCAGAGATGAAATCCAGCAGCTCCTTTGCTACTCTACCATAAAATGAGAAGTTTCAAATTTCCTAGGTTAGGACTTAAGGCAGAGTACATTATAGAGCTTGAAATGCAGTCCAGTCATTGTACTAGCTTTATGCCTAAATACCTGATCTAGTTGAAGATGTCCCTGCTCATTGCAGGGAAGATTGGAATAGATGACCTTTAAAGGTCCCTTCCAACCCAAACCATTCTATAATTTTATGATTTTACGGCTATTGCCTGTATGAAGTCTTGCTTCAGAAAGGTTAGGAAACAAACTCCTGTCTCTGTGGAGAAACCAGGTATATTACTTAGAATGCACTGGATAAACCCAGATGAGCCAGAAACAACCATTCACTGTCTTTAATACTGCTTTTAATTCACTCAGCTGAAATATATCAAATGAGTGAGTAAAAGGGCATGAGCTTTAGAGAGAATAACAATGAGCATTCACATTTGCAGACATGTCTATCATTAAAATAGCATAGATAGTTTTTTCTTATATTCAAACAATGTGATCAGCATTGTAAAAGGCTCTATGCCAAACCATGTAAGTTCTGTGGGCAGAACGAACTGGAAACCAGAGGAGATAATTAATAAGAGTATAAACATGAAAAAAAAAATCACTGCTAATTCATTTCAGGAAAAGAGGTGTATATTCTAGGGGTGAATAGATACAGTTCCCAGGCTTTTTTAAAGCATTACCACTGTTCACAGTATCTGAATGCCATTGTTATATTACTGCCTTGAGAGTCATACAAATCTTGTGCAATAGTTTTGCCCAGTATTTATCTTTTTTGTATTTTTTAGCTCAATTCAGCCTTGGCCAAATACTGTTTTTATCATTCTTTTAGTTACACACCAGAACATAAGCTTTCAATCTGCAAACAAATTAGGAATGCTCATTCTCACTTCATAGTTAAATTGCACAGGATTCTCAAACTGTCAATGACTAAAGAACCCCATTTGGGTTTATTTTATAGAAACCATTAGAAACCAGTACAACAGCACTACCTGCTCATTGGCTGGTACTAACATTTGAGTTGTGAGGGTTTTAACAATTGTCTTTTCCCTAAAGGCAGCTGAGACTTGTTGCACACTTTCACAAGTGGATTGCTATCAAGAGTTTTGAGTGCTCAAACCATTTAAAGCCTCAAAAAGCTAGGCTTTAAAACATAACTATTTAATATAGTTACCTAAAGGTAGAGGTATTTATTTTGGCTGAGTGATCTAGGATTATAAAAAAGGAGATTAAGGAAGATCATATTGCCCATACTGTGTTATGACTAGACTGAGAAAAATATACCCCACTTAGCAACATTAAAGAGAATGTAAATTGGTGTGTGAATTGCTCTGGTTTATGGTGCACAATCCAAGTAACTTACTGCAGTGTCAGAAAGATGGCTTTGGTGATAAGCTGGTCCAATAAACTTAATTCTGTAAACAAATTTTAAGTAAAACTACTGTCAGAAATAAGTGAAAAGGTTTTTTTCCTCTCCTTCTCTTGGAAAGTCTGTCCTTTGGCAGGCAGCTGTGTGCACTGTGCAGTTCATCTGCCTGGAAGGACAGCTGGGAGGACAGCCTCCTGGCCAGCTGGCAAGGTGTCACTATGCACACAGATGCCAGTACGTTCCTCTGAGAGAGAATAATTCAGACAACTGGCACCTGTGGCACTGATGGCTGTTCCAACATCTCTCCCCTCATGTAACTTAAACTGTAGTGGAAGGGCATAGTTAGGATCTCTCTCCTTTGTTGTAGCCCTTTGCCTGTGGAACTGGCTCTGGAAGGGTGTGAAAATGCCACCCTGAGGCAGAGTAGTCTGGAAAGTAGGGTCTTCCCACACATAATTAACCAGGACTAGGAACTCCGTCTTGGAAAAATGAGATAAACAATGGATTCCTAGGGACTGGTCTGGTTGTTCATAGCAGCAATACTAAGAATAGGGTTCATTTTTATCATGTGGGCTGTGATCTGTTTTCTTCTTTTATTAGAGTACACCTGAAGTGTCTATTGGAGGAGTGCCCTTCCTACCTTGATATATGATTAACAGCACAATGGGAAATAGGGTTGTTAGGACCCATGGTCTGGTACAAAATGCATTATCACTCCTTATTTTTTGACTTCCAACTTCAGTGACCTCTGAAAGGCGCATTATACTCGAGTGAAGCATAGCCAAATACACCTGTCTCCCAGAGCCCTTCATATATTTCTAACACATAATAGCTAGAAGCTGGCAAATGAAAGGCAGTGCCTAAGGGCTCTGCAGCTCAAACTAAGCCCAGGTTTTTTATTCCACTTACATGAGAAATCCTGATAATTATCACGTACTGGCTGAAAAGATTTGTGCAGAGCAAAAAACCCCATGAGAGTTCCTGACAACTTCAACCAAAGACCATGGCTTGAAATGAGAACTACTTACCACCTTTTATAGTAACGATTTAGTATTTTAGTTTAAATAAATTTTAATACAGACAAAATATATCAATAGCTGCTTTAAGATTTTGAGGGATCATTTCATTTCTGCAGAGACATAAACAATTCATAACATCAGAAATCTAAAGCAGTGATATGTGCTTGCCAAAAGTTCTAGCAGCACCAGGGAACCTTCCCTGCACTTTCCTGTTAAGCAGGGTAAGTTGCTCTTGTAACACAAGTGCTGTGCTTCTCCTCCACCCGTGTCTGTACTCTGCTGTAGACATTAGGTATTTACAATTGTGAGGTAAGGGAAAATGTAAATCTTCTTTAATTACAATCAAGTCACATTTTCCTTAGTCTGAGTACATGTGCAGGGAGGGTTACAAAATATTTACTGATGTGTGTGAGCCACAGCACTTTCTTATAAGGATGTAAGAAAAAAAATTATTCTTGTGAAAATGTGAACGTTTCTTCTTACTGCAGACAGTCATGGTCACAGGCTATAGCACAGATTCAAACACAGGCTCAGGATGTCCTTCATGCAGTGGTGTTTAAATCAGCACATTATGGTTATATACACTCTGTCTGGCTTAATGAATATTCAGTCATTCATTTCAAAGACCCCCTGCTTAAAGCACAGGAAATTCAAATGTAAGATTCCTGCACAACAGGGAAATTGAGCTGAAGACCAAACCCCTAAGCTCAGTGGGCTGCACACTGCTAGTGCTGGCAAAAGATGGCACACTGACTCCTGCTCTGCCTGATGCATGGGACATTGCCAATGCATGATCCAATCCAACAAAAATACAGATAGCAGGTATCAATGAAAAATACTGATTATCTGCAGGTGATCTACCATGATTTTTATTTGTGACTCATTAAAGGCATAGCATTGGTGTGTTATCAACATCATTCTAGCCAAAAATACAGAGCACAGCTTTGAGAGGGCCACTGTGGGAAAAGGTAACTCCATCCCAGCCAGACCAAACACATTCATAAAAATAGCTGATATTTCTAGGGCACTCACAGTGGCCAGTTGACTCACAACAGATCTTTCAGCATGCTTTGACCTTCTGGGTTCCTTAGGCAGCCTACACTTTTGCCTTTTGTTTAAAAATGCCTTCATACTCCAAATGGCTTCTCAGGAACTCTATGACTCTTGCTTCATTAACTATCACCCAACTGCAGCATACTAATGCTGGAAATGTACAATACCTAAATGGACTTTTCAGTCTTACACCTTGTTTCCTTGCCAATTTGGTGTGTTCCAGATGTGCTCCAAAGCAGATCTTTTTGTTTGCCTAACTTTGCCCCCACCCCCTCCACCTCCACAGAACTCTATGGGTTATATTTAGAGGGACTAAAGGAAGATTTTGAATTACATATTCCCTTTTCTCTGTCAATCAGACCATCTACAAGTTCTATCTCATTAACACTGAAGACTTTTTTTCATCCATTCTGCGATTTCAGGACTTTTCCATTATAATTCAAAGAAAATGTTACCCTGAATTTATTCTTGGACATTGTATATGTTTATCCCTGTCTTGGTATTGGTTAGAAAGTGAAGCTCTTCTCCCTTGGTGATATTTATTCTCCTTTTCTCACTTCTCTCACTCTGCTTGTGTATTTTTAGGAAACAATCAAAACTGCCTGCAGCTTTTTCTTTACTATGCTAAATAAACCATGCTCTCATACTGTCCTTTCTCATGGCAGTGCTTTCACCATATTGCTACTACTTCCAGTTCTTTTCTAGGCTCATTTGACAAGGCTTTCTCTACCTCTACCTTATTTTTATACACCACTTGCCAGTATCATTGAGGCTTAAGTGATGAGCCACCACATCCTGCACCAGAGCTCTGTGTCTCACCAGATTAACCTGCACAGAGTCTAACATTAGTAGTAATTAGCAATAATTCTCTCTATTGCAGTGACATTTGCATTTTCCTTGAATATCTGCATTATACAGAAAGGAAGAGGGTAGAGGAGCACCATAGAAAAGGAAGTTCTCAGTTCAATAGCTTGTACAAGAAGATCAGTCAGCAGGATTAGAGTTACTAAGCACAGATAAAAGGCAGGAATAGAGAATACACTGATAATGCTTTGTTCTCCTTCCCCCTCCACCCCAGTTCACCCCCTTCATCCAAACAATAATTTGAATTCCTGGTTTCTGGGAAGTAAGCCCTCAGCATATTTGGGGTTTTTTTTTATATCTTATATTTTTCCATACATATATATATGTGTATAAACCATTGGCTGCCTATTTTAGGTACTGCATGAAAGAAATATTTCTGCCTCTTTTCTGTTCTTAAGGCCCTTGAGTAAAATAAGGAGTGATCTCGAGCAGTCTATTTTCCCTTCAACCTCCAGGCTGCAGAGTGCAGCATGTTCTTCTGCTCTGCCCTAAGGACAGCCCCTGGGCTGATTTCAAAGCCAAACCCATTTATTGTGCAGTCAATGATCCTGCAAATTGGGCCTTCTGAAAAAACAGGACCCATCCTCTGGAGTATGTGAAACACATGGTTCCCATCATCATGATGTATTCCCCTCTGTGGTGCAAGCATTCTATGGGCATGCAACTGTATGGATGGGCAAGGAGCTAAGAAAGTCCAGAAGATTCTTTTTGGAGAGCATCTAGGTGAAGCAATTAGGCTTTGACCATTTTTTTCCTGTGATTTTCTGTCTGCCTCTGTTGCTGCTCAGAATTTCCTGAAAAGTTGCAGCAGCATTTGGCTCATGTAATTCTTGACTGTTTGCCTTCTGCCCACATGATTTGACAGTGTAACTGTGAAGTTGAACACACTTGCTAAATTCCTTTCTGAGGATTCTCAGCAAAGCTGTGAGCAGGACCAGAAACTCTGGGATTTCTCTGTACCTTAAAACTACCATGTATTTGGTTTATAGTTCAATATTTACAATCATATGAGTTAAAAAATGCATTTCAACAAAGAAATACTGGAATTTTAATATCTGAAAAGAGATGGGTGCTCTCAGTGCCGTTGCTTGCCAAGGCAAATTTCTGAATTACCAATAGAAGAGAATGTCAGGGATTTTTAAGTTCTGCAGTTGTTCTATGAATACAGATTAATTGGTGCCTACAGGGCCTTCATGTAACCACACTAATCTGTTAAAAAGAGAAATAGGAATGATCCTGCTCACTGATAGGAATTTCCTCAGAGACTTCAATAGGAGCTGGATTAGACAATGAACGCTTAGAGGGGTTCTTCTGTTAAATATCAGCACAGGCTCCTTACTGGGGGGATGATATTTTCCTAATAGTAATACAGAACCAGTGCTTTAGGTTTGTTAAAGCTTTTTTTTTCCCCAGTACATATCAAAAGATAATGAGACTGTGGGACGGTTCTGGTTTTGGTATTTTTGCCAGATTTTCAATCTATTATTTCTTGCCTACTACTCTGTACTAGAGGTGCTGCCATCAGCAAGGTGGCTCTGCCCAGGCCTGACATCCTCCAAGGCTCAGGGTGTGCTCAGCACTCTCACGCAGGGGCTGGACCAGGGCACCTGCAGTGGTTCCTTCCAACATGAGCTATCCTGTGATCCCTCCGTGCACACACTGTTAAATTTTTACACTGGAAAGTCATAGAGTTGCTCTTGTCTACCCATGACGCCTGTAATTTCTGTGTATGATGCATATCCAGAATGGGAATGGTAAACATGGGGGAGAGGAGACCTAGGAAATTAATAACACACCTTCCTTGCTAAAAAATAAAAGGATTTCAGAGTAAAATAATGGTTTGAAGAAGAATATTTGTTCTTTGTGACTTTGAAATTCTGTCGTGATTTAGGCTGTGATAGAGTTAATTTTCTTGTTATTATCTAGTACAGTGCTGTGTTTCAGATGTAGTATGAAGAATAATGTTGGTTACACAGGGATGTTTTTAGTTGTTGCTAGGTAGTGTTTATACTAAGTCAAGAATGTTCCAGCTTTGCATGTCCTGCCAGGAAGAAGGCTGGAGGGGCACAAGAAGTTTTGGTGGAGAGACAGCCTGGATAGCTGACCCCAGCTAGCCAAAGGGATAGTCCATACCATATGGTGACAGGCCCAGTATATAATCTGGGGGGAAAGCTGGCCAGAGACCATTGCTCAGGGACTGGCTGGTCATCAGCTGGTGAGTGGTGAGCAATTGCAGCGTGCATCCTTTACTTTGTGTTGCATTATTCTTGTTATTATTAGTATTAGTGTTAGTATTAATGTTTTCCATTCTTTTTCTGTATCATTAACCTGTCTTTATCTCAAGCCATGAGTTTTCTTACTTTTACTCTTCTGATTCTCTCCTCCATCCTGCTGGAGGTGGGGGAAGTGGCTATGTGGGGCTGAGTTGCCATGTGGGATTAAAACATGAAAGGTATTTTTGCAATATTAGTTGCTTATATCTCAAAATATAAACATATATTATTTAATTTAAAAAAACAATGCAAAGAAGATAAGCATTGACTTATCTGTTGTAGAGGTGGGAGAACATGGATGCAGCAGATGTGGGTGATGCAGCTGTGTGAGTGAGGGTGATACAGCAAGGTGGGACCAGATCTTGCAGCCCTAGGCCTACTCTCTAGATAGGAAATGAGCCCTCAGTGTCCTAACCCAGTCCAAAAGTCCAGCAAAATATTCTTTCTCTAGTGGCATCTTTCTCTATTTACAGATCCAGGGTTTAAAGCATGTGCAGAATGTGTTTGCACCATGAAAAGAAGTGTCCACATGCTCAGTGGCAGTTTTACTGCTAAAGCAATGTTACATTCAAATGACATTATACAGTTTGAAGAAATGGATCTTTCAGAGAAATTAATCCTGCCAAATACTTTGTCAAAACAGGTCTAAGTGACTCATAAAATCACTGCATTGGCCACAAATGAAATAAGGAAACCTGACCACTGTATGGACAAGGAGAACAGTGGGTACTTGACCTGTTTGTTACATTTTCCTGTTTGCTGTGAGAACAAGTTCAGAAAAAAACCTGCCTGCCTTTCATTTAATCCATTTACTGAAGCATACTGCACAATGCTTTCCCTTCCTGGACAGCTTTAACATTATTTTCCAAGCACAGTCTTTATGGTGGCCTGGCCAGTTGGATATATTTAGCCCTGAACAGAAACTCTAAAAAGTAAATAATGATGCTATCTGACTTTGAGAGAACAGAGTGTTTAAGCTCAATGATGAGCAGAGCACCTGAAGCTCTTATGTCAGTTCAGACAGTAGTGAGAAAAGTCCACAGACAGACGTCATTCAAATAAAAATATTTGGTGTTGAAAAGAGCAGCTTTGTTTCTCTACTGTAAATGAAGAAAGAACAGAATAAAAAGGACTCTTTGTCCAGTGTTAGTATCTATAGAAATAGGACTGCTCCCTACCATGATGTAGGGTAAGTACCTCTACTTTGAACATACATAAACTCAACTCCCCAAAAGGAACCCTGCCATAATTGATATTTAAAGCTCCAAGACATGAAGCTATTCTTTTTACTTTTTTTTTTTTTTTGATGCATTAGATTTAAAAAGGTAAAATCTATTTGTAGATATTGCAGTGTTGAGAAAACCCTCTCCAGGTCAGCTTTCTTACTGCTCAGCTTCCCTAATACCAGTTTTCAGAAAAAGCATTTTCCGGAATATTTTACTCTCAAAGAAAAAACCAAACACTTGCTTCCAGAATTTTGAGGACATGAGTCTTCATTCTCATCCAGAGGATAAAAGTTAAATTTAGCAAGTTTTCCATTTTAAGTATAAAACATTGGAAGATGAACTGGGCCTTTGTGATGTACAGATTCCAGGTCTAAAGTTCACTTTACTCCCTAGTTTCTCATGCTCATGTGACAGAGAACAGATTACTTAACTGGAGCTCTATTTATAAGAATATGGAGCTGTCTTGAGCTTTGCTCAAGGAATGGAGTTTTATGATTAGAGTCAGTGGAGGTCCAGTGCTGAGAGTAGAAGAGCAAATTAACAGATGTTGAAGGTGCTTGGGAAGAAATCTGTGTTGGAAAAAAAAAAAAAAAAAAGAAAAAAAAGAAAAGTCTTTAAAGTTAGGCTAAAGAAAAAACTGAAATCTAGTGGATAAGGCCAGCCTGTCAGCTGGTGTTGTGGCACGTGCAAAGGGCAGTCTTGGAGTTCAGCCAGAGTAATGTCAGCGGTTATGATAAGATGACTGAAAAACAGCATGGAAAGGACTTGACTTCCTCAACTTAGTGATGAGAATAATTTCACCAGAAGGGAAAAGATTAATACACACACACAAATGGCTGTAAAGCTTTTTTTATGTTTTATTCTTATTTCTTTTATTTTAGGAAATGTACCTCTCTGTGCTCTGAGGGTGACCTGGAAAAAGTGCTCAGTCTGCAAGGACCATGGTACTGTGGAAAATTTCATATCATTTTCCTGGTCCTGTTCCAGCTTTCTATGGCCTTTCAATTTTGCATTCTCCTAGCATTTCAATAAAATAATATTTCCAGGTTTTCAGTCCTCCAAAGTTTGTTTATCCCATAATCAAGGTTTTATGAAATATTTAAATCCTGGATTATTGAATGTATTCTGTATTCATTAATTGCAATAATAAATGGCAGGAAGCAAAATGATAGTGACCAAACAATACACAATGGGCTTGAATGTTACAGCAGCAGCTCAAGATCAAAGTTGTTGAGTCAGGCTGCCTCTCCCACACACATTTAATGAGATACCTACTGACTGACTACTTTCCACCACTGTCAGAATACACAAAAACAATATTAGATGTTTTTAAATTGGTCAGTGGGTTTATTCATATATCTAGCAGACACCAATGGCCCAGTTTTATCAGTGTTGTAATTTCAAGTCCTGTATTCAGGCAAATAGCCTGCTGTGCCAGACTTGGATGTGTCCCATCTGCATGTGCTGTTGTGCTGTGCCCTTTCCAGGACTGCAAGTCCCACCACTGATTATGAGAATAGCTGCTCATTAGTGTTTGTTGGCACACAGTCATCCTGTTCTGATTAGCCTGTGATCTTCTGACCACTGCAGTCAACCACTGAAATAATCCATTACCTACTTACAAGCAGCCAGTGAAATACATCATGGTTCTTTTCTTGATAGTGACAGTGCCCTGTATTTGACTATCAGCTCAGCCATAATGAGATCACAGCTGATTTAGACAAGCTTTTTTTTTTTTTAAATTTTAAACCTGCAGCTCATGTAAGACTATACATCAGCTGCTTGCCTTTGGCATCAAATCACCATTTTTGTCTACAGCCAATTGCTGAGTTGTGAGATGCTAACATATGTCACTCTCTATGTCCTTCATAACTGATTTAGCAGTTCCCTCCAAGATGAAGTGCTGTGCCTTTGTGGGAACTTATCTTAAAATTTCTCTTTGTTTTTGCCAGATAAGCAAAGTATGATTTTCCTGGTTCAAACAATAATTTAGCTTGCAAACTGATATTTCTCATTGAAATCAGAACTATGAATAGAAATAAAGACATAAAAATTAGAAAAAGAGATTTGTGCTGAAATTTTCGAATGGAAGGCTGAATTTTTTGTGACAGCTATTACCCATCATTCAGCTTTCAGGTCCACCTCAGAGACACTCTTTTTTATTAAAGATCATTGGAAACTTTGAGTTGGTTGCTGAACAAACTTGCAGTCCTTTCAGATTCTAAGTTTCCTTTGTACCAACACACTTGATTTTTTTCCATCCCTCCTAAATTACTATGTGAAGAAAAACCCAGTGCGTAATCTCAATGCTTTCATTATCTGACTCTCCTCCTAAGGCATCAGATATTAAATCTCTTTCTTAGCATTGCCCCAATATTCGACATTTACCACTGCAGAATTTATCTTTCAGATGCTACATCTTTGTTGACTTTTCTTATAGAACAAATATTTATTGTACAGCCGTTACTGTACCTACATTTAATCCTACCAATCTGTCCAACTATAACATCCAGATATTATTTTTCAAAAACCCTTTAACTTTACACTAATAAATAAGGATCTAGCGAGTTCAGTCTATCCCTACCATTGGTGAGATTCCTGAGAGTCCACATAGGTTTGATTAGAGCCCCTTTATAAACCATTAATGAGTAGCAGCTGTGCCTGGCATGTCTAGGAAACTTGGCAAATTAGACCACCTCACATTTGACAAAGCTGCAGGTGGGAGATGACAGGTTTCGTTTGTGGTCTTCACATCAGTTCCCTTGAATTAATGTTCTGCATCAAAGCCAATCCTATTTTTAACTTTTGATGAAGAGAGAAAGGGAAAGGAAAAAAGATGAATGCCTCTTAGATAACAGAGTTACCTGGATAACCAGTACACCCACAGTATTAAATATGATGCAGAACCACTATAAACAATGCCTGTGTATTTACTGGAACTTCTGATCCCTGGAACATGTTGAAAGATGGGCTACATCAAAAGCTCTATGAAATAGCAATATATCACACACACAATAAGTGACAATAAATCACTTTTTGGGGTGTGATGAATGAATCAAAATAAACCAACATTAAGTTATGGGAGAGAGGAGCCATCCATACATTCTGCCCCACCCCTAGGCAAGACAAGTAGAGTAAGTATGGGGTTTGATTTGAAATTTTGAACTTAAATTTCAAATTTTTAATTTTGAAAAGCAGCTTGTTTTTGTTCCAGACTTATTCCTGCTTTATTTTCTAAAATAATACATTCAAATTCTGGATATTTGGAACTTTTCTCTATTTTAAATTCTACCTGAAGTGCTATGATTTAAGTAACTTCATTTCAGCCACTTGTATGCATTGTTTATATTTGGCCTGCAAAAATAATCTTCACTTAGATTCCTTGCTGCTTAGAAACTGAGATTCAGAATATAGTAGATTAAATTTATGTATTATAACTTGAGAAATTGTATAAAAAATTCGATACCCAGAAAACGTTTTTGAAAAATCAATACAGCCTTCAAATTTTTTAGTTTTGAAAATAACCACAGTCTGTTCAATGACTGTTCAGCAACACATATAAATTTAAAGAGGAAGTTAAGAAATAATCACTCCTGAACTCAGTAACAATTGTAGCCTCACTGGTAGCTGTATATAAAACCTGAGATATGAATGTGATAAATAATTCTCCTTTTGACACCAGCAACTATTTAAACAATGTAATCTATAGGATTACCATTTTTTTTTTTACCTTATTCTATCCACTTTTTGGTAAAAGACTGGCAACTGAATTTTCTTTGAACACAACTAAATTCAAAACCAGAAAAATTATTGATTCCAATCTTACATATTAATCAAGAGAATGCTAATTTTTCAGAGAATATTGTCATATCTCAATGTTAGTGGGCATTTTTAACCCTGCAAATTAAAGGAGGCAATAAAAAATAGCCAAATATTCAGTGCTTGTTCAAATGTCAGCTCAGTCACTTGAGTCCTTTGGCTGGAGTGGTTTGGTGCATCATGTAACAAAGGAAACCGGCACTGGCTTAAAAGCATAATCTTTCAATTAAAATCATCTGGTTATCTTCACCCCTATTTGATGCTCTGTGCAGGCCAGAGTTGCACACCCTGAATTGCATAAGCCATTTGTTCCCTTGGAACATTCCCCAGAGTGTCATACTGTGGTTCTTTAACATTTGTTATTAATTTCTTTTTAAACAATCTGCCTTAACATTGTGTTTGTCTGTTTTGTTGTGTACACGCCAGCAGTCCCTTGTGAAGCATATTTCATGGAAAAGGACTGAAAAAAATGGTAGAACAATGATTCTTGGTAAACACATTAAAAGCAATCTATTGTTTTGCATTGACTTTGACTGGTAGGATTTTTTTCTCTAGCTCTCCCTCTGGAACTTCAACACACAGTAGCCTAGATCCTTTTCCCTGACAGCAGAACAACTTTGCAAATTTACTTTCTATGAGATGAATTAAAGCAGGAATTGTAAGAAACTTCTTAACCAGGGACATTTTTCTGAAAGTACCAGTGTCTGAACATGAGTAGCTTTAAATGCAACTTTTTCTTAGTGTTACACGAGGCTCAATATTTGATTAAATCACAACTATGTGGACCTTTTTTGCATTTGAATTTTTCTAAAAGAGAGAAAAATGGGAAAAATAAATCAACTCTTCTCCCCTGGAACAAGTGGAGCAAATATCTCTTTCTTTGCTAAGATGTTCTATGTGCTGCTTCAGGCTGTTGCATCAGCTATTTACTGTTAAAGCCTGGCTGTGTAGAAAGGCTGAGGGAAAAAGGCAGGCAACTTGTCTAGATCATGTTTCTGCTGAGATTTAAACTTGTGGCAAGAGAATCCTGGAAGTCAGCGTATCCAAAATGTTCCTGAGGTGTTGTCATTGCCTGCGAAAATACAATAACAAGTTGCATGTTCAGCACAACCTATGTTGCAAAAAAATCCAAAGACCTACTGTCTTCACATTTGGCATTGGTAGCAGCACCTCCTAGAACTCTGACTTAATCTTTAATGTAGCAAATAGAGTCCACTTCCAAACTATCCACATCCCACAAAGTTTAAAACAGGGTAAGAGGAAAGTGCTCTTTCTTTCTCTTTTTTACCATGTCTAAGTTTAAACTGAGGGACCTGGAAGCACTTCTGTGCTGTCCTCAGTTGTATGTTCTACTCCCTGTATCAAGGAAACCTGGATATTTGAGACAAGAGGTGCTGCAGAAGCCAAAACACATCATGGTGGGTTATTTCCATGCACAAGGAGTGTGAGAGACTCGTTGGCTTGTCACAAATCGAATGAGAAACTGTCATCAAAGAAAGGAACTTCTAAACTTTTAAACTTAGTTTTGTATCATTTAACCACTAGTGACAGCTAATTGGAGGACAAGTTAAAGGAGGAGGTAGATATAATTACAGCCCATTAAATCCTTTGACCAAAGGAAGTAGGAATGGACTGAAAATCCCAGTCTCTAACATGTCTGACTCAATTGTTTTGTTTCCTCACATCTGAAAGACACAGCAGTAGATTAGAACTGTGGCATCTCTCTATAGCAGAGCATTAGGAAGCTGCTAACAGCTGCTGCAGTTTTTGAATTTAATGTAAACTTGTCCCACCAGCATACCTCATCCATCAGCTTCCAGTATTTTCCATACCTCCAGTGAAGATGCAAATCCTGTTGTTAGCTCTGTTCTATATGCTATAGTCCATGAGAAAAATTAACTGAGAAATCTACTGGAAAAGCCATTCAATAATGTTACTAATACATGACTGCTATCAGCCTGGGGACGATCCAAGTCACTGCCATAAGGTATTAGAGGTGGAAGATTTCATATGGCTCCTTTTGTGCCAACTTGTCTCTCAGAAAAAAAAAAAAACAAAAAACAAACAACCAAAAAACAAACCAAGAGCTATTAAGAATGTAGTTTAAAACTGTCTCAAAGTCTGTCTTCAGAAAAAAAAAAAAAGAAAAACAAGGCAAAATCCTCATGCACAATTATGTCATTAGGATTCTGTTTGAAACTGGCATTGTGCATTTCCATAAGAGAATTAGCCATTCATTACCTTCATTACACTCCATTCTGCTAATATGATTCATCATATATATTTAAAATGAAGTCATTTAACTACTATTGGCCATAAACCATAATTCTAATAAAGATTAAGCCATTTGACTACTGTTGGCCATAAACCATACTTCTAATTACTCACTTCACTAATGTTCATTTGTCATCTAATTTTCTTATTTTTCTGCATTGGACTATAACAAGTATAAAAAAGAGACCTTTGTCTGATACCCAAAGTTATTTAGCCATGATCATTGTAACCCATCAAATACCCTAGTGAGTCAAAATGGGGTCTGCAATCCTCTTGACAATCATTATTGATTTGAAAATGGTGACATTTTGGGTAAACTGCTGAGAAATATCATTCTCCTTGTGTAAATATGGGAAGTGATCAAATAAATGCCTTTGTCTTCTCTCATAACAAATGATGAAAAAGCAGGAAAAAGCTTCAGCACACAGTTAACCCAGGGCAGGTTGTGACACAAGAAGAAATAATTCTGTATGGAACACTTATGCCCTATTAGCAAAAAGCAAGCTGATAGAAGCATTGTCTTAAATCAAATCTTAACCATCCTGGCCAATTACAACTCTGTCTACAATGTGCAGTAAATGGGTAGGACATAATAAATCTTTCTTTTGTACCAGACATATCAAGATACAAATGTGCTTGGCTGAGTACTATTATCTTACAGCTGAGTTCATGACACTTCATTTCTCATTTTGCAGCGAGATTTTAAGCAAGCATATTCTCAATGGCTTAAGACAAGTTCAGGTGGTGACAAACGGCCCCCAACTTCCAAAGACATTTCCTGCAAGCTGCTGGTGACATAAAATCTTGCCATCTTTGTTATTTCAGTCTGCAAAAGAACAGAACAATGAGTGAGAACAAACAACATCTATAGCTGGAATCTGTATGGTGGATTGCTTACCTCACTGCACAATTTTATTTTTGAAAAAATAAAAATAAAAATTGAAAAAAATTTTTTTTTAAAAAATTGAGGATTCTCAGATTAAAGCTGCACTGTTTACTTGCAACACAGTATTCCAAATAAAATCTCTCAAATCTCACTGCTTCCATGTGCCTACCCTTCCCCAGCCACTATTATTGAGACAAAGCTATTGCCATTTGATGTAATGTGTGATTTTTATTGGAAATGCAATGTGTTTTCTAGCTTTGTAAATTGATTTAAACTCTGCAAATGCATATTATAAAATACTGTCATTGCAGATACAGAATTAGGCATTGTTCTGAAGAGAATGGCAGAGTTAAAACTGACAGGCAGAATTTACAGCCATAGAAGTTGATGGCTTGCCTTTCCCATAATGCCCACTCTTCAATCATTGCATACTTTTCCTCTTTAATTAGCAAGGCAAAATAGTGAATTTTTTTATATACAAGAAGATGCTTTTAATGTTGCTTACAATTGTAGAATGTGCTCTCTTAAAACACAAGATGCATACCAGGATGCTCATGTAGACATGCCAGTCAGCTGTTTCTGAGTAAAACTATTACTTTCATTGGCTGAATTAGTCTGATTTTTCCTGATTTGGCCTCTCAGCCATACAATAAGCAGAGCTCTGTTTCTCAGAGAATATTAGTATTTAAAGCAGTGGTCTGGCAAATATACAGGGAAGAAATCATGGCCATATATTCATTATGCAGATTTTTTTTGTGGAATACAATTGCTATAAATCCCCTTTCATTTCAGGTTTATTAACAGCTGAGAATAACATTGACATCCTGACTGCCTCAAAATTGGCCCCATCACTTTGTTTCTCCAGTGGGTCAGAGATGCTACAGACTGACATGAAAAAAGGACTAGCATACATATATTCAGTGCCATATACCAGAAAAATTGGGAATGTAGAGGGTTTGTTGGAAAAGCTGAGTCATATCTGACTCTTTCAGCAATGGAAAAGGGACAAAATTGCAATGTCTGTGTGGATAGACTTTAATAGAAAAGGGAAGGTATAGCCAAGTGCATATAGAGCAAATTCAAGAAGCATTTGACTGATAAGAATTGAGCATGTGTAATGCTATTTTTATGATAAACATTCTGGCCAAACAAGCATTTGGCAGTTTTCCTCTGAGGCTGTTTTTTAATGTTGTTGTTGGCCTCAATTTCATTAGTCTAAAACATGTCGGTAGTTTTGCAGGAAAAAAAAGCAATATTTGTAAATTACTCTGGTATCATAGTTGTCAGGGTAATAAAAGAAGAGAGATTAATTAAATGTATATTCAAATGAATCCTTCTGACTGTAGAGGTTTTTTTAGGCTGGGATTTCACCAAGACTTGGGAGTGGTGTCATAGTGAGAGGAAACTTTTCTCTGGAAACTTCTAAAGTTAAAGTGTCTGGAAATACTCATGGGAAGGCTCTGGAGGACTGTGGATTTAAATGCAGCATCTGGGTGCCCCTTTGTGGGCTGTGGTGTTATTGCACTGGTGAGGGCTCCTACAAAATACCTGCAGGATTTCATTACCCTTGATTATTGCTATCTGTCTGAAGTTTATACACTTTGCAAACCCATGTCATTTTGAAATTAAAATTTTACTGCATTCAGTACCTTTCCTGTTTCATTATGTGGTATAAAGTATGCACCTGATATTCTAGTGCAACACAGTACCATACTAAATTATAAAGCATTTTATGAGTCATTTATTAACCATATTTGTGGCAAAGCACAGCCACAGAAGCAGAAGTATTACCATGAGTGTGAGGAAACACAAGTAGAAACTAGAGAAGCAGGAACAGTTAACAATAGACATAAGACGAGGAATCTTCTATATAGAAAATGACCCAGAAAGTTTAAAAAAAAATGTCTTTTATCTCAAGTATGTGCTTTAGGAGGCGAAGAAAAGGAGCAGTGGTTTGCAGAGGCAGAATCACAAGTTCCATCTCTGCAATTAAAAAGTATTTCATGTCTCAGCTGTGAAGTCTAGGGTGAATTTTGCAGGGAATATATTCCTTTTTGGATGAAGTGTTCTGATAACATAGAGAATCTGTACCACTATTATTATTTAAGAAAATATCTCCAAGTATTAAGTGAAAACCAACAACAGTGGCTCTTAGATTCTCTTTTTTCCAGTGTCTGCCATGGGCATGCCATGGTCTGCCATATGAGACCGCTTTAACTGGGGAAGTGCAGATAATCACAATACAAATTCTATATTTAAAAGTCCAAAGAAAAAAATCAACATTTTCTGTTCCACTAGATAGGAAGTTACCTGGCATCCAGGGCTCCTAAAACTATTTTCTGAAGCCTGCAGGCAGTAAACAAGCATGGCAGCAAAAGAAGTCAGGACATTTGAGCCATTGAAACTATATCATAACTTTATCATGAAAGATTTTGAAAGAAATCTCATGAAAGAAACACCTCTTCTCCCATGCCCAAATGTGAGTCCAGCATGTGAAATGCCTTTACTGCAGCTCCTGGCTCCCTGGCAGTGTCCTTGGCCTTTCTCTGAGCCTCCCTCTGTTGGACTAACTCCACTGCCTGATATTTCTTCCACTTAACTTCCTCTAGCAACAACAGCAAGGTCCCCACAGGTCTTTAGTAGGAGTTTTAACTTTTCACTTGGTTCACACTTTAAATGTTCCTGCAACAATAGCAGTGAGAAGAGCTTATTTTTAATGGAAACAGTATTTCTGTGGACAATGCTGTTTTTCCTATAGTTCATGGCTAAGAGTATAAATGAAATCTTCAAGTTTTCTATGTATTGTGTAAAGTGATTCAGAGCCTTGTTTATCCTCTTTTTCCACTGAAACAAATATAACGAAAATAACAAAGGTTCAAAGTCAATGAGTTCCTCTTGCACAAAACTCTAGCAGCACAGCTGTGTACTCATCTTTATAGAGAGCCCTGTCAATGGAAGCAGATAAAATGGTCCATCATAAACCAGAATCTCAAAAACACTGTGTCCTGGACACAGTGTCCACAAAATATAACATTCTGAGAGCAGCGTGTTTGCCCTCATTACAGAGTAAAGTGCTGGTGACAGTAGTTACTGTAATGTATCTGAGACTTTTTTAAAAAATAAGGAGAATGAGGAAGCAAATTCACTCGGACTTCACCTTGAGGGAGTTAGAACACATGTAAAAAAATAAATTTTTAGATAGATTACTGAATCTATGCTTGTCTTTAGTTCTCCATTTATAAAATGGAGATTACCTTTTTTCTTTATAAAATGGGAATGAAATTTTCTGACCTATTAACAGTGCCGGTATTGATTAGGTGATGAAGAATAAAAATTCAAAGTAAAATTTGGTTGTGCAACCTTAATTCTGCCTTTATACATAGTATTTTAAGCTTTAGGAGTGGGGCAATGGTGTTCAACATCTGAGTCAGGACAACCCCTGGTATCAATACGGGCTGGGAGATAAAGGGTATTGAGAGTGACCCTGATGAAAAGGACTTGGGGGCTGGTGGATGAAATATTGGACATGACCCAGCAATGTGCTTTTACACTCCAGAAAACCAATTTTATCCTGGGCTGCATCACGAGCAGCGTGGGCAGGAAGTTGAGGGAGGTGATTCTGCTCCTCTGTTCTGGTGAGACCCAGCCTGGAGTTCTCATCAGCCCATCTCATCCAGCTCTGGGATCCTCAGAACAAGAAAGACACAGACCTGGTGCAGCAGGTTCAAAAGAAGGCCATAAAAATGAGCAGAGGAACGGAACACCTCTCCAAAGAGAAAAGGCTGAGACAGTTGGGATTGGATAATCTGGAGATGAGGATTTGGGGAGAATCTATTGTGTTTCAGTATTTAAAAGGGGCTTAAAAGACAGATGAAGACAGACTCTTTAGCAGGGCTTGTTGTTTTAGGACAAAGGAAGGATATACTCAGACTAGATCTAAAGAAGAAATTTTTTACAATGCAGGTGGTGACACACTGGAACAGGTTGCCCAAAGAAGTGGTAGATGTCCAGTCCCTGGAAACATTCAAGGTCAGGTTGGATGATGCTCTAAACAACCTGGTCTAGTTGAAGAAGTCCTTGAGCATTGCAGTGGGGTTGGATTGGATGGCCTTTAAAAGTCCTTTTCAACCCAAACCATTCTGCAATTTTATGACAGTAACAATTGTCCACAGTTTTTATGTAAGCAAATGATTTAAGGCATATATTGCATCTAGATTCTAGGGTAGAATTTAAAACTCCTGAGACCATGCCTGTGTTTTGTCTAATGTAGGCATTGCCTCACAGAAGTATTACATACAGACTCTCAGCCAGGAAACCATGCTCAGCCTGATTTAATACAAACATGTGAATGCCTTACTCAGCTGCCTCTGCAGGAGATCTAGACCTCTTAATTTACTATCTCTCTCCCTCTTCACAGTTTAATTGGCTTCTGGCAGTTCAGGAAACTGTGCAGAAATGTGTGGCATCTCCACTCTTGGGAGAAAACATCACTAACACTCAGAGCACGTTTAGTAGTATGGTGTATGCCAATGTCATGTTGTTTTAACATAATTGTCCAGCAGCCAAATCAGTCACCCAGGAACTGAGACCATTATACACACCCACAGGGACTGAGCTCAGACTGCAAAAGGAGGATTTACCCATCGATTATCCTGGTCAAAGCGACCTAACCCCACACACATGTTGAGGGAGATGCAAGGTTTCAAGCAATGTGTGATCTACTTTTTATTAGAGTTTTGTAGGGTTTATTAAAATCTCCCCTCAGGGCAGGGACCGAAAGCCTTTCCTTCCTGGTTGTTGTCAGGCCTTTTGTCTTGCCCTGACTGTAGCACACCTGACACCTGCACAGGGACTGATCTTCAGCAGCAGAGTGGTGCTTTGTGCTCAGGGCACTCCATGGTGCTTAGGGCACTCCTCTGGGGTGGGAATAGAAAGGGTCACATCCCAGTTAGTAACAATGGAGGAAGACTGAGATGACCTGGTGAGTGTGTGAGAGCTGAGCAAAGCTGCCACTTCGCCAGATGAAGGAAATTACTGACTCCTTCTGTGCCTTTGGACATTTCCAAAGAACTTAAACAGAACAGAAACAGCTGTCTATCTAGCCAGGACTGTGTTAGAGCTCCCATCTTCACAGAGCAGACAATTCAGAGCAGTCAGTCATGGGTGACTGAGGTGGCACAAACTGAGGTTGCTGAGATTGTAGAGAGCTTTAAGCAAAGTACGGAAGCAGCTAAAGAGTAGAGACCTATATGGTGTGTCTTAGCAAGATTGCTGTTTTATCACTCTTGGTCAAGTCCTAATTTGAGAATATCCTTATGCATTGTTTTGTGAAGTCATTATGCCTTCAAAATTTATATATTATGGGTTTTTTTTTTCAAAACCAGTACTTTCTGGTCATTAAATGACAAATAATTCAACTGCTGATTTTCTTTCTTTATGCAATAAAATTAAATTATAATAGTAACAATAATAATAAAAATTAGAGTTTTTGCAAGTATATTCCTAGTATTCCTAGCCAAAATCTGCTTTTACACTGGCATGATTGAATTAGGTGAAGGTGCAGTGGGGAATGGAGCCCAGCTCATAGGAAAATTAAACATCAATTCTAGTTTGAAATTACTTTAAAAGTTGGTGGTTTTTTTTTCTGGATTTTTTTTTTTTTGTTGGTTTTTTTGGGTTTGTTTTTTTTTTTTTTTGGGTGTTT